>CADEHL010000662.1:565000-752500 GCA_902827135.1 Harpagifer antarcticus | reverse complement strand
AAAGTAGTCGTTGTGCAGATTAGTCCATTTCAGAATAATATATATGATGTGTTTTATAATGATTGATCATGAAAGTGTTCTCAAAGCTGGTGAAGGTGCAGCTAGTCTGAATGACTTAGTATACTGCAGGGTAGCTTGTGGATTTACTCCAGGTGGAACTAAAGTCTGATTCAACACTGGATTACATTATTAATCCAAATTTGTAAAGTATCTAAAGGTATTAAAACAATGTAGTGGAGTAAAAGTCCACCATTTACCTCTGAACTGTAGAGAAGAGTTACAAAGTATAATAGATTGAAATGCTCAAGTAAAGTCCCTCATAATTGTGCTTAAGTAAAATACTTGAGTACATCTATTTACTTCACACCACTGATGTAGAGGGATAAACGAAACACTATGGAGCAGTGATGTCTCTGAGGTGTTGTTGAGGGTTATGGCCGGCTTGTCGCAGGTTTAACCTCAAAATAAGGCCGGTAACCTCCACAACCTGAGAGTTGGTGTAATGCGTGGGGTCTTTTTCTCTCTGAGCGCCAGCTGTGCTGCTGCTTCACAAAAAAGCCGAATGATTAGATAACTACAGTGCAGCGCCATATCAAATAGTTCCAGGGATCAAATTCTCTAAAGGAGGGGAGGGCAGTTTGAGTGTGTGTGTGTGTGTGTCCATCTGCGTAGAGAGAGAGGAATGAGAGATAAAGGGGTGGGTGAAGAGGAAAGGAGGGGGGGGACAGGAAGAAGTGAGGGTGAGAGAAAGGGGACAGGAGACAGTAGGTGGGAATGATGGGAAATGAGCGAGGGCGAAGGGGCAGACAGACAGAGAGGCACAGTCAAGGGGGAAAAACGAGAGGAATAATAGAGAGGGGGGCTTATATAGAAAGAGGGAGACACAAAGTGGAGTTAGAACTTTTTTTTTAGGGAGAGAACTAAGAGAGGGCCGAGAGAGCTGCAGCATGGATGCAGGAGAGAGAGAGCGGGGTAAAAAAGGGGGGATGTTGACAAAGCAGCGAGACTGTGGCGAACAAAGAGAACGTGAAGAGAATGAGTCGGGGGAAACATCAAAGGGATTTTTCAGGCCTGGTTACCGGGACAACAGACATTTGCATGCGATTAGCTTTTTACATCATATTAAGAAGGGTTAGGGTGAGGGAGGGAGGAGGGGAGGCAGGGAGCTATAGATCATACACACACACACACTGTATGAGATAGTGGGAGAAAAAAAAGGGGAAAGAAAAAGAGGGACGTTGGTCATCTCACGCGGATAAACTGACTTATAGGCAGCCAGCCAAGCGTTTCCTTTGTAAATGAGAGTGCATGTTGGAGGGAGATACAGTAATATGCCGGCACAGACATTTTGGCAGAGGGAGGTCAGAGCAGGCAGTGTGTGTTTCTTTTATTCGATTTGATTTTTTTGGCTGCTTTGAATACAAGTTTGAATGATTTAAAGCAGTTTGATAGATTTGCCACCAGGACGATCTGGTTAACTGATTTAGGGTTTACAGTTTACATGTGTGCATTACTATCACATGTGTCCATATTTTCGCACTTTTTCTCCCCCCGAAATATCTTGTTCAACCGCCAATCATTCAATCCAGACTTAAAATATAATACAATTAATCAAAAATAAGTAGTGATCAAGGATTAACCAGACAGATGTGATGTAAATCTGGTCAAATACCTAATAAAGACACCCATCTCCAAGTATTTCTTTATGGGTTGAGATGAATGATCCCACTTCTTAAGTTACGTAAACCATTAAATTGGATAAGCAGATTAATGCATTGTCACAAATCTGAAAACCGGTGGTGACATTTCGGAGATACATTAACACAGCGACGGCTGAGAATAGATCAAATTAGTGAAAATAACTTACATAGAATCATTATTATTATTATATACAACAATTCCACTATCATAAACGCACGTCTAGACTCAGGTGCGTGTGTATTTGTCGTCCAAAATGGATCCAGGTTACTAAATAAACACTTTGTTGTTGCACACACACAGTGCATATATCACTCTGTCAACAACAACAAAAACACCTCACACACCCCGCCATAATAAAAGCCATTAAACATGTTTCTATGGGCACACACCCTCCGGCGCTTTACACATGTAACATTATCCCTCCTTCCTTTCCTTCCTCTCTCTTCCTGTCTCTCCATCAATCCCTCCCTCATCTCATCTCCCTTCACATATCTTCTCCCCTCCTATCTCCGGCCATCTCTCTCTCTATCTCTCCTCTCCTCTCTCTCTCTCTATCTCTCTCTCTTCTCTCTCTCTGAGTGTGTGATGCTTCAGTGCCCTCTGTATTGTGGTTGCATTGTGCCAGTAGGCGTCGCCGCGACAGCCGTTGTCAGGGCAGCATTGTGATGGGGGGGTGATGGTGTGTGTGTGTGTATGTGTGTGTGGGGGGGGGTGGGAGTGTATTACAGTATCAATACCCTGACACTGCGACAAAAAGGACAGCAGCCGTAGCCACATATCACTCCACTATGCACCCCCTCCGTCGTCTCCTCCCTCCCTCTTTCCTTCCTCCCCCCCGAAATCAATTCCTCTCCCTCCTCTCAATTGATTTCCCACCATATCTCACTGAATATGTACATATTGATCCCCCCTCTTCCGCCTCCTCCCTCCACACTCTTTCTTTCTTTCTCTTTTTTGTTTTTACTCAAGGATCTATCAGATTTCACCCCCGCCCCCTCCACCCTCATTTCACTCTCTCCATCACACACACAACACACACACACACACACACACACACACACCACACACACACACACACACACACACACACACACACACACACACACACACACACACACACACACACACACACACACACACTTTCTTCATCTTTCATTTCATCTCCCCTATTCTTTCCCTCTCCTCTGTGCCATCTCTTCTGCCCCCTCCCTTCCCTCCATCACACCTCCCTCCCCGTCTCCCTCCCTCACGGCTGTTTTTTTGTGTTTTTTTGTGTTTTGTTTGTGTGTGTGTGTGTGTGTGTGTCACAGTCTCACTCACTCTCTGCATATTAATTGGTGCATTTCTGCTGCGGCGGAGAAAACAATCAAAGCGTCAGGGGCGGGTGATGATGCCATTGTGGCAGCCGCAAACACGTACACATATGTAGCACACAAACACAAACAGATAGCGAGGGCACACACACACACACACACACACACACACACAAGGCCGACACACACATAAGTTCAGCAGACGGAGAACGTACATGTATGAACCTTTGTACGCACATATAAGCTGCTGACATTCAAAACGGGCCTACACACACACACACATTGATTTACTATGTACACACACAGGGAGACGAGCATGCGCCGCATGTGCCACAGACTTAGTCAGTCACTCTGAGACACACAATGGCAGGCTTACAATGGCTGATCCAGGAGATATGTTCTGCGTCAGCAAAGACATTTGAATTTCCCAGCCAACATTTACCTTCACACGGCGAATCACATTTAAATATTTAAAAACCCGAGGCCTTGAGGGCAGAAATATTCACACGTACAATTCTTCCATACGTCGAGAAGAAAGGCGCAAAGGCAGAGGTGACATCTAAATACTGTTCAACTGAAGGCCTGTTATTAAAGAGAATGAACGGGAATGGAGTAAACAACTTGTGAAAGGTGAACATTTCTGTCGTTACTTAACAGCCTATTCAGCTTTTTGTTCTTCAATTTGTTCACGCTGTAACTCTGTGCAATAAAGACTGAGAGGTGGTGAAAGAGGCGCGTGGGCTTCACCACTCCACCAGCATCGAGCCCACGTACTGTAGATCTGACTCTACGCTTTGTGTTGTTGTCCTCTGCCCTTACACTGTACAACACAGAACGTCACTTACATGGAGAACAGGATACAAGTGAGTGCCTATGGAGGCCGATAGTACAAGTCTAATGGGAATGTTTGAGCTTACTTGTTGACAGATGAGTATGCAACCTCCAAAGCAAGTTAACGTGTTTCCAAAGTCCATATCCATTGTTCCAAAATCGTGGGTAAGCATTCAACTAGATTGCAAATCAGATGTAAAGTCGGTGGATAGGACTCAGCCTTGTTGTTAGGCAACACCAGCTCTGAAGAGGTGTTTAGTAAGCAGGTTTTTTTACTCAAGGTCAAGTGTTCAGTTGTTGCACAATGCCCGTCCCAACCCAGGTTTCCAACATGTCATTTGAACACTTGGTCTGATCCTCCTCGCATAGCTTCCTAACAAACTGTGTAACCTTCAACGCCTCAAACTATGATGCTCCTCTACTGTTACAGTACACAAGTGGTTAACGTTGTAAATGTATACACAATTACTTAGTATAACTTAGGGAACGTTTGGGGATTGGGTAACAACAAGATCTGTAACATTATTTCATTAGTCCTGAATAGGTTTCCCAACTTCTGCTCCCACCTACCCTGAGCGCTCCTTATTGGTCCGGTGCATCTCTACACTTCAGAATCACTTTCTCTAAGTGTCCTAATATTTCCACGGATGGGTTCACAGGAGTTACTTGAATGTCTGGTCGGTCTCATACTAAAGGGTTGCCTTGTGCTTCTAATGCCCTGGAAATGAGACCAGGATGAGTTCTTTTCCATCGTGGGTCCACATATTTCACATCAGCACATGATCTAAAATGTGAAAGCCTGACCACTGGGTAAAGTTAAAATAACACATGAGGACTACAAGTAAAGTGAAAGGGGTGACTCATAAAGTTCAAACCACAAACATTATCACTGGACTCTGCAGTTCTCCCCCCCCCCCCCCCAGGATATCACATCATCAAAGGCCTTAATGTATAACATCTGCCACGTCTGCCTCTCAAAGATTGGACTACAGCAACTCCTAGTAGGGATGCATATCGTTGACTTTTTTACGATACCGATACCACTGAACGATACCGATACTCAACCGATACATATCGTGATGCTTTGAAAATGTATCATCCCACAATTACTCCCATGAAGCGCTTTACGATATAGTTAACATGTCAAATGAATATTAAATTCAATTGTGGGACTTCTTGGACCTTTTAGTGCTGAACAAACAATGAAAAATATATAACAAATATGAAGAAAACCGATGGAATATCTTTTATAACACCCGCCATCAGCTGTGCCGCGTGAATAGCACATCTTGTCAATGCAAGCAGACCGTTGTAGCACCGTTATAGTTAATGTTAAACCTGAGATTCGACGAGAGAACAAATACATAATAGAATAAAGGTCATGAGATCTCGGCATTGCACAAACAAACAAATCTCATCTTTCAAATCAACATTTACTGGTGAGAGAAAACAAATCCCATCACAGTTCATCTGTGGGACTTACCTTTCTAGTATTGAACAAACTATGAAAAATACATAACATATGAAGAAAAACGATTATGCAATCTAATTTGTAACGCCCGCCATCACGGGCCACGGACTCACTTTTAAAATTAATTATTTTAATTAATTATTTTTTTTTAAAGTCTGATTTCGGTACGGTATACCGTAGCCACCAGTAACCGGTTACCGAATACCGGTATGCATCCCTAACTCCTACATAACATGTTTGGTTTTTTGAGACTGTGATGTTGTCGCCGACTTGGTTGTTTGAACTATGGAAGCCAAACCAGGTCCAATAAGAAATGAACACTTGTGTGACGTGGGTGCGTTTTAACTTCCACTGCTCATACACCGCAAATTGTAGTACCTAAGTCTTGAGGGGATCTTCATGGCAATTCACCGCTCGCAGCATGCGCACATAGAGCATTTTCAAGCTAAATAATCTCTGATAAACCCATTGTAGGCGTGTTGCCCACTCCCAAACAACACACGGACAAAGTAAGTGACTACCTGGTGAAGAAAGTCAAATATCTAAAAGCCAAATAAGAAGTTAAAGTAATGAATAATGGACTTAAATCAGATCAGAACAATCATTACAATGGAAAGATGATGTTACTCTATGGATTTGTTAAAAAATGTGTCATTGACCTCTCAAACTTTTTGAGGTGATCATTTGTATTTGTTCTACTGCCTAATATTCTAATACAACATTGAAGCTTTTGACAAACTTCCAGCATTAAACCACGCCTCGTTTAAAAAGAGGACAAAAATAGGATGACGCAGGGGATGTTTTATGCAAATGGTGTTGATGCGGGTACATGGGTTGGATTAGACGTGCACCTGCTACAACTAAGCCATTGGCAACTGCAATAAAGTGGGTGCAGCCATGTGTAAAGTGTGTATTATAAGATCACGGTCAATATGAAACAATGATGATTACCATGAAGTGGTTTCACTTTAGCAGGCCTACAAAGTCACATTTCAACTGCATGGCTTTGGAAAGTATTTCTCCAAAGTGATTTCTTTCCCACTGCTGCTATGTTTTGCTGGGGACCCCCTGGAAAACCTCCCTCGGGACTCCCGGTTGTCCCTGGGCCTCATATTGGGAACCCTTACACTTTCAAATATGTGCACTTTAGTATCATCCCCTCCTGGAAGTGGCCATGTGCTTCCGGGGTTTGCTCACCACAACATTTAAAGCTGCCTCTTGTCATCACTTTCAACACACTTCAGTTGGTGTGAAACTTTTCCTCTTCTTCTTCTTGGGAAAAAATAAAAAGTCTCTCCAAAGTGTCACCCCAGATGCCATATTTAGGATACAAATGTGAAGGAGATGACAGCGTTGTAAAATGGTGCCTGTGCCGAGATTATAATTAACATTTCCAACCTACATCACTCTCCCTCCCACTTCTCTCCCCTATTCACCCAGTCCTGTACAATAAATGGGAAAAATGCAAGAAGAAAGGAGAGAAAGGGAGAAGGAAAAGAAAGGGAGATGGAGGAGGAGAGTGAGAGAGAGAGAGGGAGAGAAGAGGGTGACCAAACGGAGGGAGGAGGGAGGGGGGAAACGGCGTATGCTTGTATACAACCCTGATTTCCATTTTTTTCCCAACTCGTAATGTATTTAATTCAAGTGAAACGTAATCATGACGTGTCGTGTCATTAATCTCCTCGCCGCCTCTCCCGTAAGTACACTGAGTCTTTACTTTCAACGTATATCCTATATCTACTTACATTTAATCCACCTCTCTGTTTACATCGACACTTTTATGCATGGTGGCGTGAAACCAAGGGGATGAAACATTTCCTAAATTGTTGAATTTATTTATCGCGACTCTTTTTTCTTTCTTTCCTACACACACATATACGGGATAATGGCCAATATAGTTGTTGTTGTGCTTTGTAGCGTGTGTATGCTACGTGTGTGTGAGTGATTGGCATGTCTGTATGTTGTAGACTATGTAATGTATGTAACCGCGCGCTCCGGACCACTTTACGTGTGTGTCATGTATGTTAACCGGCGCGCGTGGCCGACATGCATGTAGCCTACTATAGCCCGTGACATGACAAAAAAAGATCCGGGGAAAATGCACCGTTTCCTCATATAATTCAGAAAACACTCGGTGTAACATTTGGGATAAGTCCATTCGGGGTGTCAAGTCGAAATGAAAATGGTCGCGAGAGCAGGAAAGTCACTCGGAGTGGTTAAAATGTATTTCTTTCTAATTCGCGTAACTTTTAAACCAAGTTGTGTTCGTGTATTTCTATGCAGCGTGAGGGAAACCAGTTGAGAAATTCGGAAGCTTTATGACCTCTTCTTCTATATCCCGTTTTAACCTCTCCCCCCCAAAAAGTAGCTTTTACTTTCTCGGTGCGTAACGGGAGGGATTCTTCGATAAGCCGCAGACATGTTGTCCAGGCGTAAAAGTGGATTTTTGCGTGTTAGCAAGTTGAATCACAAAGCGTAATTTGTGGGTAGATGCGATTAGCCTGACTAATTCTTTTGTTGGACGCACATTAGGCATTGTGTAGCGCATTGTTTTCCAGATAAGCACCGCCACTTTCATTTGGGATGTGCGCAAAAACGCACCCACGAGCTCTAATAGTGTTTTATTTCACCTTATACGTTTGCCCACCTTTTACTACAATGTTTACTACTACCCGTTTAGTTGTCCTAACACCACCTCCTGTGTCTACAAGCTCAGAAAGTAGCAAGTGTGGCACGTAACGCTGTGGCTGTGTGTGTGCAAAATGTTGCCAAAATGCATTCTGGAAAGAGAAGTTACCGGTTTTAAAAAAACGAGGGGTTTTTGGGTCGCTTTTTGGGGACTGGTGTCGGTTTGGGAGATTGGCAGAGGGACTCGAGATGAAATCCATGATGGCACTTTCTTCCTCCCTGCTCGCACACTCGTCTTTTCCCCTCCCTTAATCTTTTGTATAGAAAATTTAAGAACAAAATGGAGCAGGGTAGAGAACGATAGATAGGCTGACATGACACACACGACTTCTCCAAACTACATCTCATTGTTTGTGATCTTTAATCGCGTTTTTTGGAAGCGGTTTTGTGCCATCTGCGGACAGGGTTAATCTCATTTTCGCGGAGGGTGTTTATTAGTGCATTGTTTGTTGATGATTATTTATTTCATTAATGTGCCTCCTAATTGAGATGGCCGCGAGAGAGAAGAGGGGAAAGAGCGACTGAAAATGGTTGCACGTTATTGACGCACATCATAGGGGCGAGGAGGAAATTCCTCATGAGATAAGGCGCAGACGTGTCATCTGGGTTGACCAAAGACACTCCTGTCGCCTTTTCCACGTCCAATAGAATATGTTTAGGGATCCTGAAATGCCCTATTTATAAATCCACCCCTAAATGTCACACTTTTTGAGAGCGTGTGCATAGTGGAAGTAGGTTGACATTGCTGGCTTGTCCTATAAACAGGGATTTAGTGGAGAAGTAGCTTCTTTTTTTCTCTAAATCAAATACACCTATATGACATCTTTACAAATCTCCTGGGATATCAAAGTGGATATAATATATAGGACACATAGATAAATATATCCTTCTTTAAATAAGTGATTTTGTCCCATTAGAGGGACTTTTTGTAGTTTTTCTAAAATCGAATCCATGTCCAGTCTTACCCATAATAAGATATGAATCCCCTTAATATTAAGAACTATACAAATTTCCTGGGATTTGATACCAGATATCATATATGACACAAATAGAGAAAATTCGACATATATCCTTTTTTAAATAAGTGACTTTCGCCCATTAGAGTGACTTTTGTAGTTTTCCTAAAATCTAATCCATGTCCAGTCTAAACCTGTAGAGAATAAGTTAGAGAAGAATCCATCTGCTTTCCCAGAGATGCTTTTACAAAGCCTCCCCTGGAACTCACTGCGCTCTCAACCCTGAAACATGGCCCCATGTTATAAAGACTCTAATGGTTTCCCCTCATTCAGACCCTCTCTCTGCTCAAGTAGTATCCTCCTCCTCCTCCGCCTCCTCCTCCTCCTCCTCCACCTCCTCCGCTTTTGCCACCATCAACGCCGCCCTCCTCCCCATCTTTGTACATACTGTACTGTACTTGAGGGGGCACATACACCCCATCCAGGTGGCTCTTGGGGGACGAGATTGTGTGCGAGGGGAGAAAGACACAGAGAGAGTAAAAGGGAGAGGAGTGGAGCACCAATCAAGGCTTCTGATTGATATAATTGGGTCATTAGTGCGCTGCGGGAGAGGCACCTGCTTGCCCTCAGTTAGGGAGAAGCTACAGCATTGTGACATTTTGAGACTGCTGAGAGTTCTGCTGCCTGCTCGGGATTAGAGTGTATTTAGAGCATTAGGGCCTTACTTAAATAGTCCGCCACTCGTGCCACTTGTATCGAGTTTGAAGACCAAACTGATTCGTACAATGAACAGGTAGATCTCTCAACTCCACTGGTGTTAGGCTGGAATTAAAGGGGAGCAGAGCGAGCTAAGCAGGTCACAGCGGCGGTAAAGGAGCCCGTTGTGGTTTGAAACAGCAGGTGGGTGGAAAAAATAGAGCCGCAGTGGTGTGATTTTACGAGAGCGGAGGGAGAGGTTAGTAGAGAAGCGTAATAAGGCATCCCATGTAAAACCTGCTTTCTACCTCAACATGCATTTCCTATGTGCATCGGACAAGCCATGGAACTTCCTGAAAACAACGATCTGAGAAACTGAGAAGTAAAGTGGTTTAAAACCTTTCTTTCAAGACTTTTTTGGGCACTTTTCACCGAAAGCAACACGACCAAAGTTCCTCCAAAAGTCAGCGTAATTTCCCCCGTATTTACACGATTATTGCCCCCTGGCATTTGAAAGCTTTTTGAACACTTTCCAACGCCCCCAGACATCCCAAACTAGTTATTTTTAAGTATAACCTCACCTTCAATCCCCCTGACAGAGAAAACCCAGAGCTGCTGGTGGACAGAAAAGTAATTCCCAACCTCTACCGTCATCGATGAATCCGTTTTGATTGACACCCGCATATACTGTGTGTATATAAATAAATAAAAGTGTAATTGCATGTACATGTAGGAAGGTGTTACGAAGAAAGAGAACACATGCTCTGCATATTTCCCCTGGGTGAGCAAAGAGCCAACCTGCATTAACAATAGGTGCACACGTGTCGGATATAGGGGATACACTTATTCCACAAGGAGGTCACGGTGTAGGGTCAGCTTCCCAGGGGATTGTGGGTAGTCTGCTTCTTGCTCAAGGACAAGGGTTGTCTCACATATAGATGATTTGATTGACAGTTTTAAGAACATATTTGGATTTTTGATTGGATATAAAAGGCGGTTTGTTTCGCCTGCACGACTGCCACTACTTTGCTTTTCCTCTCAGCCCCTGCAGGTGCATTTATTGTGCCTTTTTAAAAGAAAACATCCGCTCATTCGGTTATGACATTTGCATGCTCCGAACCAATTACTTCTTTCTTAAGGCCTGTATCCTGTAACCCAGAATCAGAGGAGTCAGTCTGCGTGACTCGGAGCGACAGCCTTCTCTGCAGAGACGCTGTGATGTTTCCTACGTTCACATTCTCAGATCTGGCAACCGTGGAGTCGCTCTCACTACGGTGCTTTAGCGACTGCGGGGAAAGTGATCAGCTTGTGTTCTCCGCTGCAGGAGGAATTCATTCAGAAAGAGCAACAGCTTGAGAGGAGATAGAAGCGTAGAGGATAAGGTTGGAGGAATGAGCTGTCGGATAGTGTCAAATAAACAGAAGTAAAGCACCTTTTCCTCTAATGTCGCTAGTGGATTCCTCAATCTAGCAAAATGTGACAACATTGAGAGTGTAATCTATCATTTCCACAACTTCTCCTTCATAAAATACCCAACAAATTGTCAATATATCAGCCTTTTAAGGACACTTGTACCCTAAAGCTCCAATCGTAGTTACATTTTAAGGGCAGGAGTGAGCTCTGATGGCAATTTCACTTTCATCTTCAGACCCAAATGACACACAGAAGTTCCTGTACTCCACTCATATCTGTACAGTAAGTGGTGGAGGCACAGTGGGAGACTTCCCCCCTTATCACCGCTGAAGGCGAGGGAGAGCGCTAGCCACACAAAGTTTGAGTGAAGCCGGGAGTGAAGCAGGGGGTTCAGGGAAAGGTGAAGTTAAGGAAATGAATACCGTCTGTGGGGAAGTTCGCCCCGTGACCACGCGATAAAAACCACAGCACCAAATGATACTGTACCACACAGCGAGCCGACTTCCCCCTCTCTTCCTCCCTCCATCGCTCATCCTCTCTTTCACATATTGTGGTCAGTCTCATACTCCCGCTTATCCCCGAAGAACACTTCGCACACGCTTCATCACATGGGAGATCAAGTACAGCTGGAGGAAAGGTATACTTTATGGACTGAAGTACCTGATAGACGGTTTACTTTATGCCCTACGGCTGAGGCCCGAGACCTTAGATGCCTATCTGTAGATGAATAGATGGAGTAGATGTCCAACACACACAGATAAGAACGTAAAGGTAGTCGGTGTATACCCTGTTCTCTGTTTATCCTGTTATGAGCCCCTTACCTGTTCTTCAGGCCGCCCAAGGGACCACAACATAAATAGCCGGGTGATTAACAAGGTCTGAAAGAAGAAAACACATTTATGCCACAGAAATCTATCTGCCTCTTCTCAAATCTTTGTTTTGCTGGTGAAATACTGCAGACCTTCTTAAACTATAAACACTATTAAAACTACAACAGCCCTCGCCGAGCGCAGGCCTCCACGAAGGCCACTGGTGCATTCAAATGCTCCTCGTATGGTCCCGTTCATCAAGGTGGAACGTCATTATTCGGTCTGCGTTTCATGAGCTTCAAGTCGTGATAAGGATTAAAAGTGGACACTATGAAGATGTGTTATACAGTAGCTTTTTGATTATTGGTCGTTTTTCCAAACTAAGGGGTGAATTCTCCCAATCGGGAAGTCTTTCTTCTGATTATTCAAGCACCCAATGAATGCAGCAAAAATGCACCATCTTGCAATGCTAATTAAAGTTAAACCTGCCTCATGATTCGGATATGCTCCAAAATGTTATGGTTTCTTCCTTCACCCATGCTTTACCCTTCCACCGAGTTTAATACAAATCAGACCAGTTGTTTTTCTGTAATCCTGCTGACTTGCAGACATAGAAACCGAGCTGAAAACAAACCTCCCAGGCAGAGGTAATAACTATTAAAATGAAAAAAACAAAGAAAGGCAAATCACACTCCGAAGAGCCCGCAGACTTAATTATGCAAACTGTGACAAGTTGTTGCAAGTAGGTATTGCTCGGCTATAAAAGCTAACAAGCCAAAAGAAATGTACAGGCAACAGACACAATGCACTCCTAAAGCACAGCCTATAACACTCATTAATGTAAAGCCGAGCAGATGTACTCCTTCCTGCCCACACACACACACACACACACACACACACACACACACACACACACACACACACACACACACACACACACACACACACACACACACACACACACCACACACACACACACACACACACACGCACACACACACACGCACACACACACACACACACACACACACACACACACACACACACACACAAACATACCATGTATACATCACTTTGGGGGACATTACATTGACTTACATGCATTACACTTATGCTAACCTTAACCATAACCAACACATGGCTAACCCTAAACCTTACCCTTACCCTTAACCTTACCCTAACCCTAATCCTAAACCTAACCAAGTCTTCACCCTAAAATTAATGATTCCCCTCATGGAGAGCTCCAATTTGTCCCCATAAGGGAGGCGAGTCCCCACACGTGACTGTGTAAACAGATTTAGGTCCCCACATGTATAGTAATGCTAGGCCACACATACACACACACACACACACACACACACACACACACACACACACACACACATACCATGTATACATCACTTCAGGGGACATTACATTGACTTACATGCATTTCCTGGAGACTTATCCTAACCTTAACCACAACCAACACATGCCTTACCCTTAACCTTACCCTTATCCTAACCCTTACCCTTAACCTTACCCTTATCCTAACCCTAACCCTAACCAAGTCTTCACCCTAAAATTAATGACTCCCCTTATGGGGACAAAATGGAGGTCCCCATAAGGGAGGCCAGTCCCCACACAGTCACGTGTGGGGATTGGCCTCCCTTATGGGGACCTCCATTTTGTCCCCATAAGGGAGGCCAGTCCCCACACGTGACTGTGTAAACAGATGTAGGTCCCCACAAGTATAGTAATGCTAGGCCACACACACGGACACACGCAGTTAAAAACACTAAGTGAAAGGCAATCACACCCTAACATTACAATTATGAAGTGTAGCGTTGTGGCGTGTGCAAACATGCAGCACCTTCACAATGAAACCATACCGCTCGCTGGATATTTACACAATGACATCAAACCCCCCCAAAAATAAACTTGTCTGAACATATTGTGCTCGTACTCCCTCTGCAACTATTTATCGAGGATGTGATGTACACTATGACTCAGCAACCTCCCCCCTTGCTGTCCCTTCACACACACACACACACACACACACACACACACACACACACACACACACACACACACACACACACACACACACACACACACACACACACACACACACACACACACACACACACACACACACACACCTTTTGACATAAGAGTAGTTATCAGCATTTACAGTATAATGTGATTTTGGATGGGTGGGCGGAAAAAAAAAAAGTTGGCATGTTGACCCCCGTCATAAAAACGAATTTGCAGTCAAGGTAATTCGGCTCTTTAACATCAGTTATCTTAGAGCCCACAGAGATACACTGCAATTACCGTAATGACAACATCATGGCAATGCTCAACACAACGAGGATGTGCTGTTAAGCTGTTATTACCGTGTGAATGGCAATGCTGTTACGCTGCTGCACCTACACCGCACATTTCAGGGTCAAAGAAGAAGAAGGGGAAGAAACGGCCGTTTAAATCCGCTTGGAAATGAAATAAATCCGTCGTTCAAGTCCGCTTTTTGTGCAAAAATGCGAAAGAATAATACCGTTTTGAGCCTATTTGATCTAACCTTTATTTAACCAGATAAAAGCATTGAGATAGAATCTAATTTCCAATGCTGACCTGGCCAAGAAGGCAGCAACGTTACACATAACACAAACATATAAAATACAGAGAACATAACTAAGAAAACAAGACGAAAAAGCAGTCACTACCTTGAGCACATTAGGACAGTAAGAAAGGTTACTTATTACTGTAAGAGCAGCTGGTGGTAAGGAGCTTTTAGGCGTCTCTGTTCTGTATCATATGAAAGTGAACATTTTTAACTGATTCAACAAATAATCAAACATGGATGTGGAGAAACTGTGATGGACATGTGTCACTATTTCTGACCTTTTAGCTCACATCAAAACGGACTCGCCTGAAAATAATGACCCAAATGCAATTCGATGAAAATCTGATTTGACTTTCCTTTCGCATCACCTCTGACATCCTTTAAAGATGAGAGTTAACACCTTGTGGAGCACTTGCACAAACCATGTCTGCATATTCAAGTATTTAGAAATGGCGTGGAATGAATTGCATCTGTTTGTGATGCAGACGATTGTGTCTCGCAGCGTTCCTCACTGCTTCTTTCTTGGTTCATTAACACCTGGGTTTCATGTGCTTCTGCTCCGCCTGATTCCGATCTGATTTCTGTGCCTCAGACGCCCCAACCCCCTTCTCCCCTGCATCCATCGCTGCACCTTATCTCCCTCTCTCCATCTATCCTAATTTTCTTTATTGGCATGGCAGGGCCGGTGGTTGACGGCAGCCTCCGTCACGGTGGAACAATGCATTGTGATGCTGATATTCATATGATAATGCCATCAGACTTAACACTGCCGCAGATACATTTAGAGACTCCCCTCTGTCCCCTTTCTGTATCTCATCCTGTCTGAATGCACGTACATTAAAGTGTTGCTTTTGAAATGATTTTTAAATCTGTTGTTCTCTCTCATGTTTCTGCCACTCCACCACTCTAATGTATCTCTCCTTCTCTGTCTCTTTGCCCTTTCTTTCTTCCCCCTTTTTTCCCTCAACACCCTGCTGGCAATCGCATTAAATCATTTTCATTCACATGGCTTCTGACAATGTTTTTTTTTAACGCTGCCCAGTTTTTAACTGCACTGAGTGTTTCTCTCCGTCTCTCCCTTTCTTTCCCTCTGTCTGCCTCCTTTCTCATTTTTGCTCTTCGCCATGTTGGCAGGGCCCAATCTACCAGCTGATATCAGCATTCCCTGGCACTCTGCCAACTGGCAACACTGCAGGAGAGAAAGAAAGAGAGAGGGAGAGAATGAAAGAAAATTAGTGAATAATAGACGGAGCGAGGGAGGGAGGGAGTGAGGGAGGGAGAGAATGAGAGGGGGATGGGAGGAGTGTAAATCGGGGTAAAGAAAGGCAGAGGGGAAAGGAAGACAGGGACAGAAAGAACAATAATGGTGGATTAAGAAAAGGACTGTTCGTGTGTGTGTGTGTGTGTGTTTATGTGATTGATATGGTGTGATATCCCTGTGAGTCATAGCTGAGCTAAAATGTCAACTGGCTACATGAGAAATCTCTTTGTCATCCAGGCTCAGACAAACACACACATATACACAAATCCAACTGATCATATAAACACACATGTGGCCAAACCGCTGCATATACGGGCGACACACCTGAGATGTTCCATTGCTTTTTCAGCAATGATTGATGACCTTTTGTTTTGGTGTGGGAGCCTCTGCTGCTCCTCAACGAACCACCGAATGAGGACCAAAACAGCCGATGTGCATAAATACAGTCCAACTGCTGTGCGCTGGAAATGTTTGGGGCGTGTGAGCCTGCTTGCCAAAATGCTTGTGTGTTCAATATGCTGTATATCACACTTTACATTTCAGCTGACTCTGTAATCTGGGGTGACGGTTGCAGTGCAGTCAACACAACAGCAGAATAAGCTTGCATTTGTACATTACTCAAACAAGAAAGCATGACTAAGCAGGGTCCAGGCGCCACACCCAGGCAGTACATTTAACAAATATTGTGTGGACAGTCCTGATTTGAGCTGCTACTGTTGGAGTGCACAGGAAGGGTGTGTGGGGAAGTCAAAACATTGCGCGCCCATCCTGTTTGGGACAGTCCATGTCCTGTGGTGGTGCCCTTAACTCCTAAACACACACACACACACACAGATACACACCGATGCACATTCACACTCCGACTAATCATCCCATATGTGCGAACAGTATGCCGGCCGTGCATTGTCAACCCATGCAGCAGGCAGAACAGGTGCACACCTGTTACACATTCATGCATACACCTACGCAGACTCAGGAGCAAATGGAGATCAAATACAGATTGGCTTTGTACTTAACATTTACATGCATTAAAACGTATGCAAAACCCCGCTGTTGTGGGTGCTTTTGATGACCTGCTATTACCATTCATGATGTAATACATTCAAAGAGACTCAAATTCATCCTGTTGGACAAACCTGCTACCTGCAGCTCAACGCTCATTATATCAGATTTACAGCTACATTGACCCTGATATTATGAACTCAGTCCAATCAAGTCTTTAGTTAGATAATGGCTTCGATAATGTGCTAAAATGTGTTTGAAGCTATTTAATTTTAAGTTAGATTTTTGATTGCAAATAACTAATTTATCCTCCTGAAGTCTTCATTTATTTTCTTGCTTGCTTTTTGTCCCCAGAATATTAAAGGAAGAGGCTGCCCCAGAGGTGCGTCCCCCTTCAGCTTAGACCCTAAAGAATGGCATAACATCTCACACACTTCTGGTAATATTACCTACACACCTACAGACAAGAGAACCTGTTATACAAACGAATAGCATTTTAATATGTCTACTTTTTGGCAGTTTTCCAGTCCTGGTCAAGGTCAATGTTACAGCTAAAGATAATTATGCACAACATGCTAATTGAACCTTTTCCTCTAGGTTTATAAAGTTGTAACGCCTCTTAAGTCATCAGTTCCACTCACTATCTGCCTCTCTCCTTCTCTCTGTGTTTTGTACTGATAGAGGATGGATTCCCCGCCAGAGTGTGTGTTGTCTCTTTCATGTGAGCAGCCCCAGTCTCCTCCAACGTTGCCATCCCTCGACCACAGCCCCCAGGCGTCTTCTCCTCACACCCAGCTCTCGCTACCTGACAGCCCCCTCGTGCTGCCCATTCACAGCCCTGAACTCTCCCCGCAGAGCCCAGACAGCACGCCTTATTTCCCCCTCTCTCCCTTTCCCCTCCTCGAGGACACCGACAACAACCACCACGATGTCGATGAGGAAAACGACGACGAGGAAGGGCTGGATGGAGTTCCTCCGTCCCCGATCCCGGCAGTGGCTCTGTTCCCAGGAGGAAGGGGACAGGAAGCTGGTTGCAGCCCTACTCTGGACTCCTCTCCACCGGACACACCTTTAGCGCCACTCCTCGGGTTCGGAGCCCTGGAGCTGGCCCTATCGTCTGGGCAGAGTGGAAACTGCAACGACGAGCTAGACCTCCAGCTGTTCCAGAAAGATACCGTCACCAAGGCAATACCTGGAATGGGAGGGGCTTCGCCGGGGCCTGCGCTTAGGTTTCCCTGTCATGTGTGTGGAAAGAGGTTCAGATTCCAAAGCATTTTGTCTCTTCATGCTCGAGCTCACAGTCTGGACAGAGACCGCCGAGCCACAGCTCTGTACAAGACCGGAGTCCCTTCAGCCCCCCTAAAGCAGCACCTAAAGATCCAACAGAACCACAAAGACTTAATCAAGAATCACCGGAGTCAGCCAAACCAGCGTATACTGCCAGGGACGCTCATGCAACATCTCACTGAAGACGAGGATGTTGATGGTGAGGTCAAAGGTCTAGATGACAACCTACAGAACCCAAACTTTCTACTGGATGACAGCACACCGTTGACCCCTCCACTCACAGAGGATCCTGTGTCTGTGACCCCTCCCTATTCTTCTACCATCGGGGAAGGAGTGTCTAATCCTACAGCGCCTGCGTTTCGCTGCCATGCCTGCAAAGGAAAATTCCGCACAGCTTCAGAGTTGGCGCGCCACGTCCGCATTCTCCACAACCCGTATAAATGCACTCTTTGTCCTTTCTCTGCCAGTCAAGAAGAGAGCCTGGCATTTCACTTGCAGGAGTGCCACCCTTCCCCCGAGGTACCTGCTCTTCCACTGTCTTTTAATTCCAGGCCGGTCATTGCCACCCCTGATACTCCTGTGCCCACGCCCACCCATACCCCAGCCCCAGCCCCGAGTACCCAGCCGGTGACAGCGGTAGTTACAGTGGCAGCTACAGCGGCAGCTACAGCGGCAGCTACAGCGGCAGCTACAGCGGCAGCTACAGCGGCTGCATCCCCCACACTGCCGGCGTTTCGCTGTGAGGTTTGCGGACAGCGGTTTACCCAGTCTTGGTTCCTGAAGGGACACATGCGAAAGCACAAGGACTCCTTGGACCATAAGTGCCAGGTATGTGGCCGCGGCTTCAAAGAACCTTGGTTTCTCAAAAACCACATGAAAGTACATCTCAACAAGCTTGGGCTGAAAGCCGGGTTAGGAACCCTCGGGGGAGCTGGGGTCGCCGAGCAGCAAGCCAAAGGCTCTGTTAGTAATCAATCCCTCAACGCCCTCTATTCAAGCCTTCTTCTAGCCCAGCAGAGAGGAGGTAGAGGTGGACAAGGAAGAGAAACTGGAGGCAGAATGGGGATGGGCTCGAGCAAGTCAGCCATCCTGGGCTACCTTGGATTGCCTAACGATGGCAGTGGGGCCAGCTGCATGGAGAGACTTCAAGCAGTGGCTCAGGTGGCAGAGATGGGAAATGGTGGCGGCGGCATTGGTGGCTCAGGAGTGGGGGACCAAGGAAGAGGAGGAGGGTCAACTAGAGGAGGGGGCACAGGGGAAATTACCGCATCCATTTCAGAAGGAGGGGACCAGGCAACTTGGTGGCAGCTGGTGGCTCGCAGCCTGGCAGTCGCTCAGCAGCAGCAGCAGCAGCAACAGCAGCAACAGCAGCAACAGCAGCAGCAACAGCAGCAACAGCAGCAGCAGCAACAGCAGAGGCCCCAGCAGCGAGGCCAGCAGCAACGAGGCCAGGGTCGCGGCTCCGTGATCACTGAGGCCGACCAAGTCAGGGCATACCTTGGAGGCCTGGAGCCAAGAGAAGAGTCTGGCGGAGCAGGAGGGCCATGGGAATGCCCAGACTGTGGAAAGCTCTTCCGCAGCCTGCAGCAGGTGGTGGTTCATGCTCGCGTTCACACCCAGAGGCCCCTGAAAGGAGGAGGCGGCGAAGAGGAGGGGAACAGTAGTCGTAGAGGAGCGGGGCTTGGAAGAGGAGGCGGCAGCGAAATGAGACAGGAGTCTCAGCTACACGGTGGTGGATCCCAACAAACTGGAGGAGGGAGACAGGACTCAAAACTGCACAGTGGTGGATCAGAAGCAGCAACGGGGTTTCACTCCGTCATCTCAACCTTCAAAGGTACACTCACACGCCCCTTTCTCTACTTCTGGCTTGTGTTTGTGTGTTTCTCACATGCATGTACATAGTGCATACGGAAACACTCTTAAAAATATAATTTGCAACAAAAAACACCCGGAAATAAAACCTTTTTTAAAACTATTATACGTCAAGATAAATATAGATATACCAAAAAACAACGTACTATGATAAAATAATCAAATTAAATATGTGCAGTAATGTTATGAAAAGTGAAAAGCTGTGCAGATATTAAGAGAGGTAGCTTGTGTACACATATCCAGAGGGTTGTGCAGAACTGGCAATACATAACTAAAAACAAGATACTGTTTGCAGAACAATGGTGTTATTATCACAGGAGTGTATTATTTCTATACTGTAAATAGAAGCTCTCATAGCGGCCCTTCCCAACAGCTGTTATCTTTACATTTTTCTCAACTTACAGGAGAAAATGGCATGACAGCAGTCTCCTCCATACCGTCAGTTCCCAGCAGAGAGCGAGTGCGTGGTAGAGGGATAAAAGACTGCCCCTACTGTGGTAAAGCCTTCCGCTCTTCACACCATCTCAAAGTGCACCTGAGAGTTCACACAGGTGAGAAACTGCTGTGAGTTTAACAAACCACATCTATTTATTTTAACCTTTAGAACAATCCCTGGAAAGGTTTCAGTGAGCATGCTCGCTTTAGCAGCTCCACCTTTTTTCTTTTTTAAAACGCGTTCACCCCAGAGAGCTGGCCAGTGCTAATGATAGCGCTCTACTGCAGGCGACCGAGCAGCCCCCAATGGAGCAACTCCTGGTTAACTGCCTTGCTCAAGAGTATATTGAGGAAAAATCAAGCCACTCCAGGGATTACAATTGGTTAAATCTCAGTCAAATAAAAATCACAGCACCACAGAGAGAGGAAGAGTAGTCTCAAGTACGTTGCCTAACTCTAAATTGTGCAACCTTATTTTGGCTTGGCAAAACCTTTTTGAGATCAAATATAAGGATTTTTAAGTTAACATCACGACAGTTCAATATTTCTGAGATTCACGTGCTTTTTTGGAAGCAAGTCAATCTGTAGTTGTTCTCCTTTAATTTACTTCAAATGATTAAAAAGATATTCTGACAGTAGGACGGACACACAGGCAATCCAACAGACACCAAAAGGCCTTTTCAATACTAAATAATAATAATACATTTCTGGTGATAAGTGAGTAGGACATTAATGAACATTGGGAACTCTCACAGCACTCACCCACACTCTTAATTAATGATCCATATTCATAAGACTTTATCAGCATCAGTCATTGCCATTTTCTATTATTTGCGTTCTTCGCTTGATGTATTTGATCAAAATAAAGACCCATCTTCTATTTTCTGACATGCCACCCATCTCCAGCAATTGGAGCACGTCCAAGTCTTTCCAGCGAAGACGGTGCCCAAAAAGCATTCAGTAAAATCTATTTAGTACTGTCATTATGAATAATCGTCTATAGCTGACATGTCAAATCACAGATGTATTATTCATGATAGCATACAGCTCCTTTTCTCCTGCACTATCGCTTCTTGGTGCCATCAAGTGATTACCACGTGGTCAGTCATTTAAGTGAACGCATCAAATTATAATACTCTCTTGATATTACTGTCCTCTTGAGATTATTGCCCCTCGAGATTCTTCTCCCATTTCTTTTGGTTTAATCGACAAAATCAGACATTTCATATTTTTGCATGCACATCTGCATTCATCAAAAGGCCTGTGTTTTTTTTTCTTGGGAATGAGATAATTTACGTCCAATACATTTCCTGCTGTAGATTAGCCTCCAGCATGATGCCCCCTCCTCTTTATCTCTCCCAGCAGTGCCATTTGTAATCAGTGATGAAATACTGCCATCTGCCTTTCAAATGTGTCACTACATCTCTTGTTCACCACTGTTTAAAGAACCATGCCAGTTATTTTGTGAGTTACTGCTAGTGTTTTAATTTGTAATATTTTCAAAAACACTTATTTAACGTGTGTGTGATTTGTCGTTATCGACTCGAAACATTATCAAGTTAAGGGTCATCTAGATTTGATACTAAGTGTGTGTGAAACTCCAATACCATTTCCCGAATCTTGTATTGTCCATCTTCTTCTCTTCAGGTGAGAGACCCTACAAATGTCCCCACTGTGACTATGCGGGTACCCAGTCTGGCTCCTTGAAGTACCACCTCCAGCGGCACCACAGGGAGCAACGCAACGCCCTGTCAGCCTCCTCCAACTCCTCCTCCAGTGGCCTCACCTCCACTCTCAACAGTCTGACCTCTGGATCCTCAGGGCAGCCCAAGCAGCGCCGATCCCACCTCAACCACGGTCCCGTTAACCGGGGTCCGACCGACAACGCCTCCCCTCTGCCCAGCCAGCAGTCCTGGCTCCTGGGGCTTCCAGACCAGCACGACCACAGGAAGGCCTTGGCGGCTCTGAGGGATGTCGACTTGGAGACACAGTACCGGTATCTTTCGGGGGTGATGGGAGCTCTTTACCAAGGTGGAATGGAAGGAGGCTGGATCAGGGAGTCTCCACCACCAAAAGCCCCTAAAGTGTCCCGTCGTAAGCCCCTCACTACAAGCCGAATGGTCCAACCGTCAAATGACAAGGAAGGGCCTGCGCCTTCAACTCATGAGGGCGGGTTCGAACCATTGGATCTGTCTCGTCGGCCCTCACCGGGCCTCGGAGGCATGGAAGAAGATGGAGTCGTGAGCATAGGGGAGGGAGGGGTTGGTGTGGATGGAGGAGATAGTTCAACAGGGGTCAAACTGAGCCAGTGTTTGTTCTGCCCTTTCCGAACGTCCTCAGCCGAGCTCATGGCCATGCACCTCCAGGTGAACCACACCAGTAAGTCCAGGCGCAAAAGAGCCCCGACCACCATCTTGAATGACGACGGAGCCCTAAAGGCCGCCAAGCCCAGGGTGGAACAGTCCGATCTGAACTCTCTGACAATATGGAGGAACGCAACCGAGTCCGGGGCCCCCCTGGAGGAATGGTCCTCAATGAATACCAAGACCTTGAACGGGAACACACAAGACCATCCTAACAACATGCTTGAGCACCCAGATGTGGCCCCAAGATCCAAGAAAGTAAGACGCGATCTGGCACTCAAGGGTAAGGTCGAGGATGATGATGATGATGATGATGATGATGAAGAGGAGGAGTTGGATGATCATTTGGAGAACAGCAGTGCGGAGGATTCGGAGGACCAGGATCTGAGGATGTCCCTCGCTCTTTCCCCAGCGCTCAGCTCCAACCACATGGTGGGAGAGGAGGAGAGCATCTTAACAGATTAAAATGCTTCGGGATGAAACCATCACAATTGGAGAGTTTGGTTCAATGTTTCTCAACCACATTTAACAGAGAGTGAAAGAAGGGGCAGGTAGCTTCTCCTGGGGATTTGAAAAGGACAGACAGAAACATCACAGCTGTTATCTTCCCTTCGACATCACTCTTCAACTTCACTTCTGACAGTGTGGTCAACTTCCTGTACAAAAGAGCTTGGAAGCACTTTTTCAGGGTGTTGTAGGCCACTTTTTCCATTTTTCTTCGAACTTCTCTCCAAGATGGTTGATTTTTCAGATTTTCGCCTATTTGATCAGTTAAAGAACCATACATAAGATTTAGCGCATCATTCCACACGCATTTATTTTACATTAATAACGGACTGTTACCCGAAGACTACTATACTGATCATGCTGAAGCCAGCTGTGAAGAGTTGCTCTCCTGACTGACCACTGAACAGTTTGAAACGTTCCTCCTCAAACGACACGTTGAGTCGAGGAATGTTCAAGCTGTTAACCTCAGCTAAGCTATTTGGTATTATTTGAAGGCATGAGGTTAACTATTGGAGGCAGCGTGCTTTCCCTCAACTATATATCACTGCCTCGTTTGTCTGAAAGTGTTTCTATATGATTGTCCTAAAGAAAAACAGAAAGAAACGTTTGTAATATTTTTTCTTGTATGAGTTAGTGCCTGTTCATGTGCGTTGTTGAGAGAGTCTCTGGTATTCCTGCACATCGAGGCTCTGATAGGTCATTTTATCTGAATATACAGTTTAAAACAATTTAAGTACAGTATATTTGTTAAAAGTGGTTCTAGGGTGTTGTGAATAGTTCAGTTGTTAAAGAAATGCTACATCGCAGTGCCATGTCCTTGACACAGACGTTTGTGGCTCAGCTTGAAAATAAAATAAAAGATTGGTCATAGACTGAGCTATAAAAAGGGTCACAGTTCAACATTCAGTGTTTACAACAGTCGGTAGGGTTGCCGAGGCAACATAGATGCGTGGAAAAGAACAAAACTAAGAGCGGATGTCTATTTGAGGGCCGAAGGGACGTCGCCCGAGCCCCCGAACACAATCAACGGACACACCCTAAAGAGACAGAGACTTTACAACTGTGTCAAAAAAGAAACAATTTCTCCTTAGGAGAGGAGATACAAGGTAGGGAACGAGAAAGACAGCAGTACCCCTGCAAAGCAGGACTTAATCTGAGAAACAAACTGTACTCTTGAGGGTTTGGTGTCTTTTAGAGGAGTAGATACCCTCTCTTCTTTTTTATAAGAAAAGAAAATGGTAGGAGTAATTATTAAAACACTAACAAATGCATAGACATCCCAGTAGAATATGTGTAGCTTTTTTAAAGACAAGAAAAAAAGCAGACTTTTGTTTATTTTCATTTCAAGATGCTTACAGAAAAAGGTTATCAATATAGGTAATATTGATTATAATGTTTGTGAGCTAAGACTAGTTGGAATGTCTATACAGAGCACTGTGCAAGGTTTGAGTTCCCAAAGTAGTTGTTTTTATTTTTGACTTTATCGATAGACCAAACGTTTTTTCAATGGAAGCTGTCACTTTCTGTTGTTGTTTCAAATGTGTAAAGCTGTGGTTTCGATAGATTTACCCCATCGATTAGTCAAACTCAGTCAATCAGTGTCTAAATATCCAACCATTGAACTGGTTGTTAAATAAAGTTCACATTCAAAATACATAACTTTTTGGGTGAACATCATCCCATCTACTGCTATTAATGAAACCGAACCGTTATTGTTGTGTTCTGAAGGTATATTTAAGAAGAAAGATGAATGTGATTCAGTAATACCCCCTCACACTGGGTACTATTTATCCACGTAGACTACTTGTTGATGGGGTTTTCTATGGTTGCAACCACTCCTTAATGTGCATCAATGTGTTTAAGTTCCTTCTTTAGAGCACCTTATGAGTTTTGTAGTGAAAGTCCCTTCGTGGTGTCTCCTTAACAACTACTGTCAATGCCATCGTGCCTTCTGTTTCAAGCACTTCCTGGTGTATTTTGTAAAACTCACCAAAAGCACTTAGCCTATATCTACACACTCTTTCTTCCTCTCCGTCTCTGTCCTTCCACCTCCCCTCATTTCTCTTCCTCTTCATCACATCCGCTCATTTCCTTAATCTTTTTCTCGTGTCTGTACCTCTTGGCCCCTCTCTCTCCTGGGGGGGGGGGGGGCTGTTTTCATACATGATTTCTCTCTACTGTTCAGGCCCGATCGGCCTTAAACAAGGTCACTAGGCCTTATTACAATCTAGCATGGCTAGACTCTTGAAAAGAATAGACTACCTAACCTTTAGACGAGTAAATTAGATGTAGGGTTAGACTTTTGGTCTTAATACTAACCCTTTGTAAACCAAAGCCCAAGTCTATTATATTTAATCTCTAAAAAAGGTGCCAAAACATGTCCTAAGGTGACACTAAAGCAACTTGAAAAAACGAAATAATTCACTTTCTTTCTTCAACCTGTCCTCCTTTCTGTCGTGCTTGCTATTCCTCCCTGTCGCTCTCTTGTCCGTAAACTGTCTAAATCTCTAGCACCACTTGAAGGTGACGTGTACTATCTGGTATTGAGGCCTTTATTAGATTTTTATTTCCGTTTGTGTGGTGTTTGTTCAATGCCGTTGAGATGGAAAAATGCTCTTCTTATAATGATAATTATTGTTTTGGCATTATGGTTAAAAAAAAAAACGAAGAAAAAAAAACAAACAAGAGAAATGTGTTGTTGAATGTTGTACAGATAGCACTAGAGATGTTGTGTTTTTTTAAAGAGAGCACAAACCCGAGTGCTGGTCCCTTCCGCTCCTCCCACCGGCAAATGGGAATAAAACAGCCTGCCAATCAATCTAGATGTCTAATGACGAAATGTCCGCGTCAAAAGAAAACCTTTTTGTCCAAGTAGCGCTTTTCTCTGGAGGGTTGAATGTCTTTTGACTCGAACTCCATTCCCAAATTTCTTGCACAAAAAAAAAATGCTTTTTGAAAGACTAAAGCAGCACGAGCCAAGTTTTACTCTTGAAGATATAGTTTGATTTCAGAGACTATTTTGCCTATTTACTAAGAAACACAAGGTCGCCTTTGTATGTGTCCATAAGCAGTCTGAAAGTCTGTTTAGCAGCTCCTCTGAACACTGCTGGATTAACCCTGGATGTCTCCTAAACCAACATAATACAACACTCTTGAGTTTAGTACGAAGAAAAGGCTAAATTCTCTCCGAAACAAACTATCCCTTCACATTTGCAGTTGTTTTCAATTGAATACGATGTGGCTCCCTGACGTGTGAAAGTTGCACCTTATCTCCTGATCGTGAATCAGATCATTTCAGCAGAATAATTAAGTGGCTAATATCCTTTTGACTGATCCTGCATATACTGTATCTGTACTTCTGATCTTATTGACGGTGTTCATTGTGAAAAGACAAATCTCTGCGAGGGGAGGGGGCCACGCTGGGTTTGGGCTCTTGTGTAGTTGACTGCCATTGCAGTGAGGGAAAAACTGATCTAACATAGTAGTGACTAATATGACTTTGTGGACAGATAAAAAAAATAAAACACATTAGAAATAAATAAACACAAACAAAATGAACCTGTATTGCGTTGTTATGTCTTTCTGCACCCGATGCCATTTCTCTTCTCTTTCTCTTTCAGAATCAATGCGTGTAAACCATGTTAATATCAATGGGAGCCTATGAGGCGTCAGTACAATCCAGTGTGAATCAAGCAGCTTCAAACAACTTTTAGAGAAGGGGGCCCTCTTGTGGATTTGAGGAGAATAACAGGTCATCATTCCCACCTCCAATTTCATTATTATTTCCAATCTGAGGTTAAACAATTAGCTATTAAAGTCGTAAACAATTATGCATAATAACTGTAATAAGGTTTGGGGCCTTTGAGAATAGTTGCTTACGTGTTGTCTGGAGATTATGTTTACATGTATTATGCTAATAATAACTTTGTTTGTATAGCACTTCCTGTATAGTTCATGCAGTTCAAAGTGCTTTACAGTATGAGATTAAAAGCAGCACACAACAGAAATAAACTACAGAGAATACATACAAAAGTGTAATGTTAGAACAATTAAAAAGTAAATTAACTATCATTTGTATTAGTTTTCAGCAGCCTGCAAAAGAAGCCAATGTTTGAATAGTATGTTTTGGCGTATAGAACATTTATTAGAGAAAAAGCCATGAAGCTGGCTGCATATAACATGGATATGATGTTGTTCCCAGCTCCATGGTACATTAGGAAATGTCACAAAGGACAGTTTTTTAGATATTTGTCATGTGATGTCTGAACAATCTGCAGGTTAAACATGACTCTAATTACACCATAAGTACCTAAAAGGTAAAGGGCCTTTGTGAGAAGCCTCTCAGCTGTTCTTCCTGACTGCAGCAGAAATTATGTAAACTTTAAAGACCCCTGCAGTTTTGTGAATGTCTCCCGACTTCAACTAATGAACCTTTTCATAATCATCTGCATCTGGAGACAGTTTACAGCCTCGAAACTCCAAACCAGGACTTTGGGATTCACTTATGAGATGATTTATGATGCAACTGCTCCCTCTAGTGGAGACATGTATGAGAGGGTTGAAAATACAACTCCGGATTATAAGTAGTAGTGACACTTAAAATATACTAAAGTGAACAAAATCAGAAATAAAACAAAAACAAGTGTGGTTCTGTGTACAGAATATAAAATGATATACAGTCCAGCCTGAGTTAAGTGAGAAGAAAGCTTACACAAAAGCGGATGTAACTAAAGTTTCCTTCAAAATAAAATCAAGAACAATATGTTTTTTCAAATGTACAGAAGGAACCGATGTTTGAATGTGCAATTATCAATAAAAACGGAAATAAAATGTTCATTCTCATAACATGGTTGCTTTCATCGTCTAATAAATGGCCTTATTTTGAAATTAGTTGAAAGGAAGTCATGCACTTGCCTGGCTTTACAAAACTGGGATGTAGAAGATTAAACTACTCTCATATCATGAGAAAACATCAGTTCTGTTTAGATGCACAAATCCACATTAAACAAAGTAGGTCAACATACCTTTTCATTTATCAAACTGCATTTGTCTGTGAGTGTATAGACTGAATATATTATTAAGCACATTAATAAATATAACACAAATCAACAATCAAATTAACGCGGTTCAGTGGAGAGGCAGAGTAAAATGCTCCAGGGTTAGTCTTCTTATTAGCTATTAGCCTACATCCCTGTAACTAGGGGCAATAGTCTGCTCCCTGTGACTGGTTGAGACTGAGTGGGCGAGACAGAGAGAGAGGAGAGAGATAGAGAGAGAGAGAGAGATCCTCATAGAGATAGCGAGAGAGAGAGTAGAGCGAGAGAGAGGAGAGGAGATAGAGAGAGAGCTATAGAGCGAGATAGAGAATAGAGAGAGAAGAGACTGTTTCCCTAACAGTCTCACTGAAGCTTCCCATCACTTCTGTATCGGAGAACTGAGCATCACTTCACACACAGTTTCCATCTCTTCCTCGACACACTGCAGCTCTGTGACGGCTCCACATCGCTCCTGAAGCCGGCTAAAAAAAACACTGAGACAAGACCCCACGGACGAGACCCCACTGAAGTCCACTGCTGCACAACTCACAGTCCAAGATGAGCGAGGTGAGTGCGTAAAAAAACCCCGAGTTTTTAACAATCGGTTACAAGTGAGTTACTCGGCTTTCATCACATTAATCAACACCACGCAGCTGTACCGTATTAACCCGGGGGCATTCACTCGTGCGCAACGTTAAGTTCATTTCTGCGTAACCCCTAACAACAACACAAAAAGCCGCAACCCAAGGTGCGGTTAAGAACAACATGTTTTAGCGCAGCGCTCTCTCTCTACTCTGTGCTTGGCTTTGGTCCGACAGAAACACTGCAATGAGACGAGCAGTGACACCAGCTCTATCGCCACTGGGCACCATGAACATCTGGAGCGGGAGGGCTTCCCCAAAGTAGGGTCCGGGGACCTGTGTGGGGGCCTTGCAGGGGTTTTAAAAAGGTCCACAAAGGAGGAATCTTTATTTTGTTACATGTATGTCCTTTCTCCTTCTGAGGAAGATCAAGCCCAATGCAGTATGAAGTGATGCTTTACGGTGTGTTGGCATCCGCCTGCAAGCTTACTTTACATACATCATGCAAAGTACTTTATTTCCAGCAGAAGCGCCGCATGAATCCTTCCCAAACTAGCTGCATGCATCAATTCTGCCTTTGCATAATAAAGTAGATTTGTTTCCCTCTCTGATGGATGTGGGGCTCGATGCTGCAGGCGGCAGTGCTAATGGGGGAATGTAGTCATGTATTAATAAAGAAGGCTATACTGTATAGCAGTATTTATGGACACCTAACTCACCTTTAATAATGCTGATTATGTGTACTTTTGTAGTCTTTACTTCTGTTTGAGATGCTTCACAGTAATATGTGTTACACTGTTTTAATGTGTTAAAACAGGGCTTAAGTCTGGCTTACAGGACTCATGTAGTTGTGTTGTCTGCTGAGGCTCTCAGGCAGTGATTACTACTCTTGGGATGTCCTCTTAATCCAGGTTTAACCTGAATGTTGACCCCTGAGGAGGCTCCCTAATGGAAAACAAAGGAATATTAAGGTGTTCTTTCCTGTGTTACATAACCTGCAACTCCTCTTGTCAGGAGGTGCAGCAATGGCCTCTCAATTGATCAATCCCACATCAATACAAATAACGTCACGGAGGTCCCAGAGGAGCGATCATTTTCACGTCTGTGTCACAGAAGTAGAGCATTGCTCCGATGGGACTTTTGGTTTTGTGCATGTGCTGCTTCCTCGCTTTCCAGCCCTCGGCCCGTGGCAGATGGGAAGCGTCAGTGTCGCTTGATACGTAGCAGATGATGCCACTGCTGCTGCACAAGGGAGATTTGAAATGTAAACAGAATGATAGATGACGGAACATGTGCTGGTCACTTCTGCGGCTCACAGATTTACCTAGAAATCGTGCGTTTTGGAGGCCTGTGCTCGGGGGAGCCAGATGTGAGCCAGAGTTGTTGAAATGTCACGTATAGCTTTCTGTTCGCACAGCCATGCAGAAGAAGTGTCTTTACTAGTAGGGGATCTGATCATATTTGGACAATAGTGCTGCATTAGTTTTTGCTGCATGATTTCCCCTATAGCAAGCCCTTCAAAATGTAACCTGAAAACATCCCGCCGTGTTCATTTGAGCACCAGTGGTTGGTGGAAAAAAAATGAATGAGCCTCGGTTTTGATCATCAACATAAATTAATCTTCAGAAATCCTGTCATATTTTAGGATTTTTTTTTTTTTTTTTTTCCTGTCTTCTGTTATAGTGAATACATTATTTGGGGTTTTGTGTTTTTAGTATTAATTTATTCGAATTACTAGTGATTTTAAATTTCATATGTTTATATTAATCTGTGAAATGGATACAATTGCCTGTTTTTGGTCTGTTAAGGACACAATCAATCATTTTTGGGCATTTTCATTCCAGTTTTAAACCTACTTCCCCCCCCCCCCCCCCCCCCCCCAGATAACAAAGAACACTTTTACCAAGACACAATGTCCACGAGCAAACTAATATTTGTAAGTGTTTAACAATCTATGATAACATTTAATAACTGCTATACAAAGTAGATAATCTTAATGTGCACTTCCTCTTGTTCTCATTTGCGGAAGAGGATGAGGGTGTGTGTCATGCAGCCTATCTCCCTCATTGAAGTAATGGCGATGCGCTATCGCCCTGCACCTTCCCCCTGCTTTGACAGAGCCGTCTCCTCCAGCTGAAATCTTGTCACCCACTGCCTCATTTCCTCCTCTTTCTTTTCACCAGCTTCTATTCAACCGCCCCTACACACACACACACACACACACACACACACACACACACACACACACACACACACACACACACACACACACACACACACACACACACACACACACACTTTTTTTCCCTCTAAAGCCTTGATTCTATTCTCCTTAGCAACAGCGAGAGAGGACTCTGCGGGGTATTCACACTTGCATGCGCACATCCGGGAGCTAACATCTGCACAGCGTGAAGCGCAGAAGAAGTCAAAAAGAGGAGGGGGGAGGAAACAGGGGGAGAAGGCTTTTTTAATTTGTAGGGATATGAATGAAATGACTTTGGGGATGTTATGTAATGTATGTGGTTCCACTTTTGACAGCTGTTGGTGGATTTTCACTTTTATCCGCGCTCGCTCTCGAAGAAAAACAAGAAGTTTGTGACTTTTAAAATAAGGCCAGTAATCCAACGCAGGTCACACACATACACACACACACACACACACACATGCAAAGCGAGAGAAAGGTAGCTTTCTCATTATGCTGGTAATTATCACTTAGCAGGCTTAGCCCTCACAAAAAAGCCACCCTATTGCTAGCAAGCTGGCAGGGGATAATTACCGGGGTCTGATGTGGCTTCGAGGCCAGTGGAGCTCGTGAAGTAAAACTGAGAGAACGCCAATCCCCGTTTTCTCTTTGTCAATCTGTCTCTCTCCATCTGTCATTCCCGTCTCCCACTGTCTCCCTCCTATGCATCCTCCTTCCTCTCCTTTGCTGTGAGATTGTACCACATCTGGCATGTTTGGAAACCACTGGCTTTCCCCCTTTTCCTTCATGGAGGTATAATCCTTTTATTTCTGTCTATAAATACATTTCTGCTGAGCTTTTAGAGGCTTTCTACTGCCCCCCCCCCCCCCCCCCCCTCTGACAGCAAGTGCAGCACTAAGCCCAGTGTGTGTATGGCTTAAGAAATGTACTGTGTGTGTGTTTTCAAGAAGACAGCATTGAGGGTTGTGCGTAGACAAGCAAAGGCTGAGAATAGGGACCAGGAGAGGAGGTGTTTTTCTATTAAAAGGAAATATGTGCCGTCAGTCCCTAGGTTGTTGCACCTGCCTTTCGTACACCAGTTTTTCCATCCCCTCCTTTGGTCTTCTACCCAATCAACTGCTTCCTTTTCCCAAGTGGGGTGAAGCTGCGAGTGTGCATCTGATATCAGACACTGAAACCTGAATAGATGAGTGTTTGACGCCTGGGATGCGTGCTTTGAATATCAATTTGAAAATTACTTTGAAGTTGTCAAAGCCACCAATGGGTTTTCTTCACTAACCAGCAGCTCTTATTCCTCTGAACAAACACATAGATGTTTAGAGTCTTTGGAAATAAGAAAATAGGCAGAAATATTAAGTTATTCTCTGTTCGTTCATAAGGATCAAGGACCTACACTTCTTTCAGATAGATTTATAAATGGCTTCGTCTACAAAGAATATAGAAAAAATGCTTGTGAAGCCCAATGAGATGTCTGTCTCACAAACAAGCCCACATACTGCAAGATCATTTGGACATTTGTATCCACTATAGCAATGTTGGTTGGTAATTGTAGGTGATAAATGGTACTAATGTTCATGATCCCCAGAGGATGAACCCTCTTGACTTTGGTGAGCCGTTACATTTGTCATCTAGCACCACCAGCAGGTCAAAGTGTATCCAATGACATATTTCAACATCTCCTCGATTGATTGGCACCAAACATGTTTGAGACATTCAGGTTCCCCAGGGGATTTGCTGTGAAACATAAATGGAATACGTTGCTTTCCTAAACATGTATTCATATGAACACTGCAATGTTTCAAAAGAGGTACTAACAAAAACATATATCCTGTAGTTTCTATACATTGCGTGCAGGCTCTCGATGCTCTTAAAGTATTCCCTTTTCTATAGAAAGCCCCCTCTCAAACAGTATATTATCCTCTTCTACCCCCAGGAGTCATAACTATATCTGCATCACTCTCACCACGCAGACCCACACCCACTGACTTATATAAAGCCATCAACTGGCATTGTGCTATTGTTAGTCTGCAGGTACAGTGTTTGAGCATGAGGAGATGGTTATGGCTCGAGAACAGAAGCCGGGGCTGCAGAATATAACAGATGGAGGAAAGGGCTCCGCTTTTAAAATATAAATGAAACACATGGATGTGTGATGATGATAAATGCAACAAGACATTATTTAGTTTAACCTGACATGCGGGATGTTCTCGTTCAGAGTTCGTACGTAATGTGCCTGTGAAAAGTTGAATTAAAGTAAAGTCCACTAAACGAGCAGTTTGAGGTGGATAGGTTTGTGCAAAAGAACAGGACGTTCACACAGAAGACAGTATGTGTCTTGTGTAAAACCAGAAGTCAAGATTGGGGTATTTGTTACGCAACTTCTGTATTTAACTACTTCCACAATTATTTTAACCCAAACCACAATCTTTACCTAAACCTTACCAAGTAGTTTGGTTGCCTAAACTTAACCAAGTATTTCAAACTACAATCTGGCCCTAAGACTAGCCGAGTCGTTTAGTTTCCCTAACAATCTCTTGTATCGAGATGGGTGATTATTAATAAAAGTACATTTTGAAAGATATCATATGAACTGAGACCGAAAAAAGCGTTCCATGATGTTGGTCATGGTACTTGGATGCAAATGTTGGTTTAGAGGTACAGCTAGATGGACTTCACAAACAGAATGAATGTAAAGCAGGTTAAGCTTTTTAGATGGAGGTTGACTAGCTTTAGAGCCAGAAGCACATTAAATAATACAATGAGAACATAATCTGGGCATCATTACGGCTTTGTTCTGTTTGTGGGACTGGATTTTAAAGAGCGCTTATTCTAATCACATTAGAGCCAACCGTGCATTGGAACCACAGCCCATCAGAGTCCCGTATTAAGCTGTAAAAGCAGCATTTTGAGCAAACAAGACTTCTGGCCACATGGACCCTGCAGAGAGCTTAACAGCTTGGTCCACTTAATGTACAGTAAGAGCGGCTCTGAGCAGATGTTCAGCAGGTACAGAAGCACACACTCAGCACCGACGCACATCTGGTTACCTGGTCAAACACAGACCGTCAGCCGGGAGTCCTCACAGGAGGCGGGGGAGGACGGCGAGGGGTAACACAGCGTGGATGAGATGGAAACAGCCACTGGGTGGGTGTATACATTGAAGGGTAGAGTGGAGAAGAGGACCAGAGAGGAGATGAAACGAGCACGAGTCCGCCCAGGCTTCAAAAAGTAAGCACTCCTGGAAACGATATGGTGGATAAAACAAAGCCCCCGGAATAGATTGGTTATGTAAGAGAAGAGGAAGAAAGAGGCCGGGATACAAAAGATGGGTAGTTGTAGAAAAAGAAATCCCTAGCTAAAACCTGTTTCCCTTTTTCCTGACAAGAACCAGTCGCCTCCTCCGAATAATGCATCCTCCCTCCGGACCCGAACGATAATGAATCCTGTACGCCGCAATCCTTTATTTTGACACGGTATGATTGGGCCCCGCTGAGCGAGTTAGCTCCATTTATCTTGGAGGCAAGGTTCCCAAGACAATGGCTTAATTTCAACGTTATGTAAAGACGGAAATATTGTTTTCTCATAATCTCTTTAAGGTCCCATTGATGTTGCTTTAGAGACGATACTATATTCATCAGAGAGACTTTTCTTTTAGCAATTAAAAACGTAATTATGATTTACTAAAGTAATGTTGAAGCAATTACTCATCTGGCTGGTGAAATTTAATTTCTTTAAACTTTTCTTTGGAAGAAAACGTTAACTGAAATTAAACACTGACACATTTCTCCACTTTTGTAACGAGGATAAAATCGTTGTTGGAGATATTAGCATCTTAGCTTCTGGCCTTAGGGTGCGCTTTTCTAGGCAAGGCAAGGCAAGGCAAGGCAAGGCAAGGCAAGGCAAGGCAAGGCAAGGCAAGGCAAGGCAAGGCAAGGCAAGGCAAGTTTATTTATATAGCACTTTTCAACACAAGGCAATTCAAAGTGCTTTACAAAAAATGAAAGACATTAAGAAAAGGGCATTTAAAATCAGTCATTAAAAAGAAAAGCTAGTAAAATAAACATTAAAAGAAGAAATACATGGATAAACATTAAAAGAAGAAATAACTGGATAAAAGTTACAGTGCAGTCTAAGATATGAATAGTTCAATTAAAAGCAGCGACAAAAAGAAAAGTCTTCAGCCTGGATTTAAAAGTAAGTATGTCTAGCTGACATGTGAACACCGACACTACTTTGCAACGCGCCGTCAACTTCAATAATGCAAACTGACTGGAGCACGTAATTACTGGGTCTTAAGACTATAAATGCTGAACGATCCCCATTAACGACTGAAGCCATGGTACTGTTAAGTGGAATATAGTTAGCTTACTGACATTGCCGCTTGTAACGTCATTTTTTTAATAAAACAAAAAAAGATATGACGCTGTTGTACTGAAGCACTAAACACACTAGTTGTTAGTTTGAAAGAGGTCTTGCTCCGACATTGGTTAAATGCACTTACCGCCACTTTGGAAAAACCAAATTAATGACATGAAATTCAGACTAACGAGATAAAAAGCCGCTGCTTGTTCGGGTAAATCTACCAAAGTCAGATTCAAATGTCACAGGCAGTAAAGAATAAACAGAGAAAATCAAGTAACACCTTCAATAATGAATGTAGAAGTATTCATTGAAAATCGTTGGGTTTCGGTTCCATTGGTTGGCCCTTGGTCACAACTAAGGCTCTGGAAAACTGGGACTTTTGTGCCATTTCTGACATTTTATTGACGGAAATATTGTTGGCTGCAGCCGTACAGCAGATGGACCAACCATAATGATTCAATTGTATCTTAATATGCTGCATTGACATGAAAGATATGGTGACCCCAAATCTCCCCTCAAAAACCGACATTCCTCCACTATAAAGTAGGGCTGCTCAATTCATCGTATTTTAATCGCCATTACGATTTTGGTTTGCAACGATTATGAAAACAACATAATTGAAATAAAACGATTATTGATTTTTTTTTATTTTTTTTTTTTAATTATACTTAAAGTTCAGTGTAATCAATTGATAAAGACATACTGTTCAAACGTTTTTTTTCAATAAGTGGATGTTTTCAAAGTAAATGGATAATCGTTTTTAATAATCGTGATATCAATTATTGACCCAAATAATCAAGAATATGATTTTTTGCCACAATCGAGCAGCCCTACCATAAAGTTTAGATTCTACATCGCACGGGACGAGTGGGCAATGTTGTGATTTTGATGATCTCTGACAATTGCAAGCAGCTCTCTAGGACCTTATATAACTCATGTAATATGCATTACGTTCTTTCCATGAAGACTCGGCTCTGAGATCAGCGGAGGGTGGAGAAAAAGGTTGCAGCTCGGAAAGGGTAAAGGGATGTAACAGAAGTGTGAGGAAAACAGCTCGGAGAGGTGTATCCCCCGAAGGAAAACTGTGTGTTGTAAATGAAGTGCATCGCATTGTGTGAGAAAAAGAAAGGGGGGGTGTGTGTGCTTCTAGCCTCTGTATACGTGTGTACAGTACGAGCATGTGCGCGTGTACCTCCATCTGGACTCCATTTATGCCAGCCGAGTGTTTTCTGAATAGACCGTGTATGTTCCAATCTTTCTCACGAGCCAGTGTTCGAGTGTTTTCTTTTTTTATCGCCCTCTCTTGCTACAATACATGTCTCTTTCCCTCTATCTTGCCTCCATATGTGTCTTTCTCTCTCTCTATCACCTTCAGCAGCTCCCCAGGGCAGACTGTTAAATGCTGCAATCTGTCTCTGTCTCCCATCCTCACCCTCCCTCCCGTGCCTCTCTTTCTCTCAGCCTTCCTCCGAGGCTCACCGCTCATGAATCACAGCGCTAACTACTACATGTAAAAGAGGGAAATCCCTTACTAAAAGCAGAGGGAGGAGGGAAAGGGTGGGAGTAAGGACATATCTCAAGGGGTGGGTTAAACCTAGTCACTTGTGATTAGCAGGATGGAAGTGGAAAGGACAATAAAGCCTAGGACAAAGGATGGATAGATGATATTAGGATCATTATATGAGGATTTTAGGGTCAGGGGTCAGTTTTTAACCTCATTTCAGCCAAATCAGAAAGCCATTTATTGATTAGCAGCAGAATGGTCTTGTCGAGGAGAAAAGTGCTGAGTTACAAATAAGGTTTCTGTACTTCACATTAATACGGTTACTTTCTTACGGGAAGCGGGGTTGCACAGAAACATTACTCTTCTGTCTATCACACAGCAGCTTCACTGGAGCAAAAGGGGGTTAAGTGCCCTTCAAACATAATGGCAGTCGGAGGGGGGGGGGGAAATGTTTCTGACACACTATTTAAAAGCAGGATTTCTCAGCAAGTACACATCTCACAGAGGGACGACCTTCCCTGCAGTCACTTGTTTGTTTTAAGCAGGATTTTTAAAAGGGTAGTGAACTGAGTGAGCCCTTAAGAGAAGGTGTATGGATGGATGGTAAAGACAGAGGAGATATAGGTGAAGAAGATGATAATGGAGGCAGAAAGAGAGATTTTAGATCCGTAAGAAACTAAAAGTGAAAACTTAATCTATACATTTTGGATTTGGCACAAAATGGGATTTTCCCCACAGATATGCTGCAAAATGCTCAATTCAAACGACAACATGGTGGTTTCTGGAATAAGTGCCAAAGCTTGGTGACTTATTGCTGGTTTGGGCAAAATGGACACTGTGTTGAATGTGAAGCACTTTGAATTGCCTCTGTGTCTTAACATGTGCCATACATCAAGCCATTAACTGTCAGTTAAACGTAATGGTGTTTGCCATTCACTCATACTGATATATAGTCTGAATGAAATTGAAACCTCTCACACAGAAAAAGACCCCAGTTGCTAAATTTCCGAGCAGCAAATGCAGGATTGAACCATTTGAATTCTTATCCCAGTTTCTCCTCAAATAAGCTTGAGAGAGTTTGTAAGCTGCTGCCAAAAAACAAAAGACTGACAGGAAATGGAAAGCTTATTTTAATTAAAAAAAGTTCAGTCTTTGTACCCTTAATGCGGACAATTTGTAATGCGTCATTCGTGTCTTCTTCATACTCCCTCTCCATTTTACCACCACCTAAGATTTTAGTTTGTCCTCTTCAAGGCCAAATCCTCCCTCTCTTTATCTGTGGATGTGTTTTGGAGGAAAAGCCTGTTTCAAAGCCTCTTCACCAAAGGCTGCTGCACTTCTCCCTGTGTGATGAGTGCTAATGCTCAACACACAGCCTCTCTCTTTCTCTCTGCAGTGTTTCCCCCTCTTGCTGCAGACACACTCACTCATATCTCTGCAGTCTCTCTCTCCTACCTCACCCATTTATTTGTGTTGCATCCCCCTGTTCTCGCTGCCTCTCTTTGTTGCACCCTTGCTGCTTGTTTTCTCGTTTGTAGTCTGGTGCCTTGATGTCTCGGCATGACTGCAGTGCTGCAGTATAATGCGCTCCCTCAAATAGAGCTAAGTAATTTATAGGAAAAACATTGAGTAGCATATTTTTGTTCCACTAAGGTAACATGGCAGATCAGTAGCTATGCAGATCAACTATGAAGCAGCACCATAGTTTAGACACTTTAACGCAGACTGCAGTCGCTTGACCACTTTTAACAGCATGGGCTAATTGTAGCAACGCGCTGGCTGTCATCAGACACTGCGGGAAACTCACTAAGGTAACTAAAGAGCTCTCAGGTAACCCTCAAAGGAACACCACAGCCGTTAGCAAATATTTAGTCAAGGTCCTTCACTCACAAAGACTACCTTCACACTAATTACAGTCTATGGTGTCATTTAAATATATTTTTTGACATTTAGGTGGTGTCATCCTTATTGATGATGAACAACAAAGACACACTGCTGCGGTAAATCATGTCTGATCTGTTTGGACTGAAGACAGCCAATGCTACTCTTCGTTTTAGCAGCTTAAGCTAACGTATTAGCGTCAGTCACCGATGGACAGGAAGAGCAGCTTCACAGCCCCAAATCCAATTTCAGCTTAATGAAGTGATGGTGTAAACCTAAAACACTGGGGACACACTGCGCTTTTAAGTTTAGATTCTGCAGATGTGCACAAGCCGTCAGTATTTTTACACTGAAGAACTACCTCGATAACGGCTAGCTAGCTGTCAGAAATTGACACGAGGAGACCAGCTAAAACAATTTAAGAAAGACATTCTGTTGCCACATTATACTGATGTTTAAGTTAAATGTAAATATTAGTGACACCAGCATAAAGTAACAATATTAACAAGTATTTTCTGTTTGAATATTAGCTGCAGCTGCGTACATTAGCAGTTTCCGTATTTCTCAAAGTAGACTTTTTGACATGTCACGGTAAGAAAAGCATTTTAGGAGTATTCAAGCAATTGTTTTTAATAATACTTCTGATGGAGGACTTACTTCTAGCTGCTTTAGTTTCAGTTGAGCATGCTGACTCGCTACCATATCATTTAACAGGGACATTTCGTTAGTGTCATTGGCAACATCTGTGCTTTTGTGACAGGCCAAAAGAACTGCTCTGAGAAGTCCTATTATTGGTGACAAATTCAACACGAAACTTTCACCTCCTACAGTTTGTTAGAGCACTCGAAATTACATTTGACACCCGTCCTAATATTGCGGTTTTGAGATGAAAAATTGCTCAGACATTGTTTTCTTTCCGACTTGTTCCGTCTCTACCTCTTGCTCCTTGGCTGTCATTTGAATTTCCTCTCTCCAAACTCTTCCTCCCTCCCTCCCCAGCCTCACCCTCTCTCTCTTCCTCCTACCAGACACATACTGTACACACTCGCAGTCACTGAACATTAGTTTTGTTCCCTGTCTGGCTCTGCACACGGGACCCCGGATTGACTGTTGACCCGATGGGTTCCTTTTGCACGTGTGCACACACACACATTGTGCTCACACACTGCAAGAGCACAGAAAGCACTCCCACACAAATCAGCACATCAGCACACTCATGCGTGCTTGTAGACATGGGTCACACACACACACACACACACACACACACACACACACACACACACACACACACACACACACACACACACTCACTCACAGTTATTGGCAAGGCCTGAGTGACAAGCCCCTCTCCACCAACTCAACCATGCTCTGGTGGAGATTATATTATGCACGGGCCATTTGCTGCGTGGATCATAAAGTGCAATAAGGGCAGTGTTAAGCAGATGCACACACACATGAATATGCATTCAGACACACACTTTGACACCACATTACATAATCTGCCCAAATCTCTCCGTCCTTGTCCTCACTCTCTCTCTCTCCCCTGTGTCACTGACTCACACGTCCACAAGAGTAACACCAACAGTGTGGTGGTGGCACAGCGGCAAGTGGAGCTTGAAGGACAGAAGGAAAAGTATAAAAAAAGAGACGGAAGAGGAAGGGAAGTGTTTGAAGTATGACAGCTATGGAGGTCTGAGTAAAAATAACATTTTTGACAAGGGAAAGGAGTGAAGTGTAGAAGACAAAGTGTTTGAGTTAACAATAAAAGGACGGCTTACAGGAGAGAGACACATTGGGTTCACATCTGTATCAGGAATTCAAACCTTATTCCACCTAATGACAGAAGCAACATACATGGTGCCTTTCCCAGTTAACTATCAAAAACACAATTAGAAAATGATTGCTGGGACAAATGACTTGTAAGACAATGACACGCGTTAAACTAAATACATAATGATCAACTAGGACCACTATCATAATGTGTTAACATTCAAAACAAGTATTATATACTAAAAGCCACCATACTCTACCATGCCATTGACAAAAACTGAGAGAGAATTTGAGTTACAAGAGAATCGATCAAAGAAATATTGTATTTTGAGTATTCCGGTTTCGCTGTATTTCCCCCCCACAGTCAGAACAAGCTGTACACACAACATCATATCACCTCAAACAACTCGGCACATGTATTAAGCATATGGCAAGATGCAGGAGACACTCATTCAGCTCCGCGGAGTGAATGTGTCATCCTGACTCCATCACAGCCATTCTCAGGCTTCCAAGAAGACACCACACAGTCTTCTGCTTCTCACCGGCCGGGTGCCTGGAAGCGTTTCTCAGCAAAATATGAGACTATCGGGCCGTGCTGCTTGGCAGTGACAAACCCGAGTACAGATTTATCCACAGCGTTTATGGGAGCTGGAATCTTTTTATTAATAAAAGTATGACACTTGGACTATTTCATTATGATTGGAAACACTTGGCAATCAGGAAGATGCTTTATTTGGCAGTAGAAATGCATTTGTTGCATCACAAAACTGTTTTTTGTACGTGTTTATTGCAGGAACTAAACAATTAATCTAGTCTGGAACAAGAGTCAATGCGGTAATGTCACAGTATAAGGAATGAAGTTAAAGTACGCATTTCTAAAAGTGTTGTTTTCTTCTTCTCTACAGCTGGCATCCACTAACTCTGCTAAATGCAGCCATACGACTGCAGCCGACAACAAAGGTATGTCTTGTTGATAATGTTGTCGACTTTGTAACTCGCTTGAATCGAAACTACTGGACTTTTGCTACAAGATTTATGCATAATTCATACATTATGATTTTAATTACAACTCTAGTGTAAGACATAAGCTTTTCGTTTTTGGATGGATGTAAGATATTGACTTTAAATCTATATAAATAAAAAACATTGAAATCCTTTTATTTCTAGAGCGAAATTGCTGCAAAGACAATGTGATCAATGTCACTGCAGCCAATTCAGCAAATTAGTTTGGAAGATTTGGCAACGTATCAGACCTTTAACAGATGTAATCATTAAGAGCAGAGCCACGGCAGTAATGACCTTCCCAGGGAGAGTTTTCATCGATGTTCTGTGTCTTCAGGTTCACATTACAGTACGTAAGTGAAAGTTGTATTTACCTTTTTTGTAAGACACTCGACAAGAGAAATCGCAAACCGGCAGGAGTGTCTAAGAGGACAACGTCTCTGCTTTCCTCTTTTGTTTATCTTGTGTTTTCCTCTGCCCCACTCTCCCTCTTTGAACACAAGTAAGTTGACATTGAGTTGTATGGAGGTCAGAGCACCGGTTTTCCATGAGCTAAGCAACCAGCACACGGCAGTCTAGTTGGCAGGAATCACCAGTGTGTCAGCCAGGAACAGTTTTTGTGCAACTCATCAATAACCAATTCCAGCGCTGCAGAATTGACCATCTATCAATGCACCAGCAGTCAATGGGATAAGGGTGATTGTCATGTGAATACACGGTTTCTATTCCCCTCTCCGCATAGATTCCTCTGGGACTCTTTCCTTTTCTCTCTAACCCAAACGAAGCTTAATCTTTTCCTCCCACCTGTCCTGTCTGTGTGAATGTGACTCAAATACAATCTATTGTTCATGAAGTTTCCTTTATTCTAGCCCTAAGACTTGGTCCACCTGCTGTGCCTTGCATCTATAATATGAATACATTATAACATCTAAATGCAGATTCCTGTAAGGGTTTTTGAGACACATATACATGCAGTTTTTTATATGTTCATTGTGTAATAGTAATGGTTCAAACCAATGCAACATCTGCACAAAGTATCCCAGACCAAATCATTTTTATTTCATTTAACAAATTGTCAAAAATGTCATTTTTTTCAAGTATAATACTGTAATGCGCTCCTCAACGGTCTTCCACACAACTTGCAATAACATTTAGAAATCTGCTGCCAGACTTAGAAACAGAAAGATAGAGCATATCAGTCCGGTTTAAGCTAACCCCCGGTGTTTTTACGATTGATTGTTAAAGTCCTTTTAATTGTTTACAAGGCGTTAATGGTTTGGGACCGACCTACATGACTAATTCCTTGTTGTTTTATAATCCGTCATGGCTTCTTAGATCCTCTGCTTCAGCTTTTTTAAATACAACCTATCACACAGATATAAATATGGGCAGCTCAGCCTTTTCTTAGTTCAGTTCTGCACCAAAACGACAGCATTCCCTACTCGCCGGTCTTAGAAATCTACATATTAACGTTGTAACTCGACATGCTGTTGTGTGAACTCAGATGAGATAACGAACTGTTACCCGTGTTTATAAACAACGGATTAATTCCTTTAAATCATTCTGTATCATGCCATCTGTATCATGCCATCATCAATGAGTCATTCTTAGGAGACCTGCTGATTATGAGCACAGCGAACGTGAACATTGCTGACTCAGTTGGCTACTGACTTAACATTTCTGTATGAGGAACAGCTCGTTCCTAATAACTGCAAAACAATAATGACATCTAGGGTTTGAGAACGTCCACACATGTTCCTCCGCGTTTAACAAACACCAGATTGTTAAGGCTCTGTGTGCATGACTGGCCTCTTCTTCAGTATGTGCTGTTTGATCATCCGCACAACTCTCTGCAGGGGTCACTGCGGATTAGACCGAGACGCAGTGTGATTTTTAGAGCAGCATCAAACACTTACTTGTTTCTGTCACTCAGGTGTACTTATAGGCTGTAGCGTCTTTGTTGTCTTTACTTCTCAAATCGGAAAAGGGATGTTTTGGAAATGCTTGAGCGGCCCCATATTACCTCATGTGTCACAGCAGGACCTTTATTCAGGGTCTAATGGCCTTTTTTAAAACTAACACCTCAACATGTACCCAGTAGTGTAGATAACTCATTAAAACAGAAGAATGCAGATGCTCCATGGGCCTTACCAAGATGGCACATTTCTTTAAAACCTCCACATACTGCTCCTTCTGTTCTTACGCAATACAAGTCAAGTCAACTTTATTGTCAATCTCAAAAATATGTTTGTACACACAGAAAGATCGAAATGCTGTTTCCCACAGTCCAGAGGTATAACATAACACATTAAAATACAAGAACACTCAATAATAATTACAAAAAACCCACAAAATAACAGTTTACTTCAAGTAAGCAGGATATATATATACAATAAGATGAGTGTGAAAGACCTAGAGAAATACTACTGCCTAAGGGAACTCACATTCACTCAAACAGCTTACAGTAGCTTAGGCTACACAACAATTTAGCTCAAAAAGACAGTAATTGGTCCTCTGTCTGTTCGAGTCTATTAAGTCTTCTATCTACTGAAGTGTTTGAATTGCAATTGCAAATTCGTATCTCTGCTGTCGTGAATAGATTTGATGGGAAATATCCGCAGGCGAATAATCAGCATGTTCATGTTGTTGACTGTCACACCACCAGTTGTGTAGAGAAGTCAGGGACCCCTCCACTATCTAAATTCGGTGAAGAAGGAACTCTGCTAATCAAGTGAATTATTGACACATTGATCAGCTCAGTGATACTTCCTGTCGTCTCCGCTGTGTATTAACCTCCACCCTTTTCCCCCTCCACCCTGCAGAGAAGGCAACAGCAGCGAAGCCTCAGGAACAGGAGGAAGAGGAGGTTGACATCGACCTGGAGGCGCCAGAGACGGAGAAGGCAGCGCTCGCCATCCAGAACCAGTTCAGACGTTTCCAGAAGAAAAAGAAGTAGAGTGACGGAAGATGAAATGTGAACGAAAAAAGAAAAAAAAAAAAATCCGCAGTTGTACAGAAATACAGTAAACGATTGAGAGGTTTTTGGGGGTGACGGAGCGAGGGTTTGAATTGTTCAGGATCTATTGTCACATTATGCAAAGTGTCATGAAACGCCTTTTTGCATGATCGACTGATAAAGGATGAGGGAGTTGGAAGGGGGAAGAAAGACGAGGAGAAAAAAGGTGGAGATTTGGAATTTATAATCTAGCATGACGAAATACTGTAACCTCCCCTCACCAAATTAACCTTTACAAATGTCCCCTCACATCCCCCGTGTCCCCTGATGCTCCCGAACACTATACCCTTATCCCGCGTCCTCGCTATACCTGCAACACAAAGCCAAGCAGACGATAGCTGTACTTAAAACGGTTTCTCTGCTGACTGACAGAACAAGCACACATCCTTCAACTTCGATGAAACAGGAACGCACAAACACAAAACAGAAAAAAGCACACTCTCTAGTTTCTTTTCTTTCCGCCGTCACATGCTTTCTTTCACTCTCCGTCTCTCTCTGCGAGGATGAAAATAACACCGGTCTCAGGTGTGTGTCACCTCTGCATCGCCTCCCGTTGAGGCCAGATATTGGATTGCCTCTGCCGCTCTGATCCCACAGGTGACGGAGGTGGTGGTCATGGAAACTGGCTGCTAACTCGCACAGTCGGAGGCAATTTGCTGCAGGCGAGATCAATATGTGAGGGAAAGTAGACGCGTGGCGCGCTCACACCGGCCGTTAACGCCGCTCTGCCGCGTTACGCCCAATGATCGACGCGTTAGAGATCATCGAGTGTTTACGCGTCTACAGCGTCTGCGTCTTCTAACGGCCCCTCAGTGACGCTGTTTGATGGAAATCCATTCAAATATTCATATCTGGCCATTTTAAAAACAGCAGCCTTAATGACGAATGTGCTGTTAGGTCTGAAGAGGTGCAGTGGTGGGGACACACTGACTCCGATAGTCTAAAGACAGGAAGTAGGCATCAATTATTCCTGTTGTTTTAATTTGATTAAACTAACAATGGGGTTTGGCACATCCGGAGAAATATAAGACCAGACCATTTTTCGCCCTCCATTTTGGCGACTAAAAAGGACACGTTGTTACTGGCACGTATACTGTATATTTAGCTGTAGCTAGCTAGTTAAAACTAGCAACTTTCTTTCATTTTCAGCTGACTCGTTTACAAAGTAAAGACTGAAAAACAAATGTGGATGGATGAAAGGTCATTCCTGATGCCGTGGCACTAAACCGTATCTAATATCCTCCTCAGCTTACAGATTTTGCTCAAATTTCACTGAATTATTGACTGAGCAACCTCAGGATAAGCGATTTTGTCCGCCCCCTCTAAAAAATGTTTTGGAGAGGCTGTACACATAACACAGAAGTGACCCAACACAAAACAACTCCTGAATAGTGTGCATTGTTAGCATGCCTTGACTTGTGGCCTTGGTAGCTTTTCTACAATCTTTACACAACCAAGAATAGCTTTTGAACCACCCAGAATAGTTGAAACCTCCATCAGGTTAGAAACTAGCGCAGAGGCCACACATACAGACTGTCTTTACAGGAGGCATCATATTACCGCTGCACGTAAGTCACAGGTAAAACATTTAAATGGTGTCCGTCTATGCCTGAGAGCTCTGTGTTGGGTTACCCAGCGCCCCAAGTGTGTAACTAAAAACCTCCGCACCCTTAAATAAACACTTGATAATGATTCGCAGCAGATGCCAGAGGCGAACCCGAGCCCCGTCACCTTTAGTTCAGACAGGAAGACAGAGAGACACTGCAGCTGTCGGGCCGAGAAGGAAAGAAAGAATGGGACTGCAGCAGCAAACGTGAATTACCAATACAACACACACACACACACACCTGCTTCATCCCCTCCCCTCTCCCACTCGATGTATGTAGCACATTGAACTGCTTCTAAAAAGCCAGACATACTACCCGTCGCTTTAATAATAATCTCACTAATTACTAGAATTATTATTGGAATGTAACCTCTTTTCCGTTTGGAGGACAGGAAGCTTCGCTCAGTGTAGAGGAGCTATGGCGATGACATCGGCTGAGTTTCATATCAAACCTCTTTTTCTCCCCTAACCGGATTGGACACGCTTACTAAATAATTACCTGACATATTATGGAATTGGTTGGCTTTGACATTGGCAGGCATTTTAAATGTATACCCCTGGAGTAACAGCGACGCTTGTGTATAAACGTTTGAATAATGTTTCTGTGTGGGCCTGTCCAGCGCAGATACATTTGTGCTGGAGGCTGATCGGATTAACAAGGAAGAAAACAGCTCAGATAAGCTTAGTGGACACCGCTGAGATTCAACCTCCTTTATGTGCTGCACCTGCATGCTTTCTGTCCAGCTGTTCGACATCTCCAACACAACACTCTCGGGCAGGGTTAGTGCGCTGTTTGCAGACAAGCGTATATAACATTCATTTGCCCTGAAAACATACTATACACAAAGATTGCAGGTTTTGTTCAATTCACATTGAGATATTGGAAGTCTCAACGGACATGTATTCAAGCATTTAATCAATCCGCATCAATCAAACAAATGCTAAGAACAATTTCAAAAAGCAATAACTGTGAGACAAAATATCACAATTCAGGATCCCTTCCCTTATTTTTAAGTTTTCAGGGGCGTTCAAATGGAAAAACAAACATAAGACAGCAATGCTATGACTTCAGTTTGTGTGAAAACATATCCACGTTCAACAAAAGCAACGCGTAACACCTCTGAATATACAAGTACTGCATATCAGATTCTGGATTGTCATCGTAGGAACCTGAGCCAGATCCACGTAATTGAAAACAGAGTCTCTGTCTGCAGGCTGGAAATAGCTACCTGTCAGAAACTAAAGAAGCCGAATGTTGCTTGGCAACAGGCACAACCCAAGAAAGTAACGCAGGGCTGGTCATTTCAATGTGAAATGTGACTTGTGATAAGCCTGGTGGATTTGAGGCGGGGAGATCATTGGGGCGCTGGATAAAGGTGACCCTGCTATTAATGGTCGAAGTCTGCACACATGTCCCCGACATGTTTGTCTTTTATTCAACGCCTTAGCTTTCAATGTCACCTTAGGGGAGAGAAAGAGTTTGATTCAAACTCAGCATCAAATGGAAAAGCTGATAAAGCCATCAACTATGGTCTGTCACGAGTCTGCATGTAGTCAAATCTAAAATATACAGTTGTAAGTAATCTCTTTTGACTACTATCAAGCAGGGATATCACATATTTCTTTGCTAATACCTTACCAATACAAAAACCCTTTGTTACTCTTTAGCAGCTGGTTCACTGTTAATAAGCCATTAGTGTGGATGCACTTTGCTAACATGATTGTTATCACATGACAGATGCTGCTACAGCATGTTGTTCGAGATGTGCAAGATGCTTCAGGTTAGATTTGTCAAGGCGTCATCCTAATTTATGTTTTCTCCTATATCTGACGAGTTTAAGCTGCTTTTAGAGCATCCCCCTATACTGCACCACATAGCTTATGACGACACCTCCCTTTCTTTCGTTCTATCCCTTTGTCAATGCCGTGTTTTCCCTTGGCTTTGTTAGCCTGACCTCATTTCCCTATCCCCCCCGAAGGCAACCAAATGAGGGGGTTCGGCGAGCGCAGCATGGTCGGCGTGAATGAGAGCGGCGGATGGGTGGAATAAAAAGCTTGTGTCATTACAGAGATCATGAATGGACCAAAGACGCGTTAAGTTTGTCCGAGGTGGCTTAAGTGAAGTCCCCACATCCTCCTGAAAAACCTCTTGACGTCACGGCAGACAAGAGCTTGGCAAACATCGGCCCGGGCTTTTGTACATACCATTTATACACTTCAGTGTCTGTACAGTGTCTCCCCAAATCCATGCTTGCTGACTAAATATCCCCCTCTGCTCGTATATGTTTATCTACGTCCATTTGTTATTCTGCTTGACAAGAATATACTTGATAGTGAAAAGTAATTGGTGCGGTTTGCCAACAGCGGATATTTAGGTGCAGCTTTACAGCCTAGAAGAGACATCATGATCAAAGCCATACTTTAGAGAACTAAAACATGTATATTTAGATAATCCTTTCTTGTACATCCCTTCTGTCACGTTGTCTGTAGTGCCGCTAAAGCAACAGTCGAGCAACTTAGAATAATACATCCAGCGCATCCGGCTGAAACAACCACGCCAGAAAATTAAAGCATGTCAACGTTTTAGTTTGTGTTTGAGATGATTGTACGTTCACGACGTGGCGTTGCGGTGTGGGCTTACCCTTCACAGCGTGGCCAATCACTGACCACCGTCCTTTCAGGGAGGCATCTGCCAATCAGGAAGCTCTACAGGGCCCCATCCCACAACCCACCAGTCTCCTTATTGCCTCATGACTTCAATTGATGCTTTATTTATTGCTGGTTATTTTAAAAAAAATTATGTTTTCTAGATTTCATGTCGGTAACTACGTTGTTGTGAACTCCTCGTCCGACTTGTTTCGTTGTGTTTCTGATGTGATGGCATGTGAAAACCATATTTGTATGTTTTAAGCTATAAATTCCCTCTGTGTATTTTGACATTTCAATCTATGACGTGTTGTTTGATGACTTTCAGACAAAGGTGGCTAAAAAGGGGAGAATGCACAAGAACACTTCCTGTACTGTGTTTTCTGCACTAAATAAAATGTGCTGCATATTGCTTTGAACTCTATACATTTCCTTTGTCCATTTTGTCAATTATTTGCAACCAGAACCCTGACAGTGATACACAATATGCATACACACACATACACACATACGCACAAGATTGCCAAGCGAACCATTGACCATGAATTGCAAAATTTGGCAACAAAGAAGGATTTACTTCTTGTAAGAGTTTTGCTAATTGAGCATGAACACCTGGAAACAACTAATAATATATTCTCTTTCTACATTTTAAACTCCACGCAAACTGATATAAAAAATGGTATTACACGGCTTGGTTGAATACTCGATTCTGATTGGTCAATCTGGACATTTCAGAGGTTGTTAATACGCGATAACGCACCGCTGCAAAGCAGAAATAATGACCGTTGCTAAGGAGAAAGAGGAGATGTTAAAGAAAGAACAATGGACGTCAGATACATCAACAGAAGGACACAGAAAGGAAGTAAACACTAACGGGAATACAGTATGGCATTTTCAATTAATATTGTGAGTTAAGTCGTTAGTTTATTTAACTGACCGTGTAATAAGCGTGATAATATACAATGAGGCGGCCATTAATGAAAAAAAACCCACACCCTACCCATCATCCCTTACTTATCACACAAGCCTTTCATCTTTGCAGCTGTATTACTCGTGTTAGATGTAGAGCTTTCAAAGTGATTTAATTTGCTATAAGAAGATCCATTTGACCCGGACCCTTCAGGGGATGCAGGTTTTGCTACGAGGGTCCCCTCTGGGTGCTGCTCCAGTTCAGACAGGCTGGGAGATGACATTAGAGAACATGGCTTCTTCATTACACTCCTGGAATGTAGGGATTTGGAGCAGTCGATTATGCACAGGGTGAACGAATGGTTTTTGCATTTCCCATAGACACCTGAGTGCATGCTTGTTTCAACACCACAGGTTGTTCCAGACAGAAATATGATCATGTACTAATCAAATATAATACTTATATATTTGTATAACGATTGCTAATAACTGTTCACATACAATAAAACTGAGAATGTGTCTTTAGGAGTTTTGCAATATAACAACAACACCTTTTAAATAATTACCATTTATTTGTTGTTGTACAGTTATAGCAATGGACCCTTACCCCCTTACACTCTGCCTTTAACTCAACATAATGATAATAAGTACAGTAACGATTGTTTGTATGAAAAACAATACTGATAAATATGTCTTGATTCTGAGTTGTTTCCAACAAAACGAGCAACGTCTTTGCAATATAAATAAATCAATAAAAAAATGTAAAGTACATCAATCTGTTCAGTGAGACTTCTGGGAGTCAAGTCAGTCAAACAAATGTGATTCATTCACCATAAAAGGCCACATGCCAACAGTGCTTTATCGGCCACTAACTTCCTGGAAGAAAGCCCACTTTAAAAGGTCTTGTTCTGAAAACCGCAATGCACCCTGGGATGTTTTTTGAGGGGCCTGACACACTTCAATCGAGAGGAATAATAAAGTATTATTCATTTTTCACAACTCAAAATGTTTCCACCAAATGGTTGACTTTACAATGTCAATGGGTTGTTTCTTATATGCCATAGTCCCTGAAGAGGTCAAAGGTTATCCTGCTATGTTTATGGAGCTAAAACACACACACTGTTAATATTTCGTAATCAAAGAAAAACAAAGCCTGTCATGTCTTGTTTCACCCTCTAGCTGAAACCAGAGCTCAGTCTGCTCTGATTGGTTAGCTGGCCGGCTCTGTTGTGATTGGTTAACCAATTAGAGTTGTCCCGCCCCAAAAAGCAGAATAGGGCCTCTTTAAAGTTTGGTTGGTTTGGTTAGTTATATGTAGTAGGTAGTTATATGTTGATCAGATATGATTATAATAATGAAAATAAACGTTTTCTCAGCAGCTAGGGTTGAGATCCTTTCTCTTTTAGCTGCCATTAGCCTTCGCTACACTTCGATCTTCACGTTTCAATACTAAAACAAAAGAGAATCATTGTTTTAAACCTGCCTTGTTTTGGACGCCATGAATATAAAAATGGGATTTCACATGTTTATTGAACCACATCATCTTCAACCTCAAAATGTCTCATATGATCGTCATGACGATAAGACGTTCGGGGTGCCTTTTGTGCACCGTGGCCTTTTCAGTGTCTTTATCATTAAGTCAAATGACGGGAATATTGTACGAGATGAGCGATGAGATCAGATGAGACGGCGGCATCAGATTAGATCAGATCACATCTGAAGGAAGAGGGTTTAATGTCGCTGTCAAACGCAGCCTCATGCTCGACTGTTTAAGCCGTTTATAGCAGGATGTGGTTTAAGGAAAATCCTCCGTTGGCCCTGAACGTACATGCTTTCATGATTCAAGAAACACAGTCAACCGGGCGACAAAAGCCATGTGATGCATGAAAGGGCATTACCTGATAGGATGTGATACAGATATTACAGGGAAAGAAGATTCACTTCCCCCATCCACACACACACACACACACACACACACAAACACACACACACACACACACACACACACACACACACACACACACACACACACACACACACACACACACATACACACACAGCAACAGGCAGGAGCTGTTTCCTCTTTGAATGATGGGGATAGAAAAAAGCTTATTTTGCTAAAAATAAAACTCGTTGTAAAGCAGCGTGGAAATTGCAGTTCTATTGAAACAGGCACGGCTTGGCTTCCTCCGAATTGATTGGCTCCACATTCGTACAGCTGAATACATTTACACATGCATGCAGTAAGTCTTTAGAGACCGTTGATGTGTATGGCAAAATCCTCTCCTGCATTTAAAGAAGCAGTGTGAAAAATGGGAGGATGTAAGAAGCTGCAGCAGCCCTACTTATTACTTTTTTGGAGCAGTGTGCAAAACATCAAAGTGATGACTAACAGCAACACGAACAGAAGCAGCTGATTTAATGGTGCTGCTGAATTATAAGTAAGCTTCATGCTTTCATTCCTCTGCTCAGACTTCCATCTCCCACTCATTATCTCTCCTCTCAAACCATAGAGCTGCTGATCATGGGGGCTAGATGGTGGGTCAACATCTCCCCCAAACACAATCCATGACTTTGATGCTGAATTAATTGATATATTATTCTTTCACGCACACATACGGGGATTGGGCCGAGGGCGACACCGTACTTCCGGTATCCGCCATTTCACGCGAGGTGCAAGCTGAATATCATAGTCTATTGCCTTAATCAATATCTAGTCAACTCTAAAATACCACATATATGCAATGGCATGATAATATTATTGTGACAAGTGGGGTATTCACCTGGTGTTTCCAGAAGATAGACGTAGATGCTGCCAAAATCGACCGAAGGCCACTTTCGAGGGTCGTTTTTCCATACGTCTGCAGGCAGTCTGTAAGGGCACCCCGACAACCCACACAGCTCTAGTTCACGCTGGTAACGACCTAGAGCACACCCCTCAAGTCCAGAGATGTAATCCGAAGACATGCAGCGATTTCTTCGGTCGTTAATTCAGAAGAAAAACCTAGTGTGCTCTGCCTGGCTACGTTAGCTAGCTGTTTATATTTGCACCTCCAGGATATTTGCACCTCCAGGAAAATGGCATATTTATATATATATATATATGGCGCGTGTTGCATTGTGGGTAGCTCGTGACGTCACTGTGTGTGTAATTACTTGAGGTAATACAGTCACGCTTACATCTCTGTGTTTGGAGCAGCGAGGCTTTGAGCTAAATGCTACGTAACATTTGGGTTATTGTCGATGTTTTGCGTCGGAAAATGACCGGACGTCATGTCAGAAACCATGTCAGTTCATTCTGCATTTCTTTATCACATCACCACGCGTACTTTAAAGTTGTGATTGATCATGATTCACCACTGATTTAACACATTTCTTAATCGATTGACACCACATGTTATGTCACTGATGATCGATCAGTCATGCAGTCTGCACATTACATAACCCTTCAGCTGGGTGTTCACAAACACCTTTCACGTTACAGTAATGAGCACCTGTTCTACTTGAGTGCCCTTGAGCAAGTATCTCACTTCCCTAAGCCTGAAGAGAATATCCAAACACAGTGTAATGAGTGTTATCAGAAGTGCTAATGCAACAGGACTGCTAGAGAGATGCCACCTGATCAGATCCAGGAGGATGCGTGCTTTCAGCTGTGGCTTTTCTGTCCTCTGGTTGCCGGGACACAGCGCGGTTATCAGTGACATAGAGAGTGTGACACTATCCGCACCGACTATCAATAATGCTCCCGCGCGCTACCGTATCCCCCGAAGGAGGTGAGAGCACTGATACCCTCTTTGAGAAACCAGAGAGCATAGAGAGAGGAAGGCAGAGGATGACACACAGGTGTAAGCTGGAGAAGGAGGGTGGGGGTTAGAGGAAGCAACATGCTGAGATGTGAGAACAAACTATACAGGCTTTTCCTGTATTGGAGGAAAGCTGCAGAGTGTGTAACCTGAAGCTACATTGTGTTAAGAAAGACATGTGTTTGTTTCTGCAGGCGGGTTCTCCAAATGGTGTGCGAGTTTAGAGGAGAGAAGGGGGGGTTGAAGACAGGGAAAACACAGCGCAGTGGAGAGACTCTGCCTGGTGCTGGATTGCAGTGAGAAGAGAAGACAAAAAGAGAGACTTAGAGAAGGGTATAGCTCCAATAATACACTGAAAGATAAGCCTTTCGGATTGGGTTATGGAAACAAAGCAGACAGAAAGAAAAAGACAGGGGTACAAAAAAAAGGAAAAGAGAGATGCTTATGGACAGGGAGGAAGAGAGAGGAAGAGGAAGGGGGAGGAAGAGGAGAGGTGGGGGGGATACATTTACCTTGACTGACACTGCGACAGGGAGAGAAAGCAGAATCCCCCACTCCAAGAAACTGGAGCTCCCCAACATCATGCGACACAATCTCTGCAGTGGGTTTGCTTGAGGGCTACACTGAATATTACAGCATGCACGCTCCCATGCATGCCCACACACACACACACACACACACACGCACACACACACACACACACACACACACACGCACGCACGCACCCTGTGGTAACATGAGACTCATTGTTATTATAGAAGTATATTCAAATGTCACCAAGCAGGAAACCAGGAACAACCCTCAACACGTGCGTCTATGCTAATAGAAAATCTCCTTCAACTCGTTTCACTTGAACAAAGCACTTGATTATGTAATGCTTTCATTTCTCCCTGTTGAGGCGAGTTGTACTTGAATCAGGCAGCAGGTACGTACAGGGGGGGGGAAACTAGAAGGTAACTGTTTACTCTGGGAGCACCGGTTGGACGGCCTGAGACATGGATGCCGCCAGAGGAAAACAAAGTGCATCCTCCTGTTGTCTCTACAGAGCACGAGACGACAGCGATCTACAGTATGGTATCTTTAACTGAAACATTAGCCCTTCAACAGCTGAGTTTCCTCATTCTCTTTTCTGGATCAGACTGTTCTTCAAGTGCACATGAAGCTTTACCTCGATACCTGGGTTCATATTTAACATGCAGGGCGAGACGGGAAGCGACAGAGTTAAAACACAAGACATGCAGCTTTAAAACGGCTCACATGACTGATTTACAAGTCAGTCAGTGCCGTCCTTTATAAGACATGCAGGCATATCCAGAGGAGATGAGATGGAAGAGGGGTCAATGTGAGAAGCTAAACGGTCACACAATTGTTGTTACCTATTTTGGATTAGCTGTTATAGTGAATCCTATAGCTATAAGTCCAATGTTTTACTTGTAATGCTACTAAATGCACTTCTTTTGAAATGTCCATTTACATGTACTGTAGACCCATCATGGTAACATGTCTGTGGCTCTAAATGTGCTGTCTCCAAAGGATTCGGTTTTCCCTACATTTGCAAAAAAACATTTTAAAGCTGCCTTTCACTAGGATAATGTACAGTTGATTCAGGGTCCATACACTTTTTCACCAATGATTTTCAATGACTTCTCCATGACCTTTACCTAGTTTTCAATGACTTCTCCAGGACCTTTACCTCATTTTCAATGACCAAAGAAATTACTCTTTCTCAGCGTTCCACTGAAAATGGTTTATTTGAACATGGAACAGGAAAATAAGGTCTGCATATGAAACATGTTGTGCCTATCTAAAACAAATCAAATAGTAGCTTACTAGCTTCTACGCTAACGCAACTCAAATCTCTCACCAGCAAAATACCTCGTCAGTTAAAAGCCATTTGACGTTTCATTACGATACGATACAGTATTTATTATCGTTATAGTATTACTATGTCGGCGATTAGATCAAATATAAATTATATTTGATGCAACTTTAGTTACATTTCCATGACTTTTCCAAAACTTTGGGAAAAATATTGTTTTCCAGGGCCTGGAATTAGCATTTTGAATTTCCATGACGTTTCCAGGTTTTGAATGACCGTAAGAACCCTGTTGATTATGAATTCACAATGTGACAATGCTTTTGCCATTGATTGGTTCACAGTGTGTCATGTTTTTGTTCTTTGTGTTGCACGTTTCCTATGATGTATGTCAAAAGGCTTAACGTTTAAACAATAAATGCCTTCAAATTTAAACTTAAAATCTGTTTTTTTGCCTTCTATTATCTTTCTGGATGTGATCAAATCGGGGTTACGGTACACACATTGTCAGAATAGCTGCTCCCACTGGTCTTTCACTTAAAAGCGTTGAACATTGACACCAGAACTGTCTGATTGTCAGACGACACACAGTTAGAGAGAGATCGTTGTTAGCCCTCAGCCGACTCACCTTGATGACCTTGATGGATTGTTTGATTTCGTCCAGTTTCTTGGTTCTCTCCTTGATCAAATGTTTGAGCTCCGACCTCTTCTTTCCCAGATTACTCTGCAGGAAGAGAATTGTGGAGAAGTGGAATTAATATCAACGCATATGGCAGGAGAATCTAAATCCATAGACATAAAGCCATTCAATCAATCAAAAAGTACACTAGTTGTTGTTTTTCACAAGCCAATGTAAGGTGGTCGGTGCAGGTAAGACGCAGATATGCAGCTATAATGACAAACATGCTGAGAATAAAAAGTTATATTTTAGGGAGGAAGTTCACGCCAAAACAAATTCGCTTTCAACTACATGTGTTTAACTAAAAAGACACAAGCGAAGGGAGTTTCTCTATAAGAACTGAGGAAAATGAAGACAATCAATAATATGCAACAGATAAATAGAGACGAGTGACATTTGCAGGAAGTGAGAGGGATCGATAACACCTTCGAGACCTGGACGTGTCGGTCATTTTTCCAACAGAGCCCCCCTCTTTAAAGTCTCATTGGATGAAAACGATCAATGCCGTCAATACGCTGCAAAGCTAAGTAATCAATCTCTTTAAGAGCTCGGCGGGCGGTGGCTTTCAGGGTAATGATTCAAAGTTTGAGACCAGAAATAGAACATATCACATGTAAAACGAACACTGACATTAACGTGGTTCTACATCATTTGGCAGTATGACCTTTAACATTGATTGTTCTAATAGGTTAATAACATGGGGGATTTCAGCCTGTGGCTGTGCACATACGTTGCCATGACAGCATCTGCTACAGTATAGGGTAAAAATGCATCATGAATGTAAAGTGTGTGTGGACACCGGCTGGTCTTCACTCAGCACAATGCCGCCCACTAGTGGTGAAGATAAGGCATTGACGCTTCTAAACACATGTAACTCTGCTACACTGAAACATCTTATACAACAATAATTAAAAGGAAATGAATGAAACGTGTTATATAATCCTTTAGTGCTGATATGCAGGCTCATGGGATTTGTTTTAAATGTTGAAAATTACAACGCTTTATGGGAATGACAGTATGTTGGTCATATTGCATTTCTCAACAACTATTGGATGTTCTGCCTTACAGAACTTTATGTCCACCAATCTTCTTCTTTTTCTGGTCTGAACTAATCTGCAGACCATCGCACACAATTGATTTGAATTGTTCAACCTCCAGTTTCCATTGCGCATCGCAGTTTGGAAAAAGCAGAAAGAAAGGAAAATGTGATACTGGTTCGTTGCTCCACATGTAAATACTAGGGAAATACAAAGAGATCGTGTTTCAGCCGTTACACCCAGCGCTCCAAACAAACAAAAAAGCAGGTATGTTGAGCTATCTTATAATCTGTGCAGTGAGCAGGACAGTGGATTTTCCTTCTGCTAAAGGGCTTTACATACATTAAGAGATATGGGTTTTGTATTGAGTTTGAGGCAAGTTCTTGCTTTAAGAGCTACTTTCTTGCAACTTTCAATCGACTACCTGCATGGTATAAGATAATCAAACACTGCTGGGCTAAGGTTAAATACAAAACCTAAAATCAAACCCGCTAAAAAATAACTATTTTGGGCTTAAATATGCACTTAAGTGACAGATAAGTGTCAAAAACCCTGCATGGTATGTTTATGAGGACCTTGATGCTATTTTTAACATAAAAATGACTGAATTTGAGAGTGCTCCCACACTGTCTGCTTTTAAATCCCGTCTTAAACCCCACCTCTTCTCCTTAGCATTCGTAAACAAGTAGATTGTTGCTTTTATTTGCTTTCAGTGGTCTATTGTTTTTATTATATGGCTATTTTTTTAATTATTACGTTTATTCTGGTTTGTTTTGTGTTTGTATCTTTTATTTTAAATGTATTTATTTTATGTTTTGTGAGCTGAGCTGTGTGATTTTATATGTTATATATCTCTCTGTACAGCACTTTGGTCTGGAGGTTTTAAAGTGCTATATAAATAAAGTTGGATTGGATAAATGAATAGCTATACTGTAACATGCATTGTCTGTTACACAATCTTTTACACCCTGGTATTTCCTCCTGCTACCAACATGTGTGCTTGTTTCCCCCCCCCCCCCCCACTACATTGGATGTTGTGGACAAGTAGAGCAAGTTTGTGTGTAACCTAACACACAAGTCAGTCTTCTTTACACTAAAGTCGAGAGAGAGCAAGAGTTCTTTAGGAATTCATTGATGCCATCTTACTGGCCTAGTACAACAAGTCGTGTTTTTCAAGATAAGGGTTGGGGTTCTCTCACTGTCCCCTATGCACTGATATCATAAGAAAGCTGCTCAAAATCTACTTCACAATGTCGTCGATCGATATAAAAACACAAATGCAAGGACCGTGTGAAACTAAGGGTCATACATATCTGTATTTTGCTGTGAGGGAAGCACGACTTCAGCAGCCCTCAAAAGACAGATTGAAAGAAAGGATAAGATATGCAAGACACTGGAGCTGATGTGTAAAAAGGTTGATTTATATGTCAGATCTGTCCCAAGGCAGATCACATCCAGCAACTTAGGACTGCAAAAGGTACCTCACAGGAAGAATATGTTCTGTATCTGAGTTTCAGTCACACAAACTATTTAGTAGTAGTAGTAGTAGTAGTAGTAGTAGTAGTAGTAGTAGTAGTAGAAGTAGTAGTAGTAGGCCTAGTAGTAGGCCTAGTAGTAGTAGTGGAAACAGTAGTAGTAGTAGTAGTAGTAGTAGTAGTAGTAGTAGTAGTAGTAGTAGTAGTAGTCCTAGTAGTAGTTGTGGGAATAGTAGTAGTAGCAGTAGTAGTAGCAGTAGTAGTAGTAGTAGTAGTAGTAGTAGTAGTAGTAGTAGTAGTAGTAGTAGTAGTAGTAGTAGTAGGCCTAGTAGTAGGCCTAGTAGTAGTAGTGGAAACAGTAGTAGTAGTAGTAGTAGTAGTAGTAGGCCTAGTAGTAGTTGTGGGAATAGTAGTAGTAGCAGTAGTAGTAGCAGTAGTAGTAGTAGTAGTAGTAGTAGTAGTAGTAGTAGTAGTAGTAGGCCTAGTAGTAGGTCTAGTAGTAGTAGTGGAAATAGTAGTAGTAGCAGTAGTAGTAGTAGTAGTAGTAGTAGTAGTAGTAGTAGTAGTAGTAGTAGTAGTAGTAGTAGGGTAGTAATACAAGTGTGGAAAGTCCTGATGATATAGAGATACATATTACTGGTGTTTAATAAAAAATAAAGTGTATTAAATGTCAACGTATACACAATATGGAGCAACTTCACACACCACAATGTCCAAACTAACCAATTCATTTTCTATTGACTCACTTGCAGCCTGTGCTTACAACCAATTATAAATACACAACAACCTCAGTTAAAAGAGACAAAACTCCAACAATTATTATAAATCCATTATCATTAAACATCCTGATGCTTCTTATAGAATCAACAGTAACATAAAACCACGAACATCTCCATAGCCAGAGGAGAGGCACTGTTTTATAAATAGAGTTTACCCACACACAATGCTACATTGATAAACAGTGGTTGTCAACGTTTTTTTCAGGAGAGTTCATAGACATGTTGTGTTGCTGTACTCACGTCTGAACGTCACTCTTCAAGTCTTTCTCACCGCGAATTATTCCTCAATCTTCTCCAGGATCAACTTCTCAGCCATATCAAGGTAAAGTCCCTCAGTAAACGCGGAATTAAGTCACCTGAAAAATCCACCATTAGCATGTTAGCATTTTAGCTACACATACACCTGTTGCTGCATTTGGGTCAATTAGCATGCTAGCCAGTTGGTAAACACACAGTATCAGTAATTAACTAAAGAAGATTAACCATACAAAGGTAAACCAAAATGATGCTAACCAAAACACGTGGTCCTTCATTTCATGTAATTGGTGTGTATTTGTTTGTAGGCTAACTGCCCAGCTGTGTCACTGTCACCATCAAACATAAGCCTTTTTCTTTCCCAAAAACTTTATTTACAACAAAGCTAGGCTAAATTATACAGAAATCACTATAGCAGCATTACTATTCCAGAGTACCTTAATTTCAAGTAATTTTAGAGTTAATAAATTATACGTCTATGTATTAAAGGTGAGTAGTTTTTGTTTGGTTCTTCAACTTCGTCTTGAGTTAGATTAGGGGTTGTTGAATATAATAGGCTAATATATTGCTATCCACCCCATAGAAAACACACTTAAAACTTCTGTTTGAATAACTTCAGATCCTATGTATTAGCTCTGCTATTAATCCTGCAGACCTGTTAGTAATCCACCTTAATTAGTCCCACTGAGTCACCTGAGTCTCTTTTACACTAAGCAATTATTACATGTCATTTGTTAGACGCTTTTATCCAAAGCGACTTACATACATTCAGTACTGTGGACAATCCCCACAGGAGCCATTTGAGGTGAAGTGTCTCAGGGACACAACGACATGCTGACTGCAGTGGGACTCGAACTTGCTACCTTCTGATTCGAAGTCTCGGCCAAGCTCCTAAAAAATGATATAATGCATACCGCTTCTAAAAGAGTAAATGTTTTTAGTATAGTATAGTATTCATTGTTACACATTGCCATGCCATACAGTTGTATCTCAGCTTGATATTTTTTTTACATTCAAAGTTAGATTGGAAAAGCATACAAAGACAACGTATTACCTTGAAGTTGGGCAATAATGTTGTTAAAACTGCATAGGAGAGTCTTTAAGTAAAGGCTGTACTTTTTTGGGACTTTGTGGTACATGGACAATACATGGGAATTGGACTAAGTTAGGGTTATATGTGGCCATTTGTGATTAATGCAAGGGAGTTTGTTACCCTGGAAAATGTGACTGTGTCATTGACAGTCTGATGAGTAAAGGGCTGTTGGATGAAAACGCTACACGTTAAAAATAAATTGATAAATTATTCTGTCACTAAAGATGATGAACTCTGGGGTGATTTGATTAATTGAGCTATTTTTATTAATGTAACTACTCTTGTCATTTATCACTTCAACATCCTCATTTATCACATAACTAATTAAGCTCTATCTTCATATCTTAAGAAAGTGCAGTTTTTAAACTTAACTAAGTAAACTTTTTACTCATGATGTGTTATTATTTTTGAGAAATTAACTTTATATATGTTGTAATCTCTGTCAAACAAACAACACTTTAAAGAAAAACTCATGTACACTTTCACCAGAAGAAGGTTCAGGTCAGAGAATTTAATAAATAAAATCAGTACAAATAATCAAAGGGGTGAACACGATTAACCAGATTAACAAGAATAGGTCATAAGAAGTCCGACATGTCTTTTTAAATGAAGATAGTGATATCATTGATACTTATCAGAGTAATAAATAAGGTGAGTAAAGGGAATTTATGATGCCATAAACCTGTCTACAAAACCTTGTTGCGGAATAGTTGGTGATATTAGTTTATATATATCATAATAATAATAATTATAATTGTATATATCTAAGCACAAAATATAGAGTAAAATGAAAAATAGTTACCCCCCTGTATGACATGCAACAATTAAGAACCTGAGAGCACATAAGAGCAGATAGAGAAAATAAAATAATACAAACCTTTGAATTAAATGAATAATAAACGTGCAAGAAAGAAAGAACTTGCAAAATACAATATAATACATTATAAAAGTCCATATAAAATCCCGAAAAATGTATGATATTAAAACAAGCACCTAATATATGTGTAATGACGATTAAAGGTGGGGTAGGTAAGTTTGAGAAACCAGCTCGAGTGCGCTAGAATTTGAAAATACACAACCGGAAGAAATCTGCCACTTCCTCACAGAGCCCCTCCTCCAACACACACGAACGCGCACATGACCAATGAGGGCACGAGATAAGCTTGTGCACAGATGGAAGGCTGACAGGCAGGTAGGCCATCCAGTTACTTTAGCCGGCTTAGATGATTGGTCGTGCTTTTTACAGCACTACGGCTTCTACAGATGATATTTCTTTATGGATTTGTTGTCAAAGCACTTCAGATATTCATTGCTATCGGGATGTTAAGAGCATTCCATGGAATATAACAACAAGTGTATCTCGAGCCGGTTTCTCAAACTTACCTACCCCACCTTTAAGTAAAAGAAATGCAAAATATAAATGTAAAGTGGATTTACCTTGGTTGCTGATTGGCTAATGGTTACACAAGACAACACATCGTTATGACATCACAAAGTGGCCAAAATCTGATCAGCTCATTTTCAGACAGGTTTTTATAGAAATGGATCAAAAAGAGAGAGAAACTTTGTTCCTGAAACTTTCAGAGTCTCTTTCCACAGAGGGGACACATGTTGATGTAGAAGAGACATGAAGAAGAGGGGACACATGTTGATGTAGAAGAGACATGAAGAAGAGGGGACACATGTTGATGTAGAAGAGACATGAAGAAGAGGGGACACATGTTGATGTAGAAGAGACATGAAGAAGAGGGGACACATGTTGATGTAGAAGAGACATGAAGAAGAGGGGACACATATTGATGTAGAAGAGACATGAAGAAGAGGGGACACATGTTGATGTAGAAGAGACATGAAGAAGAGGGGACACATGCTGATGTAGAAGAGACATGGAGAAGAGTATTGTGCATAATAGGTGACCTTTAAGGAGCCCCTTGCAGCGGGTTCTGCATATCTTCAGCGCAGAGCCATATACATCAGAGTGTGATCACAAAGGGAGGGATGTGTGGATGTTGGGTGTGTGCACTGAGAGTGGGAGGGACACTTTGAGTTTCAGGAAGAGAGCAGCACCTGTCGGAGTGAGACTCACAGCAGAGTGAAGGACTGCACTGCTCCACGTCACAGGAAAACATGCAGAGTAAGTTCTACCTAATATTACATGTTTTTAACTAATGATGACTCTTCTTTACACGTGGTATGTCTTGAGTGTACGTTTATTAACAGTTTATATAGAGGTTGTCCCATAGAAGAGTCGCAAACAGACATACATCTCAGTGTTTGATTTGTCACGGACATTTTCAACAATAATAAGTCACCACTTGTTAAATAGTAACCAGAGCAAATGTTTACTTGGACAAAGACGTACCCTGTGTTATTTTGTACAATTATTATTAACTGTCTGTAAAGATAAGTATGTGTTTGCTTGGAGAAAAAGAGGCATTTTTGAGAAAACACTTGCTACATTAGTCATAAATATGTGTCTCAGTTTTTATCAGCGGCACAAATACTAAAAATAAACATTACGGTTGACAAATGTAATATAAAATAAATCTTACAAATATTCCCATTACTGAATACTGATGTTAAATAAAGTCAAGCATTTTAAAACCTAATTAAAAATGCCATCAGCAGTTGTTGGATTTGTGTTTTCTTTTAAGCCTGTGAGGCAGCAGGTCCTGAGTTTCTGCATTCCTCAGATAGCTACTCTCTTACCACAGGACAGAGTGACGCTCTTAAATTGTACTAGTACTTGCATACCATGCTGCGAATGGATCTGGCCCTTCCTACATCCAGGACATGGTTAAACTGTACACCCCAGCGCGTGCACTCCGCTCTGCATCAGCCAAACGACTCGCTGCACCCTCGCTGCGAGGGGGACCCAAGTTCCCATCAGCAAAAACACGTGGGTTTGCTATCCTGGCTCCAAAATGGTGGAATGAGCTCCCCATTGACATCAGGACAGCAGAAAGCTTACACACCTTCCGGCGCAGACTGAAAACTCATCTCTTTCGACTCCACTTCGAGCGATAGAATTACTAACAAAGCACTTATATACTAACATAGGACTGGCCTATCTATAGCCAGCTGAGTAGCACTTGAAATGTTTGGCTCTATGAAACCTGATGTACTTTATGATTCTGTTTTCTTCAGGGTTGTGACTTCCTGGTCGTATGTACTTATTGTAAGTCGCTTTGGATAAAAGCGTCAGCTAAATGCAATGTAATGTTAAATATACTTCCTGCTCGAGTAGAACAGCCTTGTGTTCACTGGTGCTGAATGCAAACGGTTTTCTCTGCTCCTCGGTGGCTCTTAAAGATCAAACTCATAGTGCCAAGGGAACAATAACACTGACCTTTGACTCTGGAGTGAGATTAAGGGTAACAAGGCCATTTCTCTCTCTGGGAAAGAGATTTACTTTTGTCATTTGTCATTGACACTGTTGGGGTTTAACTCATGGTTCCCATCCAATATCAGGATAGTCCACAAAACCCAACCAATACCCTGGTTTTTAGTCAAATATTAAACCTAGTCAGTAAGTGCAATAGCTATGCTGTCCTGGAATCCCCTCTGAGGCAGTTTCACAGCAATTCACACTTCTTCTCTCATGCCCCTGACATGCATGACACTTAAGTGACTCGTACATGACATGAAAGGCGTTAACGACCCTCTTGTGCTGGTGCTAGTATTGAGGTTCATTTGGTAGCGTGAAACCTTGTTGTGTTTGCCTTTTGTCACCCTTGTCTCATAGAAATGAATCATGGTAGAGTTTATTTTTAAGCATTTACATCTATTTGATTTTATTTAAATACTCATATTTTTTAAATGTATGTATTGAAATTCATTATAATCTGTGTAATTCCTGTCAATTCTAAAATATATTGAATGTAATTACTTAGAGGTTAAACAATAGCATAGGACTCTGTAAAGAAACACCATTTTGGATTTGAATAGCACAATAACTATATGTTATTTAGTGTACTTTATATGTAGTCTATAACAGCTGTATGGCATTGAAAATTCTCCTTGAAAAGTGGTGGAATTTCATAGACTTTTTCCACTACTTTTTATTTTGTATTTTTGTATTTGATTATATATGTTGCGTTGTTGGAGGAGCTCAGGTCAGAAGATTTTCATTGCCATTTCTACACTATAGCTTTGTGCATATGACAATAAAACCTTTGAATCTTTGAATCAAAGCAGGCTGGTTTGAAATTGGGGAAGAGGGCATTTGAACTTGTTTAGAATCAGAATCACTTTATTGGTCCCATAGAAGGGAAACGTACGTTGTTACAGCAGAAGCATAGCCAAAGGCAGCTTAAAGGTGGGGTAGGTACGTTTCAGAAACCGGCTCGAGTGCACTAAAATTTGAAAGTACACAGCCGAAAAGAATCCGCCCCTTCCTTCAGACTTCCTTACAGACTGCCTGAGATCGAATGCTGTGGTTTTATTAAATGTGCCAACTGCTAGGACTGTCTTAGGGAAGACAGCTTTTAGATGCGCAGCTCCTCTGTCTTGGGATAGTCTGCAAATTAAATGGAAACTGAACAATCTGGTGCCACTAAATGTTTTTAAAGCTCGGTTGGATGCTATTCAATCGGAAGCTATTGGTATCTGTTTATGTGGATAATTATGTAAATGATGCTGTATGATGTCCTTTTGTTGTTCTATTTATGTTTCATGTGGAACTACTTGAGCAGGTCTCCCTTGAAAAAGAGATCAATGATCTCAATGGGATTTATCTGTCTAAATAAAGGTTTGAAATGAAATGAAACAGAGCACCTCCTCCAACACACATGAACGCGCACATGACGTCAGCAGACTGGTGACGGCACGCCCAATGAGGGCACCCCCAATGACGGCACGAGATACATTTGTGCGTGCACGAGATGGAAGGCTGACAGACAGGGCGGCGATTTACTTTTTACAGCACCACGGCTTCCACAGATGTAATTTTTTTATGGATTTGTTGTCAAAGCACTTCAGATATTCATTGCTATCGGGATGTTAAGAGCATTCCATGGAATATAACAACAAGTGTATCTCGAGCCGGTTTCTGAAACATACCGACCCCACCTTTAATGTTGTCTCACAAAAACTCACCTCTTCAATCTGGATTTTAATGTGTGATTGTTTTGTATTGCTTGATTTTAATTTGACATCAACTATATTTATTCGTTGTTCTTTTATTTTCACTATCTCTGTAAAACGACTTTGAGCACCTGTAAAAGCGCTTATAAAATAAATCTATTATTATTAATGTTACGTAGAAGCATGCATAAAAAAGTATTGAAATAAAAATAATAAAAAAGTTATACAATTTACAAAATACACATCCTGTAACAGTTCTTAGGATTTAGCAGCCAGGTATTGCACAGTTATTAACGGCATCTATATATATAGCACATATGGCACATAGTTGGTTGGTATTTAACAGCAAGGGGTGTTATAGTCTGTGTTGTGTGTGTGTGTGTGTGTGTGTGTGTGTGTGTGTGTGTGTGTGGCCTAGCATTACTATACTTGTGGGGACCTACATCTGTTTACACAGTCACGTGTGGGGACTCGCCTCCCTTATGGGGACAAATTGGAGGTCCCCATAAGGGGAATCATTAATTTTAGGGTGAAGACTTGGTTAGGGTTAGGGTTAGGCATGTGTTGTTTATGGTTAAGGTGAGGATAAGTCTCCAGGAAATGCATGTAAGTCAATGTAATGTCCCCTGAAGTGATGTATACATGGTATGTGTGTGTGTGTGGGGGGGGGGGGTTGGGGGCTCTCCTACTTTAGGACTCGAAACTCAAAGTTTAGGAACTGAGACTGGACTCAGGACTTGTTCATCTCTGGCATTATAACATTAAGCTGTGTATTTTTCTGCTGTAACAACGTACATGTCCCCTCTGTGGGACTAATAAAGGTATTCTGATTCTGATTGTACCCAAGCTTTGTGCATCTAATCACGTCCCTCCTCCCATTGGTCCTCCTCCCTGCAGGCCCTCAGTCCCTAAGCCTCGGCCGGGCGCTCTCTGAGGACCAGTTCAGCTGCTCCATCTGTCTGGAGGTGTTCGTGGAGCCCGTCACCACGCCATGCGGGCACAGCTACTGCAAGGCCTGCCTGCTGGGCTACTGGACGCACAGCAAGAAGTTCACGTGCCCCATGTGCAAGAAGAGCTACAGCAGACGACCCGAGATGAGCGTCAACAGGGTCCTGGCCGAAATCTCCTCCCAGTTCCAGGGGCTGATGCTGGCCGGAGGATCTGGAGGAGCTGGAGGATCAGGGGGATCTTCGCGGGGATCCACCCTGAATCTGAGCTCAGATACGAGCCACGGCAGCCCCAGCAGCACCGACAATGGGGAGTTTGCCCGGGCGGGGGAGGTTCCCTGCGACGCCTGCATCGGGAGGAAGGTGAAGGCTCTGAAATCGTGTTTGAACTGTCCTGGATCGTTCTGCGAAGTCCACCTCAGACATCATAAAAAGGTCTGTTTTTTGCTTCTTTAGGATTATGGCACTTGTACATTTCTCTTGGTTTTCATTAGCGATGTTTCGTTTTTTGTTATTATCTGATTATTCAGTTTCCCACTTTATTCATGTACTTGAACCTAAAAGTTAACAGCAATCCCATTCAATGTCTGTTTTTGGAGCTTCTAAATCATCCATTACTTATTCTTCATGTATATATTTTAAATAATCAAAGGAAAATGCATTTTAGGGTTACATTTACATATGTTTTGCAATTTATGTTGTGTTCAGACTCTCTTTCTCTTTGCACTAATTCCTAGGTGAAGTCTCTGACGTCTCACCGTCTGATCGAACCCACTTTCCACCTGGAGGAGAAGATCTGCAAGAAACACGAGCGTCTCCTGGAGATCTACTGCCGCAGCGACCACACCTGCATCTGCAAGGCCTGCGCAGAGGCCTCGCACAAATCACACGACCTCGTCTCCGCTGAGCACGAGTGGAAGAAGAAGATGGTGAGCTGTAGCTAAAGATTCTGAAGTAACGATAAGGGACAAACAATCACCAAAACTAAAAAGAAAATAACAACTAGTGTACTTTTTGATTGATTGAATGGCTTTATGTCTATGGATTTAGATTCTCCTGCCATATGCGTTGATATTAATTCCACTTCTCCACAATTCTCTTCCTGCAGAGTAATCTGGGAAAGAAGAGGTCGGAGCTCAAACATTTGATCAAGGAGAGAACCAAGAAACTGGACGAAATCAAACAATCCATCAAGGTCATCAAGGTGAGTCGGCTGAGGGCTAACAACGATCTCTCTCTAACTGTGTGTCGTCAGACAATCAGACAGTTCTGGTGTCAATGTTCAACGCTTTTAAGTGAAAGACCAGTGGGAGCAGCTATTCTGACAATGTGTGTACCGTAACCCCGATTTGATCACATCCAGAAAGATAATAGAAGGCAAAAAAACAGATTTCAAGTTTGAATTTGAAGACATTTATTGTTTAAACGTTAAGACATACATCATAGGAAACGTGCAACACAAAGAACAAAAACATGACACACTGTGAACCAATCAATGGCAAAAGCATTGTCACATTGTGAATTCATAATCAACAGGGTTCTTACGGTCATTCAAAACCTGGAAACGTCATGGAAATTCAAAATGCTAATTCCAGGCCCTGGAAAACAATATTTTTCCCAAGGTTTTTGGAAAAGTCATGGAAATGTAACTAAAGTTGCATCAAATATAATTTATATTTGATCTAATCGCCGACATAGTAATACTATAACGATAATAAATACTGTATCGTATCGTAATGAAACGTCAAATGGCTTTTAACTGACGAGGTATTTTGCTGGTGAGAGATTTGAGTTGCGTTAGCGTAGAAGCTAGTAAGCTACTACTTGATTTGTTTTAGACACAACATGTTTCATATGCAGACCTTATTTTCCTGTTCCATGTTCAAATAAACCATTTTCAGTGGAACGCTGAGAAAGAGTCATTTCTTTGGTCATGGAAAATGAGGTAAAGGTCCTGGAGAAGTCATTGAAAACTAGGTAAAGGTCATGGAGAAGTCATTGAAAATCATTGGTGAAAAAGTGTATGGACCCTGAATCAACTGTACATTATCCTAGTGAAAGGCAGCTTTAAAATGTTTTTTTGCAAATGTAGGGAAAACCGAATCCTTTGGAGACAGCACATTTAGAGCCACAGACATGTTACCATGATGGGTCTACAGTACATGTAAATGGACATTTCAAAAGAAGTGCATTTAGTAGCATTACAAGTAAAACATTGGACTTATAGCTATAGGATTCACTATAACAGCTCATCCAAAATAGGTAACAACAATTGTGTGACCGTTTAGCTTCTCACATTGACCCCTCTTCCATCTCATCTCCTCTGGATATGCCTGCATGTCTTATAAAGGACGGCACTGACTGACTTGTAAATCAGTCATTTGAGCCGTTTTAAAGCTGCATGTCTTGTGTTTTAACTCTGTCGCTTCCCGTCTCGCCCTGCATGTTAAATATGAACCCAGGTAGCGAGGTAAAGCTTCATGTGCACTTGAAGAACAGTCTGATCCAGAAAAGAGAATGAGGAAACTCAGCTGTTGAAGGGCTAATGTTTCAGTTAAAGATACCATACTGTAGATCGCTGTCGTCTCGTGCTCTGTAGAGACAACAGGAGAATGCACTTTGTTTTCCTCTGGCGGCATCCATGTCTCAGGCCGTCCAACCGGTGCTCCCAGAGTAAACAGTTACCTTCTAGTTTCCCCCCCCCTGTACGTACCTGCTGCCTGATTCAAGTACAACTCGCCTCAACAGGGAGAAATGAAAGCATTACATAATCAAGTGCTTTGTTCAAGTGAAACGAGTTGAAGGAGATTTTCTATTAGCATAGACGCACGTGTTGAGGGTTGTTCCTGGTTTCCTGCTTGGTGACATTTGAATATACTTCTATAATAACAATGAGGCTCATGTTACCACAGGGTGGGTGTGTGTGTGTGTGTGTGTGTGTGTGTGTGTGTGTGTGTGTGTGTGTGTGTGTGTGTGTGTGTGTGTGTGTGTGTGTGTGTGTGTGTGTGTGTGTGTGTGTGTGTGTGTGTGTGTGTATGTGTGTGTGTGGCCTAGCATTACTATACTTGTGGGGACCTAAATCTGTTTACACAGTCACGTGGGGGGACTCGCCTCCCTTATGGGGACAAATTGGATGTCCTCATGAGGGGGATCATTAATTTTAGGGTGAAGACTTGGTTAAGTTTAGGGTTAGGGTTAGGGTTAGGGTTAGGTTAAGGGTAAGGGTTAGGGTTAGGCATGTGTTGGTTATGGTTAAGGTTAGGAGGGTTAGGGTTAGGGGTTAGTCTCCAGGAAATGCATGTAAGTCAATGTAATGTCCCCTGAAGTGATGTATACAGTACATGGTGTGTGTGTGTGTGTGTGTGTGTGTCTGTGTGTGTGTGGGTGTGTGTGTGTGTGTGTGTGTGTGTGTGTGTGTGTGTGTGTATGTGTGTGTGTGTGTGTGTGTGTGTGTGTGTGTGTTGTACTGTATAGACTTTCAGATTAAAACAATTATACTCACTGGGTTCTTTAAAGAAATATTGGAGAGGAATCATAGCTACAGTAAGTGAGCAAAAAGGCCCTTACGTATACATGCACCACTTCATACACTTTGATTACAGTAGTAGTGTGTATTGTTTAGGAAATAAAAAACAGGAAATGGAGAATACAATTCAAACCTTTGCAGGGTGAGATTGAGACACAATGCTTGGCAGTTTCCTTCGTTTGGCGGGGGAACACGTAACCTGTTGGTCCAGTTTTAGAGGTGGCAGGCCGCATGATAAAGGAGCTGTGATTACTGAAACTGCAGGTTCAACAGGGTAACATGTTGTGCTGTCATTGGTTTTAATGGTTTGTTTTAGGCTAACCCTGTCATTTGCAGATATGGGAAGAATGCAGACAACAAACGCTTTAAGGCGAGGTAGGATTAGACGGACACAATACAAATATGAACAAGGAAATTAGCATAATGGGCCCCTTTAAGTCTACCAAACAGATTGTACTCCAGAAAGTGCTCCATCCTATGTTTCCCACAATGCAACCCTTCTTTTTTGTTTACATTAAACCCTTTCTGGTTGACCTAAAGTTTGCAATGCACACTTTCTAGTAGATATTCAAGTCAAATCTAAACAAAAATCTTGACTTCATTGGGATTCTTTTCTCAGCCTTCAGAAATCTCATTCAGAGCCACAGAAGAAAGTACAGTATTTTGAGGAGACTTAATCTATCCACATTCCTCTCCTTTGTGTCCCCTCCTTTGCAGGCCAGCTCTCAGAAGGAGTTGGAGGAGAGCTGGCAGGTGTACGCTGAGCTGCAGCGCCTGGTGGAGCAGAGTCAGGCGGAGTTGGTGGAGCTGATCGCCAAGAGGCAGCGCGAGGGCGAGCGCCACGCGCAGGAGCTGGCCCGAGGTCTGGAGAACGAGCTGAGCCAGCTGAGGAGCCGCAGCAACGAGCTGGAGGCGTACGCTCAAACCCAGGACAAAGTGCTCTTCCTGCAGGTGGGTGACGCTCTCAGGTGACACGCGGCAGCCATGTTGGTAAAGCTTTTTAGAAACAACACCTGAAGATGCTTTTTGTTTGGCAGACATGGCACTTTCAGTTCATTATATAAAGTACAGGACAATTTGTCTGTTAAAGGAAAGAAAAATACTCATTCCCGTTGTTGTTATTTTCATATTCAGATGAACTCATTTCAAATGTTAAAACATTTCTGAAACGTTTGTCGGTCACATTTTCTTTGTTGTTTTTAAACACAGGAATTAAGGCTCACATGTTCACCTTGTCTTCATCTGTTGGTGTAGCTCTTCCATTCCTTTCACTACTAATGATGATCAATATTTAAAATCAGGACCACGCTGCAACTGACATTTTAAAAATGCATGCTGGCACGTTGAGCAATACTTCAGTCAGTTTTCCAGCGTGTAGCCTACATACAGTACACAGCATGTATTATGCATTTAGGACAGCTAGGGAGCTAATTAAGTTTAAATCCTGGAGACTCAGCCGCTGCTGCTGATGCTCCACTTACAGTAATGCAAAGACATCCACCTAAACACACTTTATGATCATTGATAATGTTACTAACCAAGCTGGGACTGTATATATATTCAAAATGATCTATTATTCTCACATAATAACCAAGTATCTCGCAGACCTCCATGGTTGCGTTAGCTGCAGTTGCTAGGAGACTTGTAACACGACATGAAACGCCTCCAGGAACAGAGCCAGCTGTTATGGAAGTCCCCCCTTGTGCATTTACCCTGGACTGTTTATGTAGATATAAAGTGGATTTTCTTTCATGAAAGACGTCTTTGAAGTTATTCCAGATAGCATGAGAGGAAGCATGATAAGGCAGCTACACATACAGATTGCAGACAGATCTGTATTAAACACTTCTTTACTTTGATTTTAAGAGATACATCGCAGTCAAAGTCAACTTTAATGTCAATCTTACTCAGTTTGTGTTTACAGACAGAGAGATCGAAATGACGTTTCCAACAATCCCGAGTGTAAAATTATACATTATATATATATGTATAACATATATATATATATATCCTATATACTCAATAAACAGACACATGTACACATATGCACACAATAAGATAAAAAACACACAACAATCAATATACAAAATAACAGTCACTTATTTGATTGATTTATTTACTGCATTGTCTTGTTTAGGTTTCTTATGCTGGTGTTATCTATTGTGTATCTTGTTTTTTGTGTGTTTGTTCGGTGACCTTGAGAGCCTTGAAAGGAGCCTATATAAAATAAATGACTTATACTTATTATTATTGTTACTTCAATATCAATATGTTTGGTGCAAGATTGTCCATAAAATGCGTATTTATTGCAGATTGTCCAAAAAAGTGTCTGAATTTGAGTGTCTGAGTGTGTGTGGGGAGTTATAGTCCAGTGGGGGCAGGGGAGAGAGAGGGGAGGCAGGATAGGGAGGGGAGGGAGGGGAGGGAGAGGAGAGAGTTCAGCCTCCTGACAGCCCGGTGTAAAAATCAGCATAGTGTCAAGATGTTTGCCCCATAAAGCTGTAGAAATCATATTTGGTGTTCTTTTCACTGAAAAAAATGTATTTCCGCGGATGGATATTTACATGTTCATTGAGTATTGCCTCACTTAATCATTTCCTGCAGAACCTGGCGACGCTGACACCCCCACCCGAGCCCACCGATTGGTCGGCGGTCAGCATCAACACTGATCTCTACCTGGGAACCATCCGCTCCTCCGTCAGCGGCCTCGTGGATAAATTCCACGAGGAGCTCAAGAGACTGTACGGGAAAGGTGAGGGCGAAAATAAATGTTTCCCTATTTTACGATAAATTGCTGTCATTTTTGAAAATTGCGTGAGGAAATAAAGTAGGGAAATAAACAGGAATGTGTCCCAAACCTAATGACAATGTGCAAGTTCCCATTACAAACTGATAGGATTGTACAAAATAAAAGGAACACCTTTCAACTATCCTACAAAAATATGGCTGTAAAAAGCTCATAAGCATATATTGGACAGCTGTTGTACTGGATTGTATTGTAAGTTGTTCTTGTTATTTTGTCCACCCCCTGTTTAACAAAACTCCACATGGCTAATTTTATACCAACACTCGTAATTAAAAAAAAAAACATAAATGGATGAAAATGTAGTTTAATGTGCCATTTTCAAACTTTGATTTGGAAAATAAAAGCCTTTCAAAAGTTGTAATTTCAAAATAAAAGCATTCGGCAGGCCACTTTTTTATATTGTAAATGCAAAGTGAAAACAAAATCCACCCTTCCTCGTCTGATATTCACCACATATCCTGCACAAAATCCCCAAACAGCGACATATAGGTCAGTGTACGAGCACTTTGAAATAGAAACGTGACTCATCACTGCGCCACACGCTCACACACACACAAGATGGTGGGACAGTTGGAGATAGTGTTGATGCCACAGTTCAGCCACTTGGAATCAGCGAGAGATGAGTGACAGCAGCACATGTCTCTCAGCGTTTATAGCTCTGGATCAGATACATGTTTACCACCCACACGTGCCATCTGCTTCCACTTTGACACCATTACTCTATAGACGAATGACTCGCTGACACGGTCTCTATCTCTTTCTCTCTCGCAGAGCTCCGGAAGGTACAGAACTATTCAAGTGAGTACATTCATTTTATATTTGTTCGTCTTCTGTTTCTAGTTTTTTTTCCAATGCTGGTTTGTTCTTATAAAGGATTTTTTAAAGTTCTTGAAGTTCAGTTCTCTATATTGCCCACAAGATGGCCCTACTTCTTCAGATCCAAACGCAATCTAGAGGCATGTAGCCAGTGTCAAATCGACTGTAATCATTGGACAATATAATTTAAAATGGAGATATTGTACTTTTTATACCAGCAAATGCATTTCTTCAGATATTTTAAATATAGACTTAAGATTTTCATTGCCATATATACTCTGTAGCTGCTGTGACAATAAAACCTTTGAATCTGGAATCTAGATTCCTTGATTTAACATAAAATCATTAAATACATTATTTATAAAATATAATAATTCCAGTTAAATGTCTTGCAATCCCACACAGGTCGTTTGACTGGGAAGTTTGAATTGCGCAAAGCTTCAGCAAACATTTACCACGACTTGTACTTGTTATGCAACATTGTGCAATAGTAATTTTTACTGGAGTTAAGGATCTAAGAACTTCTGCTCCATTCCACTGAATATTATCAGTTCATTATATTACCGTTATCAGTTATTACAACTACGGTTATAATGTGATACAGGACATACTGCACCTAGCCTCACGTTGTAAAACTGTTGGGGTTATTAACACGGGGTTAAGGTTGTGAATTGGAATAACAGTACTTGGTTTGATTTAGACACCAATTGTACACGGTTAGCCTTAGGAAAAGATCAAGGTTAAGGTTGAATGAAGAAATTTTTTACGTAACTTAAGTGTTAGTTTAGTTCATTACATTTTTAAACCTCTGCTGTGGAAATCAGACTACTGAGTCAATTAGGAGCAATAGAGCCATACCACCTTAAATCTATGCACCCAATAATAATGGCCATTTAATCAACTGATAACATTGGTCTATTATTAAATTAAGAGTGCCATAACAACTGTAACAGGGACATTTTGGAAAGTCTTTATACATGTTGCATCAAGCAGACAATCCATTATTATGAAACTGTACATTTTGTTATATAATGTTTTATTATTGTTCGATTTCCAGGTGAGGTGATTTTAGACCCTGCCACGGCCCAGAGGAACCTGGTTGTGTCCGAAGACGGCCGCCAGGTGAGATACGAAGAGCGTAAGACCTCCCACAGCGAGGGTCCCAAACGCTTCAGCCCCGCCCTCTTCGTCCTGGGTCGAGAAGGCCTCACCTCCGGGCGCCACTACTGGGAGGTGGACATGGGGCGCAAGACGGCCTGGACGCTCGGCATGGCTGGCACCTCGGCCCGACGCAAGGGGGAGATCAAGCTGAGTCCCGAGGGGGGGTTCTGGTGCCTGTGGCTGAAGAACGGGGAAGTGAAGGCTTTGGCTTCGTCCCGCCTCCCTCTGCTGCTGCCGTCCCAGCCCAGTAAGGTGGGAATCTTCCTGGATTACGAAGGGGGCCAGATTTGCTTCTACGACGTGAAGGCGCGTCTGCATCTCTACACGTTCGTGGATACCTTCAACGAGAGTCTGTACCCAATCTTCAGCCCCTGCCTCACCCAGGAGGGGAAGAACTCTGCGCCTCTCATGATAAGCTCTGTTAAACACACCTGAGACCAATTCAACAGGTTTAGTGCCCATACTTTTTATCTAATCTAATCCAATCAGATCATTTTGCCATTTATTTGGTCTTTAAACATCATTTGTTGTCTTCTTAACGAGCCAACCCTAAAACAGTTGTACTTGTTTGCATAGCACTTTATCTCGATCATCTTAATAACAAAGACAAAGTCAAAACTACCCAGTACAACATGTTCTCATAGTATGGGCACGTTATTGCATTAGTTTAAGCTAAATCAGGCTCAATACAGATATTTTAAGGGACAATGACTAACAGAGTGACTGCTTCAAAGTAATACAACCAAAGCATTGTGAATGTTTGGATCCCAGGAAACCAAAATGTAAGAGATGTATTTACAATTTGGTTATTTAAAAGTTACAAAATATTGCCTCATCCTGTATACCCTTATCTTAAAGTGGACCTATTATGCTATTTAAAAAATATATATTGTAGGGCCATACCTATACAAAACATGTCTGTGAAGTTTTTTGCTTAAAATACCAAACAGATCACCCATTGTAGCCATGCCTCATACTGCTCATACCCCTCTATTCCAGCCCTGTTCCAAAAAGGCTGATTCTGCTTTAAATGGAACGGCTGCTGCTAGCCACGCCCCTTTGTAGCATCACGCAGCTTTCCCCTGCTAAGAGTTTTCTACCGGGAGAAACTCAGCTAAACGCTGCAGTGATTAAATGCCATGTTATGCTCCCAACCACTTGAAGCATTGTTTCTGAAACAGTATGGAGCTCAAACGTTTCTCTCTCGCAGGGTTTACCGCAAGGACATTACGTTACACATATTCTCTCCAGTAGCCTACAGCGTTAACAACTTGCTAATTTAAACAGAAGATATTACTCCCAAAACACGCCGCATTGTTTCTAATACAGCACATAACTTGACATGTTCTTTCTTAAGTGTTTACCGCTAGAACAGTGCCACTATATGTTTTATATATAACAACTTTAAGTGCCTCCTGCAGACATCCTGCTGAATACACAGACACACAGCTGCGAGAGGGGATTCAGCTAGACGACTGTATACGGAGACGATAGGTTGGGACGTGTGCCGGAGACGATAGGTTGGGATATGTCACGTGTGCTGGAGACGATAGGTTGGGACATGTCACGTGTGCTGGAGACGATAGGTTGGGACATGTCACGTGTGCCGGAGACGATAGGTTGGGACATGTCACGTGTGCCGGAGACGATAGGTTGGGACATGTCACGTGTGCCGGAGACGATAGGTTGGGACATGTCACGTGTGCCGGATGTTGCCAATGACGTAATAGGAGCCAAGATCCTGGATCTGCTTGTTTGCAGATTTTTTTTCAACATACTGAAACTGTAGGACTCTGTATGACATTGTTAACAATGGCTGTTTTTAAACATGTTCCGGCATTGAAACCATGTTCTGTATTTTGATATCAAATGTCTGCTTTTGTACCCTTTTTCCTAACTTTCTATTAAAGATTATCAATCACAAATAATGCAGAATATTGTCTTCCTTGATTCTGCACTCATAAACGTAATATATTAAAATGCTAAACTAAGCTAAGCTAAGTAGCTGCTAACTAGCATTCAGCTACCACCTACAAGTGGTAAAGAAAGTAGCAAAAAGCCCATGAACTAAATTGAAAGCAGCCAGGAAATACAAAAGTAGTTAAATCCAAATGGTTTTATTGTCATCTTACATTACAAAAGTCACATGATGCCTTAAAAAACTACAAATATGGCCTGAAAAGATCAACCATAACTCCCCTGCAGAAGAGAGAAGCCATTCCTCCTGCAAGGGCCAGATGGTATACATTTGTATCTGAGTGGTAAAAAGAGGGGAGGAGGGGGGATATATTTTGGGTCTTTTGGAGGGGGCAGTGGAGGTGGCAGTGGTTATAGCCTGTCTCATGTGTCAGTGTACAGCAGCTGCTCTCTGGTGAGTGCTTCTGCTTTTTCTATCGTCTTCTTGTCCTCCACTGCATTTTCATTTTCTTACCATCACATCTCTGTGCACCAGTAGATCTATTTGGGGAATGTTGTTTGTATAATTTGTATTACTGATTGGCAGTAAGTGTCTATGATCTGTGCTAAGGCCTTTTCTCTGTAGTTAAACAGAATAAACCCTTCTATCAAGTTTTGTTTTTCTGTTTCCATGTTTAGAGCACAGCAAAACAAGTCACTGGCTAGATTAATATGTTTGGAAAGTTGTTAATCCGGCCTGCTGTGAATAAGTGCACTAGGCCTCGTCTCGAGGAAAAGTCAAACTCACTTACGGCTTCATAGACACTCAAAATAAATCAACAAGCGTGATATATTTAGCTGCAGCTTAAGTAAAGAGACACATGACTTGTTCAGAAAGCAGATCTTATTTAAATATGAAATGCAGGTATAAGATTATCACAAATATATAGATATATAAAAATATGTTTGAAGTAACTTTAAACAGTGTTGCCATAATGTTGTTCGTCACACCAGAGAATGCTGAAAAGTTTTTTTTCCGACTCTTATATATTCCACTCAATATATTCTAAAAATGCTTTTGTAATGTGTTTAAATTAATACCAATTAATTATCTTTGCAAAGCTGCTCCATTTTTATCTTGCAAGCCAATCAGAGCAGTTTCATTGAGGCGTCAAAACGGAGTGTTTTAAACCGAGGCCTTAGAAAGGTTTTTTTAATTAGACGGTATGAGAAAAATAAAGTATTTTTTGATCAATAAATATGTAGTAGAAACCTAAAATGCAGGTATGAACCTGAAAACGACAATGATATGTCTCCTTTAAAAACAAATACAAGGAATAATATAAAAAACACTCCCCAAATCTTGCAAGGGCTCATTTATTACAAACCGAGATATTTCCGATATCTGGCTTGAGTTTGAGATAATAAATGAGTCCTGTCATGCTTTGCTTCATCATTTTGCATGAAATGACCTCACTTAAAGTCATGCCATATAACCCGAACGCCCCTTAATATCACAGCAGGTTTGATGCCCGGTTCAGAGCCTGGTTGCTTGCGCTGAAAATGACCCTGCCAATCTGCTGTGCAGGAATGGCCTCCACCGGGAACCTTTCTGAAGAGCAGGTGCACTGCTCCATCTGTCTGGACGTCTTCACCAACCCCGTGTCCATCCCCTGCGGACACAACTTCTGCCAGGGCTGCATCCTGGGATACTGGAAAACCAGCCCTTTGTACCAGTGCCCTATGTGTAAGAAGTCTTTCTGCAAGAGGCCGGACATTAGCATCAACACGGTGCTGAGGGAAATCGCAGAGCAGTTCAAGGAGATCAGGGTTAGAAGTGCGGAAGAAAAGGTGAGCGAGGAGGTGGAAGGCGTGAGGGAGAAGAAGTGGACGATGGAAAGAAAGACAAAGGAGGATGAGGAGAGGCTTTTGGAGGAGGAGCAGAAGCAAGATGTTCGGGAGGAGGTGAGAAGTAAGGAAGAGAAAAAGCTTATCCCAGAGGATTTACCACCGCTTATCCCCCCTGTGCCAGCACCCAGAAGATCTCTTCAACCCTCACCAGATCAGGAACCACCTCCACTGCTCCAAATATCCCCCCCACCTTCACCTCAAATCCCTACTCCTTCACCTCCCTCCTCTTCACTCCCACTCCCTGCTTGGGAGGAGGTATTCTGTGATGTTTGCCTGGGCGACGGCAGACCAAAAGCCATCAAGTCCTGCCTCGTGTGTCTCACCTCCTACTGCGGGGAGCACCTGAAGGCTCATTCAGCCCGGTTCACCAAGCACAAGCTGATGGAGCCCGTCGCCAACATGGAGGACCGGATGTGTCCGAAGCACGAGAGGCTCCTGGAGCTCTTTTGTAAGAAGGACCAGACCTGTGTGTGCGTCCTCTGCACTGAGACCGACCACCGGGCGCACTACACCGTCCCCGTGGAGAGGGAATGGATGGAGAAAAAGGTAAAAATCAATCCATGTTTTCTTATATCAGTTAGTAGAGGGGCTTGCAAGGTAGACGCCTCATTGGTGGTGTGTGTTTGATTGAGAAAGCCAAAGAAAATGTGATCTTTCAACCGTCAAAACGAAAATGATTTCCTGATTAGACGATTGGGGATTATTGTCATATACACTGGGAACCATCGCTTGACTTTGCCCTTATTACTTGTAAAAAAGACATTTTAACTAACCACAATATAACACTTTCAAAAAGGTTTATTTGTTTTTCCCCAATCTTGGAATTGATCTACTCTGACCTCTTACTGATCAACCACATTATATTACTTACAAGTGTTTATGTTGAAGATCATTTCAAACACGTCCCCACGACAAAGTATTCATATCAGCACGGGCAATGCTCCATGCTTTTGCCCCAAAACCGAAACTACAACAATAAAAGTAAAGACGGATATGTTTGTGGTGTCATGTTTTTGCCTGTCATCGGCTTTGTTTGTGTGTGCAGGCGCAGCTGAAGATGACAGAAATAGACATCCAGCAGATGATCCAGGAGAGAGAGAAAAAGTTGCATGAGATCAAACTCTGCGTGGAAGAAAACAAAGTGAGTGCTGCTGAGCTGAAACACAGAATGGCCCATTAAACTCCAGTGTGATGCATTTAAACAAAGGTTATTACCCAACGTTGAGCAGTGTATTGTGTATTTTCCAGGCCAGCGCTCAGAGGGAGGTCGAGGAGAGCATGCAGGTCGTCTCAGAGCTGGTTCGCTCCATCCATAAGACTCAGGGCGAGCTGGTTTTAGGCATAGAGGAGAAGCAGAGGCAGACGGAGAGATGGGCTGACGGCCTCATCGCTGGACTGGAGCAGGAAATCGCTGAGCTGAAGAGGAGGAACACAGACCTGGAAAACGTGGCTCGGACAGACCACATTCACTTCTTAAAGGTGGAAGAGCATTGTTGTGTAAAGAGAAGTTGGCGAGTCGACCACCTAAAGGTTTAAGATCTTTAAGATCCAAATCATCTAATGTTGGGATGTTTGGCATCTATGTTTCATGCTAAATTTCAGAAATTGAACGAGAGCTACAGTTACCACGGTAGCTTTCGATTGCAAGGAGAAATAGTTTAGGAGTATATGCTGGTAAAATAAACCCTTTCCTTTACTTTTCTTACACCATTTGATTTGTGCTCAAACAACAGTGCCCTGTTCTAAAAAGCAGTGCAACCCAAAGGCAAATCATAAAAAATGTACTGCAGGCTGCCTTAAAGAGCACTCCAAAATAGAAATAAATTGGATTATTACTGAAGGTTTTGTAAATACATATGTGCAGGCTTGCAACATGTTCTAATTTGAAGAGAAATTCTGGATATATTTGTGTATTGACTAACCTAATTCTGTTTCATTTCTTATGCTGTATCTCTCCGTAGAGCTTCCCAGCCCTTAGCACTCCTCCTTCTGTCAAAGACTGGTCTGAGACCAGTGTTCCCACTGCCATGTGTGTCGGCATGATCAGGAGATCTTTGTACAAACTGGAGGTAGCATTAAAGGAAATGATCCGCAAACTGGCGGAAAGTGGTACGATTTCCTTTAACATTGAAATACAGATTTTATCTGTTTTTGTTTGAGAGTGAATTGAGATTATCGCGAGGATAAGATGGACTTTATCTTATAGTTTTCTTCTGTTTTTCTACAGAGATCAAGAAGATTCTGAAATATACAGGTATTTTTTTAGGCACTCAGAGTGGTTTTCTTTTCATCATCTTGAAACTGTCAAACAAAATAAATCTTTCATTATGTCTCGTGTTTCTATAGTGGACGTAACCCTGGACCCTGAGTCCGCCAACCCCTGGTTGCAGCTTTCTCAGGACAGGCATCAGGTGAGACACCTGGGTGCATGGCAGGACCTCCCAGATCATCCTCAACGCTTCGACACCGTGGTCGTCGTCCTGGGCCGCGAGGGCTTCACCTCAGGAAGACATTACTGGGAGGTCCAGGTGGGGGACAAGGACGACTGGTACATGGGTGTGGCCAGGTCTTCGGTCAACAGGAAGGGCAAAATTGCTATAAGTACTTCCCAAGGCTACTGGGCTTTGGCCATGAAGAAAGGCCAGGGGTATCGTGTGTCAACATCCCCGCCGTTACCGCTTGCCATCGACCCCAAACTCAAGCGAGTGGGCGTGTACGTGGACTACGAGGAGGGGCAATTGTCCTTTTATGATGTGAAGGCTTTGACCCACATTTACACATTCAAAGATACGTTCACAGAGAAGATCTTGCCCTTCTTCTACCTGTACTGCTGCGACAAAGCCTCTGATACCATTGTGATATCTCCTATGATTGAGAAGAGCCCGATCAAGCAAAGCTAAGGACACGTTTGACAGTAAAAACAGCACTGAAAATATGTAGGCTACGAGAGTGAAAACTGACTGTGTTATGTTGCAGCCGCCATACTTGCTCTGATCAAATCCTGTATATTTATTACATGTATAGTGTAGCCCTACAATATATTGATTCAACAACTTATGTATTATATCTGTTCAAGTTATATGAAGCCTTAAAGGGATAGTTTGACATTTTGGGAAAAATACATCATAAAATACAACTCTCATCACTAAATCTGAAACTAATGTTGATTTTAATTTTCTCTTACTTGAAAACTGTTTTGCGTTATGCGTAGCGGGAAGGTGTACTCACACATCTCATCCCTTAATGGTCGCCATGTCGTCTACTTAGCAAAAGGGGAGAAACAAGTAATGATGGCAGTTGTTAAGCAACACATATTTTATTTTTTCTCTAGATACCCCAATTCTGTTAGCAGGTTTAAGCCATCAGTATGTTTATTTGGTTAATTATTTAGTACAGCAAACGATAACGCCAATGCTAGCTAACTAGCTAGCTAGCTTGAAATGTATATACCAGCAAGTTAACAGTGTAGCCTACAACATGAAAGTAATCAAAATTGAGACACAGGATAGAGCAGTTAGTTAGCTTAGCATACATGGGGGTTTTACAGTATGTTCAAGAATATTTCTTCTTTGTTTTGCACAACTAATATGATTTCTAACAAGTGAACTTGTACAGACTCAGGCTAGCTGTTTCCAGTACTTATGCTAAGCTTACAATATTTACCATTCAGACATAACAGTGGTTTTGAAACAGTTGGTCTTTCATGTAACTCTCAGCAAGAACATCACGCCTAGTTTCTATAATTACCTAAGCTTCTAACCACATGACATGTCAAGTAATCTAAAGAAAGTGTAGTTTCCAGATTTCCAGATGGCATGTTGATTTTTAACCAAGTGTGATTGATGCGGCTAAGGTTGTCTGCTACGTGAGTTCATGATTTATAACAATAAATGTTCCTTGAAGAAATTTCAGTATTTGTCTTTCTTGAAAAAAACAGTTTCATTTCAGTAAAATGTCTCTTGACCACCCCCACTTACAGTAAACTAAGCGCCTTCAGGGCTCTTCTCGTCATGAGTGATGATTATTGCATTGTTTGTGGTGCGATAAATTACAGCGTAGGCCTATCATGTCTTTGTGAGAGGTAGTTCAGTCCTTTGGAAAATACTGAAGAACCATGGAAAATCTGGTGTGTCATTCTTTCTAATCATTTAGCTGTTTTTTCTTTTGGTTTTGATTTTGAAATACAGAAATGTAGTAATGTGATGCAGGAAAAAAATCTGCAAGTTCATTCATGCGCAACGGACTCATTGTATTCTAAACAGCCATAAATATTGACCTGATTCTCAAGATGTAACTTTTGGGCTCTTTTCCACCTACAAATGTTATGTTCTAGCATTTTTTTATTTATTTGAATTTTAAGAAATTATTCACAAAGCATACATGACAAAATAAACACATATAGATATATGAATTAACTACATAACAGTTGACAAATCCGAAATGAGATAATAATAATAGCAATAATAATACAAATAAAAGAATGGAAACAATATTAACACTCAGGTATACAGTATGTCAATTCGTATGTTCCTTATAAGTCTTCATTACAGTGTTCTACTTTACCCATTTTTCCCATCTTTCCTCAAAGTTATGCATTTGGTTTCTAATTCTCATAGTTGTTTTCTCCATTCCATATATTTCAATTACTAGGTTATTCCATTGTGAGTTTATTAAGTTATTATCTTTTAGCCAATTCCATGTCATTTGTTTCATGATCGCTATTCTTATCACAATAAATATATGTTTTAGCATATTGATCACATTTTCCCCTTCAGAGAACCCATAATGTCATCACGCAATGGCATCAATGCCGGAGGATTATCCGATATCTCTGAACATCATCAAAGACCTGTCTCAGCTGCTGCTCATCACTTGGACAAGACTGATTCGTGGGCTAATAAAACCCCCATCGGATTCTTCAAATGTTGACAATAACTTCTAGTACTACTACTTCCACTACTAGTGAGAGAAAGGTTATAGCGAATAGTTAATTCATGTGAAAAATGTGCACCAACAGAGCTTGGATGAATGTGTAATCAACTCCAGTATAGCATAACTGATTTCACAACAGCACAATGCATGACAAAAGTAGTTTTCTTTCATTATGATGTCATTCTATAAAAATGTTTGACTATAGTGTGTCGTTGCATTATTACTAAGATCCTCTTGTTTTTTCGTTGTCCTTTTTTGGAGTTGCGGCTACATTTTGATGAGTAAACATCACCTGCTTTATCAGGTGTACCTGAGTTTATGAGTGTTCAGGAAATGACAAGAGTCCAACAGGACAGCCCTCCTTCCCAGCACTGATAGGTGTGTCTATACCTACAGACGAGGAACCAGCTGATAAGAGTGCAACACAACACTGTAAGAGCCTCAGGGGACACAAGCTGGTAACCGCTCAAGAAAGGTATGTGAGCTTTAAAATTGAATTTAAATGCTGTATCTATAAGTAGGCTAAAGTGTTGTGCTTTAAATGGAAGAGACAGTGTGTGCTGATCAACTATCTATTACTTTACTACATTTACATTAAGAGTCAGTTTCACTTCTACACTGACATGTCAAATGATAAATAAACAACCAGAAATATATTTTTACTGTAAATACTTTGACTGTATATGTAACAATCAAATTGCTCTCTTGAACTAATCTTAATCTGTATATTTTGGAAATAACCACACGACTTTGACATAGTTTCCTCACAACTCTTCTGAATGGATGCCAGTGTATCATCCATACTCATGGCATGTCCATGTTAAAAGAGTATGTTATCTACCAACAATACAAAAACAACACTAACGCATATATCATTTATTTATTTCCTCTTACAGTATGTATTTCTATATAATGTACTTCTGGCCTCGATAAGAGTGAAAATAACCTCTTTAAGCATCTACTGTACAACGTCAGGTAATCAACATTATCTGCTGTAGATAGATACTCTATTCCTCTCAAATTGGGAAATCATTTTGTTCCAGCAGAAGTGTTAAATTCAAGCCGACATGAGTTCAAACACTTTTGAACTTCAAAATGATTAGATGAGCAGGTAACATTACCAAATAGAAAATACATTCTACCAAAATGAAAAGTAAATTGCAAAAGTGTTTATAAGAGAAACCTTGTCATGTATATGCTAACACACATTTGTTCACTGTACAGATACCGTAAATCAACAACCAATGGAATACACCATCATCTGTGCCTGCTGATACACCATCACATCAGACGTCCTGTTGCATGCTTACGAACACACACATGCAGAGTGTGATGTCCGAGCCACCTCAGTGTTGCATCTGTCTGGATGAGTTCAGCAGGCCCGCCTCCCTCCCCTGTGGACACTGCTTCTGCCTGGGCTGTATAGGGGAATACTGGAGGATCAGCACGGCCTGTCAGTGTCCCCTCTGCAAGGCCTTTTTCCCCAGCAGGCCACAGCTCAAAACAGACCAAACACTGCATGCTGGTGCCCTGAATAAAGAGGGAGATTTGCCATTAAAAGCTGGAGAGGTTCTGTGTGATTTCTGCCCAGTGAAACACAGAGCAGTCAAGTCCTGCGTGAAGTGCCTGGCCTCGTACTGTGCCGCTCATCTGGAGCCGCACTACCGGAGTGAAGAGCTTGGGCGCCATCTTCTGATCAGTGTGGTGAAGAACCTGGAGGACTCTGTCTGCAGGCTGCATGGGAAGCAGTTGAACAGGTTCTGTAGGAGTGATCGAACATGCATCTGCTCCATGTGCGCCCACACAGAACACAGGGGCCATCACATCCTTTCTATCAACAAGGAAGCTACAAAGAAGAAGGTAGAGTCTAAAAAAAACGGCAGCTAAGCAAACATTTTTCCCGTAATGCCACCGGTGTTTGACCACTTCTATGACAGAAAGCTTTACTTTAAAAATGTTTTATCTTGTCTTGATTGTGTGAAACAAATGCAAAAAAGTACCCTGGCACGACAATTAATTCAAACATAATTTCGTCACAAAGTTCATACAAAACAAACACAAAAGCATCTTTGAAAATGATATTAACATCAATTACTCATTGAGCTCCACATTAAATCCTTGACATGTTCTCACTGATAAACGCAGATCTGTCTTGCATCCCGTAACATAATGGTTTTGTTTTTTGACAGGTCAAACTAAAGTGGAGAAGGATGAAACTTCAGCAAGCGATTCAAGAAACACTGAGTAAAGTAGAGGAGGTTCAAGCGTTAGACCTCGGTGGAGGAAATCCAAAAGAGGCATGGGCACAAAATAAACAGCTAATCAAACAACTAGAGGAAGAAATCTCGGAGCTGCAGAGCAGAAACACAGAGATAGAGCAGCTCTCACAGATTGAAGACGACCTCCACTTCCTGCAGGTCTGCACCACTATGAAAAACCATCTCAATATTCTCTTTCATTAGCAATATTTGTGATGTCAAACAATAGTCAACAACCACTGATTCTTTGTTGTTGTCTCTCTTCTTTACAGTCATTTCTACTCACTGCTTGGTCTTGATGAATGGACGAACATGTGGACGATTCACCTTAAAGAGGACATGACCAAAGTTGTTTTTTATTTATTTTCTATAATTTATTTATTATCTACAGCAGCATATATTGTTGGACCATGTGTTTGCTTAATAGGATTGTTTTCACTCTCTGGTTGAGGGTTAGATTAGAGGATCAATACCACCCCCACATTTGACCGTACAAAATAAGGCTAAAGTCTGTTAGCGTAGTTTAGCATAAAGACTATCAAACTGTACAAATAATCTACATATCATAATTTCGAATGCTCAATATTTCACATGCCCAGCCTGATGCTAGCTGCTTCCTAGTGGTTGCCAGTCTTTGTGCTACGCTAGGCTAATTTACTGCTAATTTACAAACACATGTGACAGTCGTATGAAGCTTCTCACTACCTTTCAATCAATAAAGTAAACTACAGGGCTAATGTCTGTTAGCTTAGCATAAACACTAGCAAAATGTAACAAAATCTACCTATTCTCTTCAGCTTAATATTTAACATGTTTATCATGTGTTGCTAATGCCCCCACCCTCATGCTAGCTGTTTCCCATGGTTTACAGTCATTATGCTAAGCTAGGCTAACTGGCTGATGGTCATAATCAACAGACATGTGAGACAATGGTATGGATCTCCTTACCTAATTATCCATCAGAAAGCTAATAAGCATATTTCCTAAAATGTCAACATTTTGTTTAAACAGAGTCATTGAAATGTATTCCCTGTTGAAATGTTAAGCTCACTTTTCTTTGAAACAAGAATATTGAGCAAATAAAATATGAATAATTATTTCTACAGAGCAGGAAACCTCGAAACAACATTAAAAAAAGAGCTGAACTTGATCCAGGGTGTACACAATAGCTTGTATTGTTTGAATGTAATTTATGTCTGGGTGAATGATGTGATTTGTGGATAATGCATTGCAATCGTTCAGTGTTAAAATGTTTAATGTTTTTCCTTTTTTATATTCCTTTGGACAAATTAATAAAACACTCTATTTATGCTTTTCTTTTGTTACTCTTTTCCCTCAAAACATTGATTATGAACCTTATGGAATTTAATAACTTTCAGTCTACCAGTCAAATCTTGAGCCTCAGAGACTAAAACCTTTTACTTTTTCAAAGGCAAGTCCAATATTTGATCTGTTATTTGCACTTGCCAAACAGGGAACTCAGTCTTCAGCAGACAAACAGATGATTTGGTTGCTCATTTTCATACCCACATGCCCCTTTGAGAGAAGGAAGTAGCTGACAGAACCTTTAAAAGGAAACGAAACTTAGCAGTAGAGTAAGGTTGGCCAAGAGGAAGGACACACACACACACACACACACACACACACACACACACACACACACACAAGGTGCGAGTGGAGAGAGAAAGAGACCGACACCTACGAGTTACACAGCATTTCAATAGCTGAAAGGTAATATCACACTCTACTACATCAAATTACTTTCTATTAATGGTTAGTTTTAAAGGTAGTACCAGAACATGTTAGATTATCATTTTAAGGTTCTGTTAACCTTTTTACAGATACTACTATACAATGTCAAGCACTTGCAAAATGAAATTCCAGTGTGTTCACCTGTTGTGTTTTAGACAGGGTATTATCTTACTGCAATAGTTTGCTCCGTAAGTCCGGATGCTTTTTGCTTTTGTGATCTAACCCGCTCACACACCCACACACGAGGCTTTTATAGGGTGTCACCTGTAATACCTTTGAGGTACAATTAGAGTGTTTTTGTATGTGTTCTTGCTGTTCAGAAAAGGAATGATGCTTACAATAATTAGTTACAAAGATACAACAGCATGCAACAGAGTTAAACTGCAGTGGTGTCGATATTGGAATTAATCAAAAGCTATAATGGCTGTTGTTTTGTAGATCTTTTGCTCAATAATAACACACAGTCCTGGGTGGAAAAGGAGTAATGAAATCCCAAAAATCTCAGCAACTGGAAAATAAATGAATAAATAATGCCAATCTTTTCAGAACCATCCAACTATAATATTTCAAAATCTCAACGGATTTTACATACCAATACTAGAAGTAAAGATTAAAAAGTAGGTAAATGGTAGAGTAATGATCGTATTGAGAATCATATGTGTGTTAAATCTCTTTGAGTTAATTCTGAGCTTTGATTAAAAAGACTTATAGAATAAATCAAGAACAAACATGTTAAACATAGAGCAAATAGCAAATGTTCCTTTTACATTCACTCTAGCACTAACATGTAAGGGTGTGGTTGCTGTAAGCTATATAGGCCTGATGTGGCTGGAAAATTAGATGCAAATACGATGAAGTTACTCTTTCACTTATCTCCATGTATGCTATGTTTTTGCATTTATGATTATCCTGTCATCTGGCAACAATACCCAATGTTGGACAAAATGTACACAAGTCTCTTTGCCTTAAGTTATTATGTATTCAAGGTATAAGGACGAAGCAAAACAAAAATTCCAACAACAAAATAATGAAGTGGGATTTATTATACTTATAACATATTGATGTTGTCTTTAAGCAGATATGGCCTCCGCTCCAGCATCACCCACCCTCTCACTGGAGAAGCAATTGCAATGCTCCATCTGCCTAGATCTATTTGAGGATCCTGTCACTACAGCTTGTGGCCACTCTTTTTGTAAGGAATGTTTGCAACGTAACTTTAGCCTCAGTGTTCAAGCGTGCCCACTATGCAAGCAGCATCTGATGAAAACCCCAGAGTCGAGCATCGTCCTGAGAAGCATTGTCGAGCAGGTGAAAAAGATCCCGAAGGAAGACGTTGAGAAGTACACCGGGGCGCCCGGCGAAGTGGCCTGTGACATTTGCACAGAACGAAAGTTCAAGGCTACGAAGTCCTGCCTTGTGTGCCTTGCGTCGTATTGTTTGACCCACCTTGAGAATCATTCTTCAACTCAAAGGTTGAAGGGCCACAAGTTGGTGCATCCTGTCGAGAACCTGGATGAGAGGGCCTGTCTGAAGCATGGACGGCCCTTGGAGCTGTACAGCAGAAAGAAGGAGAAATGCATCTGTGTACGCTGTTTGGAAGAAGACCAGGAGGAGGTTGTGTCTACTGAACACGAATGGGACAAGAAGAAGGTGAATTTAAAGTCTTGACAGTGCTGTATTTTAGCTTGATGTGCAAATCAATATGCAAACACACTTTAAGAAGGTACACAAAGGCAGGGTTTGCTGAGGTATTGACTTGCTTTTTTTGTGTTTACTACAGGTCAAGCTTGAAAACACAAAGGCAGACTTGCAAGAGAAGATTAAGAAGAGAAAAGCACGGGTGGATGAGATTAATACATCTCTAAAGAGCTGCATGGTAAACTGCAAGAGACAAATGTTAGCTTCCTTGGGTTAACTTGGATTGAAAACCAATCAGACCAGTCTTCAAAACTGGCTGAGCAAGTTCTCAAAGAGTAAGACATATAAGCGGAAACATAGTGTGTTATTTAAAGTTTCCCTTGCAAATAAAAATGCTAGTACTTGGGCGAGTTGCTATAAATATTGACCTTTATTTACAGCTTACCCATCTAGGCTATTGGTTCAGCTCTAAAACACCCAACCTGTGCCAGAATGTCTCTCTCCAGATTTAGTTAAACTGTGACTAGTGTTGAAGCAATCCAAATAAATTCTAACCCTAACCCAAATCATTTCAGGACCAAATGGACAAAGAGTGGAGGGATATTGACGATGTGTTCAAAGCTGTGATTGTCATTGTGAATGGAGCCCAAGCTGCGGCTCATAAGCCACTAAAGGACAGAAGGGAGGTTGTGGAGAAAGATGCAAAATACATCAAAGAGAATTTGGAAAAAGAGATTAAAGAACTTGAGAAAACGGTCTCTGAGCTGGACGATATATCTGCGCTTGAAGATCACATCCTTTTCCTTCAGGTGAGAGGAATGGACCTTGTTTGAGTAATACAGTGGGGTCATTTGTTTACATGTCTTATGAAGAGCAACAACTACAGTCCAGCTACTGTGGCTTGTATGATTTGATCTTATTCTCTGTATGTCTGTTGGTAAATCCCAACACTATTCCTCTTTCTTCGTCTCAGAGTTACCCATCTCTTCAAGAGTTGGACTTCAAAGACTCAACGAAGGTAGAGCTTGACACATCAGTGTCTTTTGGCACAATGAGAAAGACCACAACAGCCATGTTGGAACAAGTTCAACAGCAACTGGACAAGCTGACCTCCATTGGTAAAAGTTAAAATCATGATAATGAATGTTAAGATCTAAAATGTTGACAAAATTGATCTAAAACGATTTATTTACTTCACAGAACTTGAAAGAGTTCCAAAGTTTACAGGTAAGGGATTTGATCAGCTTCTTCCTGACAATACCTTTACAATAATACACTTTTGTGATCAGATCTTTTAATGAACTCCAATTTGTTGTTAACAGTCGATGTAAAGCTGGATCCAGCCACAGCGCACCGACGCCTTGTTCTTTCTGATGATGGGAAGGAAGTGAAAGATGATGGGGACGAACAGGAAGTAGATGATGCTCCAGAGAGGTTTGATATTTTCGGCAGCATCCTGGGGCTCAACAGGTTGACGTCTGGGAAGTCTTTCTGGGAGGTCGAGGTCACCAACAAGTCGGGGTGGGACCTCGGTGTGGCAAGGGGCGATGCAAACCGCAAGGGAGAACTCCTGCTGAACCCAGAAAACGGCTACTGGGTCACGGTACATTACGAGGACGATAAGTACGCTGCCCTGACAGCGCCGCCAGTTCGTCTTTCGCTGGAAGAGAAACCTAAGAAAGTTGGGGTGTTCGTTGACTACGAGGAAGGACTCGTATCCTTCTACGATATCAAGGCCCAATCTCACATCCACTCATTTACTGAGTGTTCGTTCGGTGACGAGCTCTTCCCATATTTCAGTCCTCATGTAAAACACGAGGAGAAAAACTCTGGTCCTTTGATCATTTCTGCTGTAAAACATTGTGAGAAGGATGTCAATGAAGTGAAGAAAGTGCAAGACTAGCAGTTAAAATGTTGTCTTTTTCTGGGAGTTTGGTAAATCCTTCCCCATCGAAGCTTGATGAATTTGCAAGAATGAATCAATAGCAGAGTTGTGAGGAATCTGCAGGATTCAAATTTATAAAATGTTTTGTGAAATTGTAGGTGGAACTATAAATGATGATTCGGCAACACGGTGTGCTGAAAACAAGCCTTTGGGAATAATATAAGCGGATGCTAGTTCAGCTACATTTCCCATTAGCATTAGGGTAGCGTAGTAGGTGGCGGTGTCATTGAAAAGACCACAAAATACTGAGTGTCTTTATGTATTATATTCATGTTTTTCATACTTTATCATATACAACCTTCAACAAAGCTGTAGCTTAATACCAGTAGCTTGGCTTTATGAGCTACTGAATGGGGACATTTTCATATACAGCCATTATACAGGCTAAATGCATTAAAAGGTTTAACACTGTTTTATGAACAAATTGGTATAAATGGTAGTATAAGATTTATTGAACTTAATTACAAACAATGATATCTTTTTTTTGTATTTACTTTCTTTAATTGGGTGGAGAGGGGATTATTTTACTGGGCAGGAAATATCAAGTTTGTGTCTTCATACAATGTACCCTGAATATTTACAACATATTCTGTAATAACATATTTTTGAATTATTACATAAATAAAAAACTATTGATAACAAATCAAGTTTCTCTTTTCTTTTTGTGTGATATTTCCTGTTTCACAAAGAAGGAAACAATGTTGTAAGACAGGAAATCTCCTGATTCATTTTTCGAATTAGCCTTTCCATTTTTGTACTTTAAGTCACATTTGCAATGCAAGTACTGTACTTAAAGTGCCTGTGACAGCCACCCAACAACTGTTGTGCAATGAAATAGTGGGCTACTAGTAATCTCGAACCGTCAGTTTAAAAAAGAAAAAGCGATACCGTTTCGATAAATATCAATAATTTCGAACATCGCGGGAAAATTCCTTCACTCATTTTGAGGTTTTGGGGGAAGCCGGAAGTGACGTCAATGCGGGAACGCTTCACTGTGTTGTTATGCGTAGAAATGGTGAATTACTGAGTTTAGGCACGTTAATAATGTTTTAATGAAGTTGACTACAGTATATTCATATTCGTCAGTGCTTTCATGTCAATTCGGCGAACATAAACATAAATAATCGTGGTGCAGATGATGATTAAATTAGGATTACAGATCGGCAGTGAGAGCTGCTGAATTTCCTCCCGTAGGATGTGATATAAAAACAAATCGATTATTTTTGTAGTTGTAAACTCAAGTAGATGAAACTACATTTATTAGTGCTTTCATGTCAATTCGGCGAACATATGATACATTAAATGATCGTGAGGATGATGATTAAAAATCGTTTGTTTGAGCCGGTTTGCATTTCCTGATGAGAAAACAAACCGATGCTTTGTGTAGTTGTAGTACACCAACGTGGATTAAAACGTGTGGTTTTTTACCACAATGTTGGGGAAATGAATGGATAAAATGCACGGATTATTATTATTATTATTATTATTCCCACTCCGATCGGGACACTAGGTCCACCGTTTCCCCGCAGCGAGGCTCCCCCCGTTGACAGTTTACGTGGGCTGGGTGCAGTGGCGGACTGGCCATCGGGACGAATCCCGATGGGCCGGTACCGAAGTGGGCCGGTCTGATAAGTCACTATCACATCCCCCATAGGCGGCGCGTGAGGCTCAGGTTTGGGAAGGCTTAATAACTTGTTTTACCTGACGCTGCTCGCCTCCGGCGTCTATAGAAAAGAGATCAACTCAGTGTGCGGAGTTGAGAGTCCCGGGAAGATTTTTAGTCCCATTCCACCACTGGCTACATGACCGTATGATCGGCCATATTGACGCACCTAATTCCTAAACTTCTAACAGATGCAACATAAACCAATCCTTCAGCCTCATATGAGCTCTCAGACACGTTCAAAATTAAACTGTGATCGCTGTCTGAGCTTGCTGCTGTGTGCGCCATCGTGTTTACATGCAGATGCTGGGATCCTGAACGGTGCAGCTGGAGCGCTGTGCCCGCATTGACGTCACACGTAATTTGGCGGGACTTGAAGAATCCCCGAGAAGATCCAGAAAATGGTCAACATTGAAGGGCAGATTAATTAATCAAAGTACAAATATCCAAAATCAGTTCAGTAACAGTTTTCAAGGGGACAATATTTACTCAAATTGATGGGTTTGGATGATGGGGGAAACTCGTGTCACAGGCACTTTAAAGGTGGGGTATGTAAGTTTCAGAAACCGGCTCGAGTGCACTAACATTTGAAAGTACACAGCCGAAAAGAATCCGCCCCTTCCTTCAGACTTCCTTACAGAGCACCTCCTCCAACACACATGAACGCGCACATGACGTCAGCAGACTGGTGAAAGTGGCCGCGTGTTGCTGGCGAGTCATTGAAGTACTGCTGCAATGCACGCCCAATGAGGGCACAATCAAAGTGCACCAGATTGATGCTTTTAACTTCAATATTTAAAAATACGTCCACGGTGTTTACATGCTTATTTATACAATATGTGTGCTTATGTTAACATCATAAGACAAAAGTTGATTCCGTGTTGTGTGTAGTGAGAACGTGCTAGAGTGAGGGGGGCCCCCAAGCCAAAGCTCGCTTAGGGCCCCCAAAAGTCTAGGGCCGGCCCTGGTGATGAACACATTAATGCATCAATAATTTTAATAAAAGGATTTTTAAATATCTGGTGCTTTATAATGGCCATTTTGCATAACCAGTCATTTTACTTTTGGAACTTAAAGTAGTTTTCCGTGCTAATAGTTATTTACTTGAGTATCATTTTGAATGGAGGACTTTAACTTTTACTTATGTCAATAATCTAAGTTCTTCTTCCACCTCTGGGTACTAATGAACATTATACATGTTTAAATATCTTCAGAAAAACATCAGATATATTAATTGTGTGGTAGCTCTTTGCTACGGCAAAAGGCCACTTATTTTATTAGAAGCACAGGAAATGAAAAAGAGATTCGTTTCCTCTTCTTTCTTTTTTTTAAGATGTTGTTACACAGGATATCCTCTGCAGGTGGGGTGATTTTAGGGAACATCTCCGTAGTTGTTTTTTGTCAGAAACGAAACTGAAACAGTTCAGAATGAACAAATAGGAGGAGAGACCGAGAGACAGATCACTCAGAGGATCGCGAGGAGAGAGAGACAAGGTAAGATGCAGTTTGACAGCTAATCTGAAGTAAAAGTGCTCATAATGCAGATTTCCTTTCAGAATAATATATATGATATGTTTTGATTATAATTATTGATGCATTTAAGTGTTCTCAAAGCTGGTAAAGGTGCAGCTAGTTTTAATGACTTGTATACTGCAGGGTAGTTTATGAATTTACTCCAGGTGGAACGACAGTCTGATTTAAGAGTTGATTATATTTCACATCATTAATCCAAATCTGTGAAGTAGCTAAATGTATTAAAACAATTTAGTGGAAACAAAAATGGTAGAGGAGTAGAAGTACAATTTAAAAACTTAAGTACATCCTCAAAATCTTACTTAAGTGAATTCTTAGTTACTTCCACCACTGATCTGTTTTAATGTAAACATATTGATCTTTGCAGTGTGAACCATAGCATACAGCTGTTTAGGTTGTATTACGCTCTATGAATACCGTGCAGACACACTAATAATAGACTTTGAATGAGACAAGGCAGCAATGCAAATATGCTGTGGACAAGTTTCAGGTCGTGTGCAAACACTGCAATAAACACAGTGGGATGTGTGTGGAAAATATAAATGTTTAATGGGCTGTTCTTAAGATGCCAAAGAGATGTAAATGTTTTTTTTTTATTTCCAAGTTTGTTCAAACTTATCTTACAGATAGTAGCATTTTTTAAGATAACAAAACTTACAATGTATATAATAAATAATTATTCAATAGATAAATGATAAATGATAAATAGATAAATTAATAAATAGTTACATTAATATAAATAGATAAATGATTCAATTATTATTATTATTATTAATTATTATTCAATAGATAAATGAATGGAATGATAAAATGTTTTACTTTTACATGGCTTTTTTCTATTTAATTAGCAGGAGGAAGTAGGCATTTCAACCCGAAGTACTGCAGAGTACCATTAGAGGGCGACTGATACCTGTTTTACCTCAGTCATACATCCAGCTTGCAAACAGCAGAGTCTTTAATCTCATCAATAATGACTTTTGGGGACTCATCAGGTGACCATTAAGATCTTAAAATCGGATTTTTATTTATTCTCCAAATGTCCACATAAAAATTAAGCAAGACAAAGGTTGAAATCTGTACTTACTTCAAAGTCAAAGTCAACTTTATTGTCAATCTCAAAATATGTTTGTTGCTACCACGTTATACCCGAGGTATAACGTGAAATAAAATAAAAATAAAATAAAGGATATACAATATATATAAAATACCCCAACTTATTTACATAAATAGCATCGTAAAAAGTGACTCGTGCTGGATGTGGGGGGGTGTTAAATTCCCGGTCCAGTGGGGGCCGGGTGGAGTGGTGAGATAGAGGGGAGAGAGGGGAGAGGTGGGGGGGGGGGAGACTTTCAATAAATGTTATTTTCCAAGACATTTCAATACATATTAGAAAATGAATACGATCATGCACCTCTGAGCCTCCTGTACACAGAACATATTGGGTGGCATGTGTTGCTTCTATGTGGAGCACGTCCTCTCCTAATGTCTGTGTGTGACCTCTACAGATGCCCAACACATCAGGCAAGAGCATGCAGGTTTGCGACTGCGGATGGTACAAAGTCACCACCTACCAGGGTCTGAGGACTCACCAGGGGAAGATGGGATGCACACCGAGGGGAATGAGTATCCCTGAGAGTGACCAATTCAGATTCACAAGATACACCATTGCTAACATTGGACCGTCAATCCAAATAGAAGAACCTCTGAAAGATATCTTCAGCCCTTATCTAAATATCGGTGAGTGCTACATCTTCTTAGTTATAACTGATGTCTTTCATTAAACTGCTGCAGATAAGGGTCGAATGTAGAAAATATGAAGAGTGACAGTAACGTTTAAGAGCTCTCTCCCAAACATGGATGGTTGTCTTCTACAGAAATAACTTTTTCTAGAAAAATATGGGTTTCCTTATTATGTTTTTCAGATCATCAACAGTTCACCTGGAGAAATGCCGTGGAAGAAACCCTTCAAAACGACAGCGGACCAAATAACGGGGTCTGGGAGGTATATTCAAGCAAATATACATTACTTACATGTACACACAAATATCTGGTTTAAATGTTAGTTTTTATTGTTGTGAATTCTTCCACAACACTGGCCCCTTGATTTGCTCTACATTGACTAACTTTCTACCGTCAGAACATATTTCAATCTTGATGTCCTGGTGGCGTGTCATTTACAGCAGGAAGTAGTCAAGACCCCACACAAAATACTCTAGAGTACCCCTAGAGGGCGACTACTCCCTGCCTAAATTCTACAAATCAATGCTTCAAACCGCACAGACCGCCATCAATCAAACAAATAATCAAACAAATACAACAAAAACAATTACTTGGTCTTACTGAATTGAGGTATTTCATTGCAATAGTTTCACAGAACATATTGAGAAGAAATTGTTGCTTTTACAAATGCTACAAGTGCTTTCTAAATGTGTGTGTGACTTCTACAGATACCCCAAACATCCGATGAGAACCTCCTGGTTACGACCTACCAGGGTCTGAGGACTCACCAGGGGATGATGGGATGCACACAGAGGGGATATAGTATCCCTCAGAGTGACCAGTTAAGATTAACAAGTTCCCTTCATTCAGCCGCTAATGTTAGACCTTTAACCTTCGAGCCTCTGAAGGATATCTTTGGCCCCTCTCAAACGTTTGGTGAGTGGTAAACAGCTGATTATAATTTGTAAATAGTATGTTTGTACTCATTCAATGTCTGCAAATGATGCATGAGGGCAATTTCAATTCTTAAAACTGAATTTACGAAACAAATCTATTCACAGAGAGTAAACAGATTACTTGGAGAACTCCCCTGGAAGAATCTCCTCAACAGGATGGCGGACCAAATAACTTCATTGCTTCAGCAAGGGTATATTCAAGTGAAAATATATAAACAAAATGTATTAAATATATCCTTGAAGAAAGAAACTCTAACCCTAACCCATTATAAAATGACAGAATGTACCTGTTGCTTCAAACTTCACCACCCTGACGGCCGCTCCAGCTGCAGAAGCCACACTGAACGACACAAATCAATTATGTATGCATTCATCTTTTTACTTTATCAAAGCTGGAAGTTAGGCTATGCAGCTGGTTTTAACAGTAAACTATCCTCCTTTCCTACAGTTGTTACAGCTCAACAGAACTCTCAGCAGACGGCCACAAACTCTGACAAAACTCATCAAGGGCACAATCTCTCCATTGGTGCACAGGTACAATACATTCCTGTAAAACAGTTTAAAGTGTCGCTTAAGTTATAATTTTTTGGGAAAGCTTCAGTTCAAATCATAAAATCTTATTTTCCATTTTTCTCTGACAGCCTTCAATGTACTCCGTGTCACAGATGTTTGGTACCCCAACCACTCCTGCAGCTGCAGGAATCACAGTCAATGACACAAACAAATCATGTATGCATTATCAAGTTTGTATAAACTTTATTTGACAAAATGCAGCTGTATTCAACAGTGACCCATCCTCTTTTCCTACAGTTGTTACAACTCAGCAGAACTTCCAGCAAACAGCCACAAACTCTGGCGTAACTCGTCAAGCTTTCACTTTCTCCAGTGTTGCACAGGTACAATACATTCCTGTTGAACAGGTTCAAGTGTCAAAAACATTTATGTTTTTATGGAAAAAAAGTAAAAAAAGCAATATAGATATAATCGTATTTCCCTCTTTCGTCTGACAGCCTTCACTTCTCCCAATGCCACAGATGTTTGTTACCCCAACCATTCCTGCAGCAGCAGAAGTCCCAGGTAAGGCCACAAACAAATCATATGCATCATCATTATACAGTAGTATATTTCTAACTGGATTAACATGCTGAAGTGTTTAACCCTAACCCATCCTCTTTCCACAATTTCTACAGTTATGAAAACTCAGCAAAACTCTCTTCAAAACGCCACAAACTCTGACAAAACTCATCAAGCATTCAATCTCTCCAGTGGTGCACAGGTACAACAGATTTCTGTACAAACAGGCACGAAATGTTAGCAAAGCTTTGTTAAGTTTAACCCTTAAAGTCTCATCTTCCATTTTTCTCCAATAGCCTTTGCTGATGCCAATGTCACAGATATTTGGCAGCCCAACGATTCCTACAGTTAAAGATGTCACAGTGACGCACACACACAAATCAAGTACTGTTTTTAACTGATTCCTTTAGAAATGTAAATATAGATAAGATTAAAAGCAGCTTGTTTGATCCTTATCAACTTTTTTTTCTATACAGTGTTTGAAACTCCCCCCCCATCTCAGTACAATTCATCAAAACACCAACAACGTTCGTAGAGCGCTTGATTTCTCCACCGGTGCACAGCAGGTACAACAGGTCTCATGTATTTTAAATGTGACTTATTTTATAGATCCATTGCAGCCTGAAATGTATACTGTCTTTGGGTCTAGCTTGCACTAAGTGCCTTCCTCCTTTAGGTGGGGCAGTTGGACTGGGAACTTCCCACAACCACAGCTCAGGAAACAGCCTTCCAATTAAAGGAGAGAGAGAGGGAGAGGGAGAGGGAGATGGAGAAAGAGAGGGAGGCTCAAAAACTACAAAAGGTAACTTTAAAGTATACAATGTTTAATTAGACACAACTAGCAGTATGAAATGTTTGCCTATTGTTAGGTATGTAGATTCACCACTATGGTCTAGTCTTAAAGGTCACCTATTATGAATAATCCACTTCTTCCTGTCGTTTATAAGTAAACAAATAATAAACATCCAATGAGTCTGAAAATGAGTCGATCAGATTTTGGCCACCTTATGATGTATATATCTGAGACCTTTAATATATTGATGAAAAACAGTATAATAGGGGACCTTTAAATATTTCAACTACTCTCAAATGAAGCTCCATGAAATGTGGTACTGATATCCACGGTGCCCACTGGAAGAATCCTACAAACTTCCATATCTGGTATAATAAGAAGTGAAAGTAGTCAGTGTTGGAGCCTTGTATTCATATGAAAGCTGCTCAGTAGCACAGAAGACTAACACTGACACCGTAAACGCGTTAGCTAAATGTTTACACCAGTAATTATTCAATTGTTTCAAACTCATAGGCTTCCATACAAACACATTTGTTTTTGTAACCTTTGTTGTCACCCCCTACTGGCCATTTGAAAGAATACCTGTTTAAAGAATTTAGCATAGTCATCACTTTTCGTACCATGATATCAAGGATTACTCGTCCCGTTTTTAAATATCTACAAGATACATTGGCCAAATTGCTATTGAAGACATTTCTGGTCACTAGATGTTATATTCTTGGGCCATGGGTGTTTCCCAGTTCCCGTCTTCTAGTGCCACCAGCAGGTGCATATGTGTTGTTTTAAGGTATTGTCCCATGAGCTTTGGATGGGTTTAAATGGAAGTTATGCTCCCCTCAGCTTTTATTGGCCTTATATGGCAATCTAATAAAAGTACTTTGTGTCTTTACTCCAGTTGAGGCAAGACATGATAAGGGCTGATTTACATCAGAAAATTCAGACAAGAGAACAGAAGATTTCTGAAGTCACATCATCTGTAAAAGCCTGCAAGGTGAGCCGAAGCAGATTATTTAAATGTTCTCCTCTCATTAAGGTTTTTTCAACATCCTCATCATCCGTTACTCTTTTCAGGGCGGCTTGGATGCCGAATGGCTGGAGATCAACAGCGTTTTCTCAGAGGTGATGAAAGTCGTGGAGGACTCTCGGAAGAAAGCCCTTCAACCTCTGGAGGAGAGGTGGGTGGCTCAGTAAATATCGCAGTGATTTATGACATTAACTGCACCAATGTTAAAGTCATCAATAAATGAAACTGCCTATTGTTACTATATGTTATTTTAGGAGAAAGAGAGTGAGTAGAGAAGGAAAAGATCAGGTCAAGAAGCTGCAGAATGAAATTGACAAAATCAGGAAGACCATTGATGAGTTGGACAAAAATGCCGACTTGCAGGTAAGACATCCAAACTTTTGGCATTTTTCTATCATTAAACAATTCGTTTGGCCTCTATAATGCTAGATGTCAGTATGCACGGACAATATCCAGATCCAGGGGACACTAAAAGGTTTATACTGAGAATGTGCCATTTATCCCACAGGGTCTTCCTAAAACAGGCCTGGATGAATCTCGAGATTGGAAACATTTAACTTCATTCTCCTTTGGGTCACTGAGAGCTACAATATCGAGCACGATGGAACAAATTCACCAGGAACTTGAAAACTCTCTTCTGTTGGTATGTTCTTGACGTTAAAACGTGAAAACTCAAGCACCATTGCTTTCTTTTTGTTTCGTAACATAATAAAACAGGACTCATAGGGAACCAATCTGAATGAAGATGTTTTTCTTCTTCTACAGGCGTTACATTTAAAGCAAAAACCTATTCATTGCCTATTGCATATAATGTAATGTTTTTCAATCATAATAACAAGATTTCTCTTCCCACAGAACTCAAGAGGATTCCCACATTTGCAGGTGTGTGACACAGAATATTAAGAGAACATGTCAGTAATTAAACATTGTAACCTGGCCATGGTTTAAAGGAAAACACCTCCAGGCACTCACAGAGAGAAAACGGTTACGTGCATGGCAATAAACAAAATAAATGGTCAGGTCTCCTTCAGATTAGCAAATAAAGAGACCTGAGCCTGATCCTTTAATGCAGTCATTCAGGGCTGCTTCCTCGTTGGGTAATATGGTCAACTGGTGGGAGATAATCAGCGTCATTCAGGGGGTTTTCCTCAAAGATTTTACCAACCGAAATAAATGAAACAACAAGAAACAAATCAAATAAGGATAAACATTGTTATTTGCAAAGAAATGATGTCTCACAATAAAAATACTATGAGGAAATGTACTCTATGTGGCAGGAACATGTCCTCAACATGAATTTCAACAGTGATTGAAATTCCTTCAAGACAAAAATATTTGTTAATTTCAAAATGAATAGGACATTTGCAACTGTCAACTTACCCCACCTTTGACCACTATACTGTACATTATATTGTCTTGATGCACAAAAAGGATGGACTTTCTCCACACAAATGTATAATGAAATGTGTACAGATGTTTATTGAGGATATTGCATGGATAAAACAATGACCCATTTGTGAACAAACCTCCATAGAAAAGCCTTTTTGATTTAAAAACTGAATGGAATATCAGATTATCCTGGCCTAAATGAAGAAATGTATCGTTAAATATGTATTTAAACATAGATATTTTTATATGCATTTTACTGAGTGACCAGGGTTATATTTTTATTGGATTCGTTTTTTGTTTGTGAAATCTTAAGAAGGTTCTCTCAGCATAACTCTGGTTATCTCCCACCTGTTGACCCACTTTCCAATGAGGACACAAACCTGAGTGATTGCATAAAAGGATCAGGCTCAGGTGTTGCCTCCATTGGCACCTTGCAGCAGATCTGTTGAATGGTTGAATTCAGTTTCATCAGCATTTGTTTGTTGAGTGCATTTCATGTCTGACTCACCGAGCATACCCCTCCTTTTTTGGTAAACACATTTTCCACAAACAAACTCTTTGCAGTCTTGAAGTTGGACTTTTTGATCACATAACTCTCCACTTAGTCACTAGAGGTATTTTCTTAAAAAATGTAACCTGTGTGTTTTGTTGGTAGGACAATGAACAAGCTGGGACCTTAAAAAAAGATTTGGTCCTACTTGTAGAGCAATATTGTGGAAGTTATACATTGTAAAGCTCTATTCTTCTCAAACCTCTCAAGACTTCTTAATATTTGCTTTCTTTATGAAGTAGTTATACTTGAATTTAACAAGTTAAAATAAAAAGCATCAGCATGTAGTTTGTGTCATCCATATGAAGTGCATGATGAACCTATTTCTATTTATCTCCTCAACCACAGTGGATGTAAAGCTGGACCCAACCACAGCCCACCAGTGCCTTGTGCTTTCCCCCGATGGAAAGATAGTTAGAGATGGAGGAAATTACCAAAAAGTACCCGATGCTCCGCAGAGGTTCGACATGTTCGGCAGCATCCTGGGGCTCAACAAGTTGACTTCTGGGAAGTCATACTGGGAGGTGGAGGTCACCAACAAGTCGGGGTGGGACCTGGGTGTGGCACGATGCAATGCAAATCGCAAGGGGAAACTCTCGGTGAACTTGGAGAACGGTTACTGGGTAGTCGTGCATTACGAAGACAAAAAGTACGCAGCCCTGACAGTACCACCAGTCAGCCTCCCCCTGAAAGAGAAACCTGAAAAGGTCGGAGTCTTTGTGGATTACGAGGAACGTCTCGTGTCCTTCTATGATGTGATGGCTCAATCTCACATCTACACGTTTACCGAGTGCATGTTCAGCGATGTGATTCTTCCATATTTCAGTCCACATCCTAAACAAAATGAGAAAAACTCCCATCCTCTGATTATCTCTCCTGTGAAGAAGCAGTTGTAGTTATATGAAGTGAATAGTTACCGGTGCACTAAAAGTTCAAATGCACCACTCACTGTAAATATCAGTTCAGGTGTACATGATATTTCATGACACTACCAAAGGGTTTAAATCTAGGGTTTTGGCCTGGGCACCTGATATTGCCTCGATTAGTTTTATGTGTTAAATAGTTTGAATTTAAACTTTTAAAACCAATACTGTGTGTACCTACATTATCCTTAATGATATTTTAATTATTTCCTAATCCTTGAATAATCAGTAACAGTGTGTTCACTTCGGTCACTTAAAGGTCACCTATTATGCAAAATCCTCTTCTCCATGTCTCTTCTACATCAACATGTGTCCCCTCTTCTTCATGTCTCTTCTACATCAACATGTGTCCCCTCTTCTTCATGTCTCTTCTACATCAACATGTGTCCCCTCTTCTTCATGTCTCTTCTACATCAACATGTGTCCCCTCTTCTTCATGTCTCTTCTACATCAACATGTAACCCCTCTTCTTCATGTCTCTTCTACATCAACATGTGTCCCCTCTTCTTCATGTCTCTTCTACATCAACATGTGTCCCCTCTTCTTCATGTCTCTTCTACATCAACATGTGTCCCCTCTTCTTCATGTCTCTTCTACATCAACATGTGTCCCCTCTTCTTCATGTCTCTTCTACATCAACATGTGTCCCCTCTTCTTCATGTCTCTTCTACATCAACATGTGTCCCCTCTTCTTCATGTCTCTTCTACATCAACATGTGTCCCCTCTTCTTCATGTCTCTTCTACATCAACATGTGTCCCCTCTTCTTCATGTCTCTTCTACATCAACATGTGTCCCCTCTGTGGAAAGCGACTCTGAAAGTTTCAGGAAAAAATATTCTCTCTCTTTTTGTCCTGATCCATTTCTATAAAAACCTGTCTGAAAATGAGCTGATCAGATTTGGCCACTTTATGATGTCATAACGATTTGTTTGGCTCGGCAACCAAGGTAAATCTCCCCCCCCCCCCCCCTTATCGCCTGAATCTCCTCCTAGAGCACCATTGAGTTCTTTTCAACCAAATCTCTCTCAGAGGGGCGTGGGGAGGGGCTCCTTATTTTCATCTAAAGTAACAGACAGAGAATAAGCACTTTGGAAACAGGGCTGAAACAGAGGGGATTATGGGTAATGCTGCAACGATCTGTTTGGTGTTTGGAGCCAAACACTTCAAAGATATGTTTTGGGTTGTAGGCTATCCCCTTTCGGTATGAGTCAGCATGGTCGTCTCCTGCTAGCTGTCATAAATTGACTCTCTTCCAGTTTTCAGGTACATCTTTGAAGTTACACTTGTTGTATCTCGTTCGTTTCTAACTATACATTTTAACTGAATGGAGAAATCTGTTATCAGACATGTGTATCTTAAGCTAACAGACACACTAGCTAAGCTAACATTAGCAGGAGCAGAATAGCATGTAGAAAAAAAATATTTTTTAACTTCAAACTACTTTAATCTGTGTTTCCATCGGTCATTATAACAAGGACTGTTTATTGTTTAGAGTAGGGGACCCTATACAGACCAGTTCACTCGCTTTGAAATCCTCCTGAACAGGATCTTAGAATTATCAGACAAACATAATAAGCTAATGGTAGCGGTTAGCTTGCAACCACACAGATGGATTTCATGTGTTGTATGCAAAATCGACATTTTGGAAGTAGCTTTAGCTGTCAACTGCTTCGACTAAAAAGCATAACATTCCTCAAAAGGTTAAATTAAGTACTATGCAATAGAAAATGTACTTGTTTACATTCTACCACTTATCTTTACTTGATATAACCTCTAACCCTAACTCTTGCACACTCTATATTCTTTATTTTTTAAATTACATTTTACTTTTTTGTAGTTCCAGATTATCTGTTACACCGCCATGCATGGCTCTCTCTACATATTTGTGAAAACTAAAGCAATAAAACATGATTGACGTTGTATTTGTTGATGTACCAAGGTCCTTTAAAGGGAAGTGCTCTCAGTCCGGTCCACTTCGAGCTGACATTACTACCAAATGAAGTCATTTTAACGAAGGCATTTTAAGACTCTTTATTTTATTTTACTAGGAACAGTCTTGTGTGTCATTACATCGAGAATGTCATGGTGATGGAGATATACATTTTAAAATGTGTTTTATGTCTTGTAATTGCATTGAGGAACCTGTGACCCAAGTTGTTCATTCATTACAGGTTAAGCTATGATATGACATTAAACCTTTTGATTCTTGAATCTTGAATATAGTGAGCTCAGATCTTCATCCACCCTCAAGCAAAAAGGACTACAGAGATATAGATTCTCATATTTCAGTGACCAAAAAACCACTGAAGGTTGTATGATAGTCAGTTCCCCAAACATACGTCTTTGCAAGCAGACGCACATACACCTCGTCTCCTTGCTTCAGCTCTACGAACACTGCGTTTCCTCCATTATCAGCGCTATCAGAGCTTGATGAGAAATCATGGGTCATGATCAATAATTCATCGTTCTTGTAGAGCTGTAACTTAGCGTGATGTCTCCATCCAGCATGAAAGAAGATGGTAAAGTAATAAACACCTGCAACTTTGGCAAAAAAGACACCTGTGGAAACAACAGGGTGTTGGTTAAATTATGCCCCTTTCACACCAACACGTTTTCAGCTCCGGCTCGGAGTCAGATCACAAACCATCAGTGGTCATTCAACACGTTTTTAGACCTCTAACCAAGATGGAAGTAGTATTACCTGTGGATGGACTGTAGGCACCACCAATGTTTGTAATCACGGTTCTGTAGATCAAAATGATGTCTGTGTTGAAGGGTCCAATGTCTTTATGTCCTCCTCCTGTTGCTGCACTGAATATGACCGTCTTCGTTTCTGTACAAAGACACATTATAATCTCATTATCATTTACATTTTGCGTAGCATTTCAACAATTTTCCATTGGATAATCGGAACATAATTCTACTGAGAGGTCTTTAAATGAATCAGAACAAAAGTTTCACTTTACCTTTGTTCATCAGTCCAAGAGTCTGGTTTTCAGTGTCCATCAGTCTCGTTTCGGTGTCCTTCAGCCTCGTTTCACCATCTTCCATCCTGGTCTCCATAACTCTTAATTTCTCACTTACTGCATCAAACTCTCTCTGGAGGTTGCACATGTCAGGAAAGCATCCCTGTGTTTCTAAGTGACTTCCTAATATAGTAGTATTACCATCATCATTGGCCGAAATAAGGCCGCAAAACAGCGACAGAATCAGTAAATTTATCAAACTCATCTTCCAAGTTGATACACCGTCAATAAATCCCCAAAACTCTGAATGATCCCTCTGGCTGGCTGCTTTTATATGGTTTATAGAGACCTGTTAATGTTTAACATCAGCTTTGAAACAAGGCTTTTCTTGCAATGAGAACAAAAAGTATTTACTGCATTTTTTGGCAATCAGTTAATCAATGGCCTCCTAGAGGAATGTTAACAAAAATGTGTCCATGTACAGTTACAAGGTCTTTATTGCCGAAACTAGCCATACAAGGTGAAGCAGGGCACTGAATGGATTCATTTTGCAATAACAAACCTGTATAATTAACCAAGTTATTACATGGCTGCTTAAAGAATAACTTAATAATTTCCCCGAAATATACATGTTCAGTCTGTGAGATGAACCCTTACAATGTAATCTAACATCTAGCGTTACAGCACACAAAACTATCTGTCCTTATAGACCCTTAGAGAGGAAACCCCATGGTTAAAAGGGATGGAAGATACCTCGGGGACAACAGCAAAAGAGGGAATTCATCTCCAAGGACGGACAGACGACAGATGTGCAATATGAGTTTTGTGCAACAGACAATCCGAATGAGAAAAATGATAATTTGAATATATATTAAAACAAAGAAAGATCCAGTAAGATCTTCCAAGTAGCATAGCATTGCTAGCTTTATAAACCCTTACCTGCCAAACAAACAGTTTTTAAGCTTTTAGACAAACTGATATTTAGTTAAAACACTTTTTCAGGCAAGAAAATAATAACTTAAGGCGCATTCACACCGCAGTACTTTTCCCACAAAGGTTCATGCGAACTTAGTTCATGTGAACTCTTTAGTTCGCATGAACTAAGTACAGATCACGTTCACACCGGAAAAAGTCCCTGGGGGTGGATTAGGCAAATGAAGCCGCTGACGTCACTTCTTCTTCTTCTGCTTTGGGTTTACTGGCAGGCTACAAACAACTTCACGGCGTATACTGCCGCCCACAGTCCCCGGCCGGAAGTCCCCGGAGTTGTAAGAGGGCTTCAGTAGAAGCTGCTGGGACTCCCAGCAGCTTCTACTGAAGCCTTCCGAGTAAATCGCCAGAACGCCGACACCTCCTCATCTCCACCGCTCCCATGTTTTATTTTGTGTTGCCATAAGTTAGTCTCTCTGCGTTTCTGCGCTGGGCTAATGTTAATGCTAATAATGCTAATGCAAGGATAATAAAATGGCGGCTTCACAAAACTTTTTGGAAGTTTTATGGGGCGTGGTTTGCAATCCGCCCAGCCAATCAGAAATATAGCTCTTTTCTCACAAAAGAGCCGCTCGAAAGTCCCTGCTCTCTAGCAGGGACTTTCGAGGGGGTAAAAAGGTTCACATGAACTACTTTTAGTACCGGCTCTTTTGGTGTGAACGCGATGAAAGAGTTCTCATGAACTAAGTTCGCATGAACCTTTGTGGGAAAAGTACCGCAGTGTGAATGCGCCTTTAGATTACCATTATGTCATTAGTTTCTCCAAACAACTCATATTCGGGAATTTATGGCAAGGTTGAGAGCCGTGATAAGCTGCTGGTTGTATTGGAGAGCTGACGGTCAGCTTAAAAAAAGCACATCTCATCAATGTTTTTACAATTACTTTCACTGCCAGAACAGTGAAACTGCAAGTTTAACCATAGTGGGCCAATAGGTTACTAAGATGACCATCAAGGACCTTGTAGGATTTAAAAAAATAATTAAACATTCTCTTCAGCTTAGTTAACTTTTGCATTTTCTTGCAATGCTGGCACATATTAGAAGGCTTTCAAAAAACTGGCAATTTAGATTTGAAGGACCCAGTACTAGGTGAGATGCTATTTCTTTTTCAAAATAACTCCCTGGAGTTTCACTTGAAAATGTAAAGACAAGCGACAAGGAATGAGGATATAATAAATGACTTGTTGAGTGATACTGTGGAGCTAAAACATTCATTCAAACAACACATGAATGCATGTGTGTTCCCTTTGTCTTCACCTTTGCAGAGCATGTAATATACATGTATACACTAGTGTAGATTTAAAATAAAAAGTAAGAATGATAGAAGTAAAATGTGGGCTGATTGTTTGAATCTGATGGAGCTTCAAATGTAAAGGCACAATGCCCTATTTCTGCAGATATTCTGAAAAAGGACTGCCAACTTTGCAACATATGGATCACAAGACATTTTCAGACTTTTTATTGTATGAGCAACAGCTTTGTGTTTCATTACATTTTAACATGTCATGTTAGATGTTTGGAGAGCTCAGACTTTGTCAGCCACCCTCAAGCAGGAATGACTACAGAGATACAGATTCTCACATTTCAGTGACCAAAAAACCACTGAAGGTTGTATGATTGTCGCCTCCCCAAACATGCGTGTTTACACCCAGGCGCACATACACCTGGTCTCCTTGAACAAGCTGCAGGAACACTGCGTTTCCTCCATTATCAGCTGTGTCAAAGGTTGAAGGGTGTTCCTGGGTGATGACCACTAACTCATTGTTCTTGTAGAGCCATAATAGAGTTGCATATTTCCCTCCAGCATGAAAGAAGATGGTAAAGTAATAAACACCTGCAACCGGGGCAACAAAGACACCTGTGGAAACAACAGGGTGTTGGTCACATTAATTTTGATTAAAAAGTATTATCACAAACCATCAGTATTCTTAAGCAGAAAGTGTCAGTTCCTCACAAGAAGTTGAACCTGGGGTCCTTGCATTAAACCTCATCTGCTGGAATGTGGTTTGTGCCTGTTGAGGTAAAAACTGTGAACCAAAACGTCCATGAGCGATAACATGTACCAGTGCTTTGGAGGCCAACTTCATCTTCCTCATCTTCAGCCTTTCTCTCTGCAGCCGGTTGAGAAATATACCGTCCATGCCATCTTTGATTAATATTCACACTTCTGTCACATTTAGCATCCATTTTGATGATCGGGAGAATAATGTTAAATGATTTTGGTTATACGTTGTTCTTTTGAGTCGCCCTTAGTTACTTGTCTTTAATTTCTTACACCCTGTCAGTCTTTTGAATTGCCATGTTGTTGAAAGGTGCAATACATATTCATCTGTTTAGTGAGATCACTGTAATACTAAATTAATAAATACATCTTTGACCCCATATTAATGATAACAACGTACATTTTCCAGAACATATATTAGTATTTCCTTATTTTCTATTACCTGGATAACAAAGCTGATTGGTTACCTGGCAGACTATGAAGTAAATACTATTTCCTCATTGCAACATGAGCCTTGTTTCAAAGGGGATGTAAATAAATAACAAGTCATCATTTAAGAACATATAAAAGCAGCCAGACGAAACATATTAAAAACAAATTTTCACCATTAATCTTTAGTCTTACATCTAAAATATGAAAATATTATTATCATATGTTTTGAACAATAAACCAAGGTTAAGGCTTGACAGTGTTCATCAAATAGTTTCTGCTTTCTCTGTTGTACTTACATTTGCCTTAACACTAAAACAATGAGCTGAAAGTCAGAAAACTACAAAATGAAGAGGTGGAAATGTTTCTGTATCGCACAGAAGTACATATTACTCATGAGAATATTGATTGATGCTTCAAGCCATTTATTTGACAATATTTAGAGCAACACAAACAGGATTTGAATACAGCTTCACAAACACTTTCAGTAACAGAGAAAGTACACACAGCTGTGGGGAATATTAAACTCTAAGAAAGGACACTTGTTATGGTGCTTTGGTAGATCCTTTGATATGTGACCTTTTTGGGTCAAATAACGCTTAGTCTAGTTTGACAGTTTTTCACAGACTGACAATTATCTGAATTGACACGTTATAAAAGATGATAACCAACAGTTTACTATAGACAATCAACCAATTAACTTTGAGGTAAGATGACAATAAACTTTCAACAAACAGGTGTGTGTACAGTTTCTGATTAAATTGAAAATAGCCGAGAATCTACGTGTTAATCCCATGAAGCCACAAGTTATAATGACCGAGGTCAACAAGTAACGGGTGTTATAATGCAGCATAAGAACAACATAACATGTTTTCATGGAAGCAAAAAAGGTCTAATTAAGCTAAGCTTGACAGAGGTTTAGAACTGGACTCCAATGTCTTCTAACGCCTCTAAAAACGTTTTAACTTTTCTATTATTGACAGGGCTTAGCAACCCATTTTTTGCTTTGGGTGGGAAATGGCCTAACATCGACAGGTAGGCAACTTTTACCAATTCTCTCACAAGTCACAACCCCATAGAGTTGGTGTGGAGTTGCAGATGTAACTGTGCAGTCGGTGTTGACTTTGACATTGTACAGGGTCGTGCGGTCCTGACTGGTACATAATTTCCCATTTGGATCACATGTATAGACCGGCGGGTTGCCATAGCCTTGACAGATCTCATGGACGATGTGCTCCTCCATGAAGATGCGACTTGGTGTATCGCAGAGGCCAAACCTCGTGAGGTACCTGTTTAATAAGATCATTGTTTCACTGAAGAGTAAATGGCATTGATAAAGTACAACACTTATGACTGAATCAGTAGTGTGGTACCTAAATGAAACAGTCCTGCCTTTAAATGCAGTTAATATCAATCTCCATCTTATGCAAATGCATTTCTAAATAAACGCATTGACTTAACCATTTAACTCACGTTTTCCAGGCAGCCAAATCTGTTTTGTCAGCAATCTTATTCCGAAGGGTGTGTCTGCAAAGAAATTCGTCGTACGGATCTTTTTTTGTGTCTGTCAGACAATCTAAACCATCAACAAGGGCAAGAGTGGCCATGAAGATGATAAAGACAGCGATGGTCATCTTGTCTAGAGCGGGAGAACGAGAAATATAAAAGTAAGACGTTAATGTGTGAACATACAATAATGTATTAATTGTATTAATGTATCAATTAAAACACAACATATATTCTTCAATATGTTTTTATTACTTACGTGTTTGTAGGCGAGCGAGCAGAGATCTGTTCCACTTCGATCAGTCAGCTGGACGAGTGAATCCTCAGCTGGATGGAGCTGCTTTAGTAGTTTCTAAAGAGATAAAGATATAGTGCGTCATGTTGGGCGTCCCCACCTCAGAGGGGCCGTGGCCACGGAGCAGGCGCTTGTAGTGAATACGTTTCAGACTTGTTACGCCCTCTTGATAAATGATATGGAAAGCAGCTGCAATGGCTCATGGATCCACCAGGTAGAGCTTTGATGGAAGCTGCCACACTGGAACTAACCCTGACCCTAAATCATTTCAATAAAGGTCCCATTTATTCAAATGTCAAGAAGTGCTACTTTGTTACTAGCGAACCTATTTGCATTACAGTATTCAAAACTCACCTGCTTCATCTCAAACTTGCAAAGGTGGCTCGAGTTGTATCAGATAGAGACTGGACTCTGTCCTTTAAAGGATATTGGCACATCAAGAAATACAATCATATTTTTTTATTTTAACAAACCTCTGAAAATATCTAGAAAAAAGCCTGATAACCCTTAATAATAACAAATGACCGCTAACCCTATGTCATCTCACTTTATACCTTAAGACATGTTGAATAAGGGAATTAAATACTTGGCACATAAAGAAATACAAAGTCAATCATGTTTTATTATTTTTTCTTTTCAAAACGGGTGGAAATATCTAGAAAATGACCTTAAATAATCCCTAACCCTATTTTCTCACCGTATACCGTAATGTTGAATTAGGGTTAGGTTTACTTTAAAAGTAGGATGCTGAAACAGGTCTATTGATGACTAAACATGGACGTGTCTTTATAGAACAAGACAGGCATCAATTAAAAAGTCTCTGTTGTAAAGAAACAAATGTAGGCCCGCAAATACAGTATGTGTGATCAGCATGTTTTGTATTTACAGAAACAACCAGCGTGATATTCAGTGCAGCAACAGGAGGAGGAGGAAATGACATTGGACCCTTCAACACAGACATCACTTTAATCTACAGAACCGTGATCACAAACATTGGTGGAGCCTACAGTCCATTCACAGGTAACTCAGTTACTTATTTACTTTCAAAAGATAAACTGACTTCCTGTCTCATAATATATATTTTTACTGAGACCATAAAAGCAATAGAATAAAATAAAGTGGTTAATGGTAATTTGTGATTTGACTTCTTAAAAACTAAATGTGACCAACACCCTGTTGTTTCCACAGGTGTCTTCTTTGCCCCGGTGGCAGGTGTTTATTACTTTACCATCTTCTTTCATGCTGGATTGACTCATGGCACCAATTTACTTCTTTATAAAAACAATCAACTAATGCTCGCGACCAGTGATCACGGGTCGACCTAAGACACAGCTGATAATGGAGGAAACGCAGTGTTCCTGCAGCTGAAGCAAGGAGACCAGGTGTACGTGCTCAAGACTGAAAACTCCTATGTTTGGGGGACCGACCATCATACAACCTTCAGTGGGTTTCTGGTCACTGCAATGTGAGAGTCTGTATCTCTGTAGCACTTCCTGCTTGAGGGGGGCTGAACAATTCTAATCTCACTGAATATCTATCACCATGACATGTTCAAATGTAATGAAACACAAAGCTGTTGCTCATTAAATCATAAAACCAAGTCTAAAAATGTCTTCCTCAATCATTGCTTTATTAAATTCATTATGCTGCAAAGTTGACAGTGAGTTTCTTGTTTTCTGTTTCCTGAATATCTTAATATATTGAGTTTTGTGCCTTTCAATTCAAAGCTCCATCTCATTGCAACAACCTCTCAACTTCGATGTCTAACCTCCCTGATAATGCATCAGTGGAAGACACATGGAGCGAGAAACAAAGACGTGGAGAAGGTCCATTTATTCAAATGTCTAGAAGTGCTACTTTGATACTAGCGAACCTATTTGCATTACAGTATTCAAAACTCACCTGCTTCATCTCAAACTTGCAAAGGTGGCTCGTGTTGTATCAGATAGAGACTGGACTCTGTCCCTTCAAGGATCTGGGCACATAAAGAAATACAACATCCATCATGTTTTATTATTTATTTTTTAACAAACCTCTGACAATATCTAGAAAAAAGCCCTATAACCCTTAATAATAATAAATGATCCCTAACCCTATGTCCTCTCACTTTATACCTTAAGACATGTTGAATAAGGGAATTAAATACATAACTTGATCATCTTAAACATGTAAGAGACTCATGATGATAAAATGATTTAACAGACGAGAAGTAAAAACAGTGAAAACTAAATGTTTATGTTACATGAAATATAGATATGTGGTGAAATGAAACCTGCTATATTTACTTTAGGAGAAAATACATGACCACATTGTTAAGGATACCTAGAGAAATAAATATGTGTCTCTTTCTTCTCTCATGGTCTCTCATGGTGTTTTTACTGAAGCTTAATGTGCAGATTTTAAATAACCTATACATTAATGAAGCAGTGCCCTGCCATATAAGCATATAATGAGCATATAATCATTATTTAGGGGACCAGTGTTGCTTGTAACAAAAGATAGATACAATACAATACAGATTTATTTATAAAGCACTTTAAAACCTCCAGACCAAAGTGCTGTACAGTCAAATAAACAAACAAAGACATACAAGAAGTCACACAGCACAGCTCACACACCATAAAACAATTACAAGTACAAACAATAGACAATTTAAAAGCAATAAAAGCAACAATCTAAAAGACCTTAGACCTGGTTCTGGTTCACATTCAGGAGCAGTTGATCAGCGGACCTGAGAGGGCGGCTGGGCGTGTAGGGGTGTAGCAGCTCAGAAAGATATGGTGGGGTCACGCCATTTAGGGATTCAAAAGGAAATAAAAGGATTTTGAAATGAATCCTAAAATGTATTGGCAGCCAATGGAGCGAATCTCTATCTGATACAACTCGAGCCACCTTTGCAAGTTTGAGATGAAGCAGGTGAGTTTTGAATACTGTAATGCAAATAGGTTCGCTAGTATCAGACATTTTTAGACTTGGTTTTATGATTTAATGAGCAACAGCTTTGTGTTTCATTACATTTGAACATTTCATGGTGATAGATATTCAGTTTATAGAGAGCTCATTTCTTTGTCAGCCACCCTCAAGCAGGAATGAAAACAGAGATATAGATTCTCACATTTCAGTGACCAGAAAACCACTGAAGGTTGTATGATAGTTGCTTCCCCAAACATGCGTGTTTGCACGCAGGCGCACATACACCTGGTCTCCTTGAACAAGCTGCAGGAACACTGCGTTTCCTCCATTATCAGCACCGTCAGAGGTTGAACGGTGATCATGGGTCATGACCACTAAGTCATTGTTCTTGTTGAGCATTAACTTAGCTTCATGTTTCCCTCCAGCATGATAGAAGATGGTAAAGTAATAAACACCAGCAACCTGGGCAACGAAGACACCTGTGGAAACAACAGGGTGTTGGTCACATTTCTTTTGATTAAAAAGTCAAAACACAAACCATCAGTGGTTATTCAATGCATTGTAAGACCTCTAAACAGGATGGGAGTAGTATTACCTGTGGATGGACTGTAGGCACCACCAATGTTTGTAATCACGGTCCTGTAGATTAAAGTTGTGTCTGTGTTGAAGGGTCCAATGGGTTTATTTCCTCCTCCTGTTGCTGCACTGAATACGACCGTCTTCTTTTCTGTACAAAGATACATTATAATCTCATTACCATTTACATTTTGCGTAGTATTTCCAAACTTCTCTATTCGATCATCACACATTATTCTACACTGAAGTCTTTAAATCAATCAGAACTAAAGTTTCATGTTACCTTTGTTCTTCAGTTCAAGAATCTGGGTTTCAGTGTCCTTCAGCCTCGTTTCACTATCTTCCATCCTGGTCTCCACAACTCTTAATTTCTCCCTTACTGCACCAAACTCTCTCAGGAGGTTGCACATGTCAGGAAAGCATCCCTGTGTTTCTAGATGATTTTCTAAATCAGTAGTATTACCATCATCCTTGCCTGACATCATGCCGCAAAACAGCGACACAAACAGTAAAATGTTCAAACTCTTCTTCAAGTTGATACAAAGTCGCTCAGTCCTCGAACTCTGAATGATGGGATCCCTCTGACTGCTTTTATATTATTTGCTGACGATTACTGCCTCAGAGAAACTTGTTCGAGAACATTATTGAGTAAGAGTGTTGTTTTGGAGCTGTTCACTGTCCCTTTAGACCAAATATGGTATTCTTAGTCAAGTTGTCTGGCCCCCCCCTCCACAATGCTGACTTCTGACAGGGAAGTTGATGGTTTTATCAATAATAAAGATCAACCATGTCAGGATGATAGGCAGATTATGGTCCAATGAAAGGCTGCAAAACAGCAACATGACCAAAAACAAGCCAAGATTCTGCAAGAAGGGGTTGCACCACAAAAGGCTGCAAAGCATCAACATGACCAAAAACATTGTTGTTTTTTGTTAAGAGTGTTGTTTTGTCCCTCTAGACTAAATAATGTCTTCTTAGTCAAGTTGTCTGGACCCTCCTCAACCCCAATGCTTGTGAGCATATCAGGCAGATTGTGGGCCAATTAAAGACTGACCATAAACAAGAAAATATGTATCTTTAAGATCTCTCCTACGAGCTCAACGGTTAATCTGTAACATCAACTGCTCTCCAACTTCTGCAAAAGCTAATTGTTTCCAGCTAAACGTTACGAAACCCCACTTTACAGCTGTCATTCTGCAAGATGGGGTTGCAAAACAAAATGCAGATATAACTTAGTACATGTATGAAAAAGTAGTAATTCCTGCTGGGTATTTTTTTGCATACAGATCCAACAAAAAATATATATATTATTTTACAAGACTGTCTTTGGGTTGTTCCCCATTACTGTGACGACTGGGAGCAATTGCCTCCCCAAATCATGGAGTTTGAATATCCTGGGGTCATGATGAGGATAGTTGGAGTGCGAAATCGACAGGTGAATTGGTTTTCTTCTGTCGTGGTGGGAGCGTTGCACTCAACAGTTTTGGGGAATATATAGCTAGCTGAGCCAGAAGGCAAAGATTTTAACTTTCCCATCGATCAACGTTCCAATCCCAACCCGGACCCCAACCCTAACCCTTCCAACCATTAACAACGGTCATGGTATTTTGGTTGTGACGGGCTCACCTCAAAGGGGCTTAGATATCAGGAAGGAGCTCAGAGAAGAAGCCCTGGCACGTCCTATCCAAGCTCAGACTACATAAATGTAATATCTCAATGAGCTTTGGATCCCCTCGGTAATCAGCAATCATTTACAGGCACTCACACATTGGCCCCCCCGTCCACACCGTACACCCAACATTAGCCAGGAACAAAGACATATCCTTAAATCACTAGGTAACAGCCAACAGAGTCATCAAACCAGCAGAAAAGGGAGGCCAAATAGTCATACAGGATAGGGTCAATTACATGTTAGAGGCACATAGGCAATTAAATAACAACACATACTATAAACTACTGACACAATCAATACAGTTAGAGACCCAAACACTAGTTAGGTCCATTAAAAATGATACCTGGACGGTCCGTTGGAGCCCAGGCCCTGCCTCTTCTATCTCCTCCCGAAGATCCACAAACCCGAGGAGGCTTGGACGGTCCCCTCTGTTGTTCCGGTCGGCTGCCCCATTGTCAGCGACTGCGGTTCTGAATCATATGCAATAACAGAATACATAGACCACTTCATTAACCCACTATCAAAATACTTATATTTATCTTATTTTATTTATTGTTTGTTTTATGGAACTATACATTATTTATTAATTATTTATTTCATCCGAGCAGGAATGAAGGGACCTTCCTCCCCCGGACCCTTTGTCCAGCATGGTTTGCCTTTTTGAAAATGTTGTTTTTGTTTATATATCTTGTAAATAGTTTGAATTTATATTTGAATTATATTTATTCTAATTTGACCACTTGTTTGCATGGCTTGATTTTAAATAACAAAGGGTCCATACGAGGAGGCCATCCCTCCCTCTTCCTGCTTCTTTTAATTTAATTCTTACCAATATTTATTTTGTGTATTGCATTTTATTATGTTATCCTTTTATTCCTCCTTCACTGGATTCCTCAAAAACCACCTGCAGAGAGAAGTCATTTTAAATACTTGCGGCCTGTCCTATGTGGAATCTTTTAATGTATTAACCTGGGTCCTGCTGGTTTTAATCACACTTCATTTTATGACAATTCATTCCTTATTATTGTGTGTTTATTTATTTATCCATCTCTTTATTTATTTATTTACTTATTTGTTCACTATCAATTTGATTTGTTGTGTGAATTCTTTACAAAACACTTTTTACCTTAAGCACTTTTCTATTAATTGTATCATTGACCTGCATGCTTTTTTAAGATATTGTCTTATGAATGTTTTTACACCATTGCCAGGCCTTTTGAAGGATTCCGTTAGGACGGGTCCTCGTCAGCCACATCCTTTAGGGGTCCCCGGAAGGTTAGGGGATCTCTAGGTCCCGCTGCTCAGCCTCTTCTGTGATCTGGTCCCCTCTTGCTTTTTTAATTGATTTTTCTTATTTTTAACAGGGCTTTTAGAAACATTGTATATATTTCCCTTGGAGTTTTTTCGAAGGTTTTTTAACCACGATATTATGCCCGAGAGCCAGTGCCCCACGCAGCTCTGGTAGAGCGCTGCCCTTTTCCCTAACCTAACCCTAACCCTTCCAACCATTAACAACGGTCATGGTATTTCGGTCGTGACGGGCTTAGACATCAGGAAGGAGCTCAGAATAGAAGCCCTGGCACGTCCTATCCCAGCTCAGACTACACAAATGTAATATCTCAATGAGCTTGGGAACGCCTCGGTATTCCTCTGCAAATCTTTCTGGGGAAAGGGCCTGTTTTTCTTACCATTTTAACTACGTGACAAGGCAAGGCAAGGCAAGTTTATTTATATAGCACCTTTCAACACAAGGCAATTCAAAGTGCTTTACAAAAAACGAAAGACATTAAGACAATGGCATTTAAAATCAGTCATTAAAAAGAAAAGATAATAAAATAAACATTAAAAAATACAGTGATAAAAGTTACAGTGCAGTTTAAGATGTGAATAGTTAAATTAAAAGCAGCGGCAAAAAGAAAAGTCTTGAGTCTGGATTTAAAAGTAGTCAGAGTTGCAGCGGACCTGCAGTTTTCTGGGAGTTTGTTCCAGATATTTGGAGCATAATAACTGAACGCTGCTTTACCATGTTTAGTTCTGACTCTGGGGACAGAAAGCTGACCAGTCCCTGAAGACCTGAGAGATCTGGATGGTTCATCATTTAGCAGGAGGTCAGAAATGTATTTTGGGCCTAAACCATTCAAAGCTTTATAAACCAGCAGCAGCATTTTGAAATATATTATTTGACACACAGGAAGCCAGTGTAAAGACTTCAGAACAGGAGTGATGTGATCCACTTTCTTAGTGTTAGTGAGGACTCGAGCAGCAGCGTTCTGAATCAGCTGCAGCTTTCTAATAGATTTTTTAGTGAGACCTGTGAAGACACTATTGCAGTCGATTCTACTGAAGATAAAAGCATGGACAAGTTTTTCCAAATCCTGCTGTGACATTAGTCTTTTAATCCTAGATATATTCTTTAGGTGATAGTAGGCTGATTTAGTAACTGTTTTAATGTGACTGTTGAAACTCAGGTCAGAGTCCATGACTACACCTAGATTTCTGGCTTTATCTGTTGTTTTGAACATTGCAGACTGAAGCTCAGCGCTAACTTTTATACGTTCTGCCTTGGCTCCAAAAACCATTACCTCAGTTTTATATTTGTTTAATTGGAGAAAGTTCTGACACATCCAGTCATTGATTTGTTCAATGCACTTACTCAGTGTTTGAATTGGAGCATAGTCTCCTGGTGAAATTGTTACGTAAATTTGTGTGTCATCCGCATAGCTATGGTAACTTATTTTGTTGTTCTTCATTATCTGAGCCAGTGGTAGCATGTAGATGTTAAAGAGAAGAGGCCCCAAGATGGAGCCTTGAGGTACCCCACATGTCATATTTGTCAACTCAGATGTGTATTTACCTATATAAACAAAGTGGTTTCTGTCCTTTAAGTAGGATTCAAACCAATTTAGAACTGTTTCCGAAAGTCCCACCCAGTTTTCCAGTCGGTCTAGTAATATGCTGTGGTCAAGACCTTTACAAGAGCAGTCTCAGTGCTGTGGTTTGGACGAAAGCCTGACTGGAATACATCGAAACAACTATTTGAATGCAAGAAATTACTCAACTGTTGAAAAACAACTTTTTCAATGATTTTACCTAGAAATGGCAGGTTTGATATTACTGAAGCATCTAGATTATTCTTTTTTAAGAGCGGTTTAATGACTGCAGTTTTCAGGGCCTGTTTTAAGGCGAGGGATAAGAGGAACCCAGTATTTGTGTGTCTTTCACGAGAACAAAGTGACTCAGCTTGTTTGAGAAGATGAAGATCAAGGCTACTTCCTCTTTAGAAACTACTAAAGCAGCTCCATCCAGCTGAGGATTCAATCGTCCAGCTGACTGATCGAAGTGAGACAGATCTCTGCTCGCTCGCCTACAAACACGTAAGTAATAAAAACATATTGAAGAATATATGTTGTGTTTTAATTGATACATTAATACAATTAGTACATTATTGTATTTTCACACATTAACGTCTTACTTTTATATTTCTCGTTCTCCCGCTCTAGACAAGATGACCATCGCTGTCTTTATCATCTTCATGGCCACTCTTGCCCTTGTTGATGGTTTAGATTGTCTGACAGATACAAAAAAAGATCCGTACGAGACATTTCTTTGCAGACACACCCTTCGGAATAAGATTGCTGACAAAACAGATTTGGCTGCCTGGAAAACGTGAGTTAAATAGTTAAGTCAATGCGTTTATTTAGAAATGCATTTGCATAAGATGGAGATTGATATTAACTGCATTTAAAGGCAGGACTGTTTCATTTAGGTACCACACTACTGATTCAGTCATAAGTGTTGTACTTTATCAATGTAATTTACTCTTCAGTGAAACAATGATCTTATTAAACAGGTACCTCACGAGGTTTGGCCTCTGCGATACACCAAGTCGCATCTTCATGGAGGAGCACATCGTCCATGAGATCTGTCAAGGCTATGGCAACCCGCCGGTCTATACATGTGATCCAAATGGGAAATTATGTACCAGTCAGGACCGCACGACCCTGTACAATGTCAAAGTCAAAACCGACTGCACAGTTACATCTGTAACTCCATACCATTTCTATGGGGTTGTGACTTGTGAGAGAATTGGTCAAGATTGCCTACCTGTCGATGTTAGGATATTTCCCACCCAAAGCAAAAAATGGGTTGCTAAGCCCTGTCATTAATAGAAAAGTTAAAACGTTTTTAGAGGCGTTAGAAGACATTGGAGTCCAGTTCTAAACCTCTGTCAAGCTTAGCTTAATTAGGCCTTTTTTGCTTCCATGAAAACATGTTATGTTGTTCTTATTCTGCATTATAACACCTGTTACTTGTTGACCTCGGTCATTATAACTTGTAGCTACATGGGATTAACACGTAGATTCTCGGCTATTTTCAATTTAATCAGAAACTGTACACACACCTGTTTGTTGAAAGTTTATTGTCATCTTACCTCAAAGTTAATTGGTTGATTGTCTATAGTAAACTGTTGGTTATCATCTTTTATAACGTGTCAATTCAGATAATTGTCAGTCTGTGAAAAACTGTCAAACTAGACTAAGCGTTATTTGACCCAAAAAGGTCACATATCAAAGGATCTACCAAAGTACCATAACAAGTGTCCTTTCTTAGAGTTTAATATTCCCCACAGCTGTGTGTACTTTCTCTGTTACTGAAAGTGTTTGTGAAGCTGTATTCAAATCCTGTTTGTGTTGCTCTAAATATTATCAAATAAATGGCTTGAAGCATCAATCAATATTCTGATGAGTAATATGTACTTCTGTGCGATACAGAAACATTTCCACCTCTTCATTTTGTAGTTTTCTGACTTTCAGCTCATTGTTTTAGTGTTAAGGCAAATGTAAGTACATCAGAGAAAGCAGAAACTATTTGATGAACACTGTCAAGCCTTTACCTTGGTTTATTGTTCAAAACATATGATAATAATATTTTCATATTTTAGATGTAAGACTAAAGATTAATGGTGACAATTTATTTACATCCCCTTTGAAACAAGGCTCATGTTGCAATGAGGAAATAGTATTTACTTCCTATTCTGCCAGGTAACCAATCAGCTTTGTTATCCAGGTAATAGAAAATAAGGAAATACTAATATATGTTCTGGAAAATGTACGTTGTTATCATTAATATGGGGTCAAAGATGTATTTATTAATTTAGTATTACAGTGATCTCACTAAACACATGAATATGTATTGCACCTTTCAACAACATGGCAATTCAAAAGACTGAAAATTAATCTGAAATTAAAGACAACAAGTAACTAAGGGCGACTCAAAAGAACAATGTATAACCAAAATCATTTAACATTATTCTCCCGATCATCAAAATGGATGCTAAATGTGACAGAAGTGTGAATATTAATCAAAGATGACATGGACGGTATATTTCTCAACCGGCTGCAGAGAGAAAGGCTGAAGATGAGGAAGATGAAGTTGGCCTCCAAAGCACCGGGTACATGTTATCGCTCATGGACGTTTTGGTTCACAGTTTTTACCTCAACAGGCACAAACCACATTCCAGCAGATGAGGTTTAATGCAAGGACCCCAGGTTCAACTTCTTGTGAGGAACTGACGCTTTCTGCTTGAGTGGAACTTGTTCTTGAATATGTTCACAGATTATGGTTTCAGATTATGATTTCCTGCTCTGTTGCTGTGAAGTTGCAGAGGCACTCTTTTATAAGCAAGATAAATAACATTGCTATTGGAATCTACACTTCTACAATACTAGAAGTGAGTGAGAAATATTTGGGTAAAAAAGAAGAAAAGTGTCAGCATGTGACAAACACTGTATATGTAAAGGAGGGGGGAAGGGGGAAATGTAGGAAGAGAGAAAGGGTTCTTCTAAATCGGGGAGGGAGCGTGATGGGCAATCAAGAGCCAAACCACTCAAGTTTAAAAGGTTAAAATAATTTATTATTGGACATAAAAACTTTACTAAAAACTAAAACTACACAATGAAAACAATTGCACAAGCTAAAAGGGCTTAAAAGTATTTTATTTAACATCCAGGCACACGATGAGGGGGGGGAACACTTCTGCACACCGCCCGCTCCTCCAGCTTGGCCCCCACTCTAAAAACAGACAAACAGCAGTCACTTGTCTTTTAAGGACGAATCAGGTCTTTCGTTGGACAGTAGTTACTCACGAAATAAGGGCTCTAAACTCTGCCCTCTTCTGTCCTTAGCTTCACGCTCTGGACTGCCGTTTGTCTCTTGATATGTTCTGTCTGCTCGGCTGCGTCTCCTCCTGTCTTCTTCCTTTGAGCTCCTGCTCTGCTGGGTTCTCTCTCCACTTATAGGTCGGCCATGATTGGCCCCAGGTGCTGCTAATCGTCCCAGTCATCATGGTGGAAGTAGGTTAAAACATTTCAAATAAAAGCATGCTTAAAAGTAAAACCAGATAAACTTCAACAGTGTAAACACTTCAAAATAAAAGCACACAATAAAATCATAATAACAAGTATGAAACACAAAAACCAAGCAATATAATTCAAATACTTCGCCATGTGACATACACACCTGGTATTTCCTCACACACAATAAGGAATGCTTATGGGTTTCCATCTGTGGCACCTGTGACATCTTTGGTCAACACTTGATGGCAGACTTTCTTCATTTACTGTCTATCATTACTACAGAACCCATTGTTTATAAGTCATGTACTATTAGGCCTTTTTATTAACATATGCCCAATTGGATATTCCTCACAAAATTGCACTTATATTCAGATATTGTCCATTCAGATTTTGTTATAATCATCACCGGTGCTATGCTCACGGTATATGATCACTGGTTCATTAATGTAAAGGTTATTTAAAATCTGCACATTAAGCTTCAGTAAAAACACCAGCAGACCATGAGAAAAGAAAGAGACACATATGTATTTCTCTAGGTATCCTTAACAATGTGGTAATGTATTTACTCCTAAAGTAAACGTAGCAGGTTTCATTTCACCACATATCTATATTTCATGTAACATAAACATTTAGTTTTCACTCTTTTCACTTCTCGTCTGTTAAATCATTTTATCATCATGAGTCTCTAAATGTTTAAGATGATCAAGTTATGTATTTAATTCCCTTATTCAACATGTCTTAAGTTATAAAGTGAGAGGACATAGGGTTAGGGATCATTTATTATTATTAAGGGTTATCAGGCTTTTTTCTAGATATTTTCAGAGGTTTGTTAAAAAATAAATAATAAAACATGATGGATGTTGTATTTCTTTATGTGCCCAGATCCTTTAAGGGACAGAGTCCAGTCTCTATCTGAAACAACTCGAGCCACCTTTGCAAGTTTGAGATGAAGCAGGTGAGTTTTGAATACTGTAATGCAAATAGGTTCGCTACTATCAAAGTAGCACTTCTAGACATTTGAATAAATGGACCTTCTCCACGTCTTTGTTTCTCGCTCCATGTGTCTTCCACTGATGCATTATCAGGGAGGTTAGACATCGAAGTTGAGAGGTTGTTGCAATGAGATGGAGCTTTGAATTGAAAGGCACAAAACTCAATATATTAAGATATTCAGGAAACAGAAAACAAGAAACTCACTGTCAACTTTGCAGCATAATGAATTTAATAAAGCAATGATTGAGGAAGACATTTTAGACTTGGTTTTATGATTTAATGAGCAACAGCTTTGTGTTTCATTACATTTGAACATGTCATGGTGTTAGATATTCAGTGAGATTAGAATTGTTCAGCCCCCCTCAAGCAGGAAGTGCTACAGAGATACAGACTCTCACATTGCAGTGACCAGAAACCCACTGAAGGTTGTATGATGGTCGGTCCCCCAAACATAGGAGTTTTCAGTCATGAGCACGTACACCTGGTCTCCTTGCTTCAGCTGCAGGAACACTGCGTTTCCTCCATTATCAGCTGTGTCTGAGGTCGACCCGTGATCACTGGTCGCGAGCATTAGTTGATTGTTTTTATAAAGAAGTAAATTGGTGCCATGAGTCAATCCAGCATGAAAGAAGATGGTAAAGTAATAAACACCTGCCACCGGGGCAAAGAAGACACCTGTGGAAACAACAGGGTGTTGGTCACATTTAGTTTTTAAGAAGTCAAATCACAAATTACCATTAACCACTTTATTTTATTCTATTGCTTTTATGGTCTCAGTAAAAATATATATTATGAGACAGGAAGTCAGTTTATCTTTTGAAAGTAAATAAGTAACTGAGTTACCTGTGAACGGACTGTAGGCTCCACCAATGTTTGTGATCACGGTTCTGTAGATTAAAGTGATGTCTGTGTTGAAGGGTCCAATGTCATTTCCTCCTCCTCCTGTTGCTGCACTGAATATCACGCTGGTTGTTTCTGTAAATACAAAACATGCTGATCACACATACTGTATTTGCGGGCCTACATTTGTTTCTTTACAACAGAGACTTTTTAATTGATGCCTGTCTTGTTCTATAAAGACACGTCCATGTTTAGTCATCAATAGACCTGTTTCAGCATCCTACTTTTAAAGTAAACCTAACCCTAATTCAACATTACGGTATACGGTGAGAAAATAGGGTTAGGGATTATTTAAGGTCATTTTCTAGATATTTCCACCCGTTTTGAAAAGAAAAAATAATAAAACATGATTGACTTTGTATTTCTTTATGTGCCAAGTATTTAATTCCCTTATTCAACATGTCTTAAGGTATAAAGTGAGATGACATAGGGTTAGCGGTCATTTATTATTATTAAGGGTTATCGGGCTTTTTTCTAGATATTTTCAGAGGTTTGTTAAAATAAAAAAATATGATTGATGTTGTATTTCTTTATGTGCCCAGATCCTTTAAAGGACAGAGTCCAGTCTCTATCTGAAACAACTCGAGCCACCTTTGCAAGTTTGAGATGAAGCAGGTGACTTTTGAATACTGTAATGCAAATAGGTTCGCTAGTAACAAAGTAGCACTTCTTGACATTTGAATAAATGGGACCTTTATTGAAATGATTTAGGGTCAGGGTTAGTTCCAGTGTGGCAGCTTCCATCAAAGCTCTACCTGGTGGATCCATGAGCCATTGCAGCTGCTTTCCATATCATTTATCAAGAGGGCGTAACAAGTCTGAAACGTATTCACTACAAGCGCCTGCTCCGTGGCCACGGCCCCTCTGAGGTGGGGACGCCCAACATGACGCACTATATCTTTATCTCTTTAGAAACTACTAAAGCAGCTCCATCCAGCTGAGGATTCACTCGTCCAGCTGACTGATCGAAGTGGAACAGATCTCTGCTCGCTCGCCTACAAACACGTAAGTAATAAAAACATATTGAAGAATATATGTTGTGTTGTAATTGATACATTAATACAATTAGTACATTATTGTATTTTCACACATTAACGTCTTACTTTTATATTTCTTGTTCTCCCGCTCTAGACAAGATGACCATCGCTGTCTTTATCATCTTCATGGCCACTCTTGCCCTTGTTGATGGTTTAGATTGTCTGACAGACACAAAAAAAGATCGGTACGAGACATTTCTTTGCAGACACACCCTTCGGAATAAGATTCCTAAGAAAACAGATTTGGCTGCCTGGAAAACGTGAGTTAAATGGTTAAGTCAATGCGTTTATTTAGAAATGCATTTGCATAAGATGGAGATTGATATTAACTGCATTTAAAGGCAGGACTGTTTCATTTAGGTACCACACTACTGATTCAGTCATAAGTGTTGTACTTTATCAATGCCATTTACTCTTCAGTGAAACAATGATCTTATTAAACAGGTACCTCACGAGGTTTGGCCTCTGCGATACACCAAGTCACACCTTCATTGAGGACCGCATCTTCATGGAGGAGCACATCGTCCATGAGATCTGTCAAGGCTATGGCAACCCGCCGGTCTATACATGTGATCCAAATGGGAAATTATGTACCAGTCAGGACCGCATGACCATGTACAATGTCAAAGTCAACCCCGACTGCACAGTTACATCTGCAACTCCACACCAACTCTATGGGGTTGTGACTTGTGAGAGAATTGGTAAAAGTTGCCTACCTGTCGATGTTAGGCCATTTCCCACCCAAAGCAAAAAATGGGTTGCTAAGCCCTGTCAATAATAGAAAAGTTAAAACGTTTTTAGAGGCGTTAGAAGACATTGGAGTCCAGTTCTAAACCTCTGTCAAGCTTAGCTTAATTAGGCCTTTTTTGCTTCCATGAAAACATGTTATGTTGTTCTTATGCTGCATTATAACACCCGTTACTTGTTGACCTCGGTCATTATAACTTGTGGCTACATGGGATTAACACGTAGATTCTCGGCTTTTTCAATTTAATCAGAAACTGTACACACACCTGTTTGTTGAAAGTTTATTGTCATCTTAACTCAAAGTTAATTGGTTGATTGTCTATAGTAAACTGTTGGTTATCATCTTTTATAACGTGTCAATTCAGATAATTGTCAGTCTGTGAAAAACTGTCAAACTAGACTAAGCGTTATTTGACCCAAAAAGGTCACATATCAAAGGATCTACCAAGCACCATAACAAGTGTCCTTTCTTAGAGTTTAATATTCCCCACAGCTGTGTGTACTTTCTCTGTTACTGAAAGTGTTTGTGAAGCTGTATTCAAATCCTGTTTGTGTTGCTCTAAATATTATCAAATAAATGGCTTGAAGCATCAATCAATATTCTGATGAGTAATATGTACTTCTGTGCGATACAGAAACATTTCCACCTCTTCATTTTGTAGTTTTCTGACTTTCAGCTCATTGTTTTAGTGTTAAGGCAAATGTAAGTACATCAGAGAAAGCAGAAACTATTTGATGAACACTGTCAAGCCTTTACCTTGGTTTATTGTTCAAAACATATGATAATAATATTTTCATATTTTAGATGTAAGACTAAAGATTAATGGTGACAATTTATTTACATCCCCTTTGAAACAAGGCTCATGTTGCAATGAGGAAATAGTATTTACTTCCTATTCTGCCAGGTAACCAATCAGCTTTGTTATCCAGGTAATAGAAAATAAGGAAATACTAATATATGTTCTGGAAAATGTACGTTGTTATCATTAATATGGGGTCAAAGATGTATTTATTAATTTAGTATTACAGTGATCTCACTAAACACATGAATATGTATTGCACCTTTCAACAACATGGCAATTCAAAAGACTGAAAATTAATCTGAAATTAAAGACAACAAGTAACTAAGGGCGACTCAAAAGAACAATGTATAACCAAAATCATTTAACATTATTCTCCCGATCATCAAAATGGATGCTAAATGTGACAGAAGTGTGAATATTAATCAAAGATGACATGGACGGTATATTTCTCAACCGGCTGCAGAGAGAAAGGCTGAAGATGAGGAAGATGAAGTTGGCCTCCAAAGCACTGGTACATGTTATCGCTCATGGACGTTTTGGTTCACAGTTTTTACCTCAACAGGCACAAACCACATTCCAGCAGATGAGGTTTAATGCAAGGACCCCAGGTTCAACTTCTTGTGAGGAACTGACGCTTTCTGCTTGAGAGGAACTTGTTCTTGAATATGTTCACAGATTATGGTTTCAGATTATGATTTCCTGCTCTGTTGCTGTGAAGTTGCAGAGGCACTCTTTTATAAGCAAGATAAATAACATTGCTATTGGAATCTACAATTCTACAATACTAGAAGTGAGTGAGAGATATTTGGGTAAAAAAGAAGAAAAGTGTCAGCATGTGACAAACACTGTATATGTAAAGGAGGGGGGAAGGGGGAAATGTAGGAAGAGAGAAAGGGTTCTTCTAAATCGGGGAGAGAGCGTGATGGGCAATCAAGAGCCAAACCACTCAAGTTTAAAAGGTTAAAATAATTTATTATTGGACATAAAAACTTTACTAAAAACTAAAACTACACAATGAAAACAATTGCACAAGCTAAAAGGGCTTAAAAGTATTTTATTTAACATCCAGGCACACGATGAGGGGGGGAACACTTCTGCACACCGCCCGCTCCTCCAGCTTGGCTCCCACTCTAAAAACAGACAAACAGCAGTCACTTGTCTTTTAAGGACGAATCAGGTCTTTCGTTGGACAGTAGTTACTCACGAAATAAGGGCTCTAAACTCTGCCCTCTTCTGTCCTTGGCTTCACGCTCTGGACTGCCGTTTGTCTCTTGATATGTTCTGTCTGCTCGGCTGCGTCTCCTCCTGTCTTCTTCCTTTGAGCTCCTGCTCTGCTGGGTTCTCTCTCCACTTATAGGTCGGCCATGATTGGCCCCAGGTGCTGCTAATCGTCCCAGTCATCATGGTGGAAGTAGGTTAAAACATTTCAAATAAAAGCATGCTTAAAAGTAAAACCAGATAAACTTCAACAGTGTAAACACTTCAAAATAAAAGCACACAATAAAATCATAATAACAAGTATGAAACACAAGCAATATAATTCAAATACTTCGCCATGTGACATACACACCTGGTATTTCCTCACACACAATAAGGAATGCTTATGGGTTTCCATCTGTGGCACCTGTGACATCTTTGGTCAACACTTGATGGCAGACTTTCTTCATTTACTGTCTATAATTACTACAGAACCCATTGTTTATAAGTCATGTACTATTAGGCCTTTTTATTAACATATGCCCAATTGGATATTCCTCACAAAATTGCACTTATATTCAGATATTGTCCATTCAGATTGTGTTATAATCATCACCGGTGCTATGCTCACAGTATATGATCACTGGTTCATTAATGTAAAGGTTATTTAAAATCTGCACATTAAGCTTCAGTAAAAACACCAGCAGAGACCATGAGAAAAGAAAGAGACACATATGTATTTCTCTAGCTATCCTTAACAATGTGGTAATGTATTTTCCTCTAAAAGCAAATGTAGCAGGTTTCATTTCACCACATATCTATATTTCATGTAACATAAACATTTAGTTTTCACTCTTTTCACTTCTCGTCTGTTAAATCATTTTATCATCATGAGTCTCTAAATGTTTAAGATGATCAAGTGATTTATTGAATTCCCTTATTCAACATGTCTTAAGGTATAAACTGAGAGGACATAGGGTTAGGGATCATTTATTATTATTAAGGGTTATCAGGCTTTTTTCTAGATATTTTCAGTGGATTGTTAAAAAATAAATAATAAAACATGATGGATGTTGTATTTCTTTATGTGCCCAGATCCTTTAAAGGACAGAGTCCAGTCTCTATCTGATACAACTCGAGCCACCTTTGCAAGTTTGAGATGAAGCAGGTGAGTTTTGAATACTGTAATGCAAATAGGTTCGCTAGTATCAAAGTAGCACTTCTAGACATTTGAATAAATGGACCTTCTCCACGTCTTTGTTTCTCGCTCCATGTGTCTTCCACTGATGCATTATCAGGGAGGTTAGACATCGAAGTTGAGAGGTTGTTGCAATGAGATGGAGCTTTGAATTGAAAGGCACAAAACTCAATATATTAAGATATTCAGGAAACAGAAAACAAGAAACTCACTGTCAACTTTGCAGCATAATGAATTTAATAAAGCAATGATTGAAGAAGACATTTAGACTTGGTTTTATGATTTAATGAGCAACAGCTACTGTATGTGTTTCATTACATTTGAACATGTCATGGTGTTAGATATTTAGTGAGATTAGAATTGTTCAGCCACCCTCAAGCAGGAAGTGCTACAGAGATACAGACTCTCACATTTCAGTGACCAGAAACCCACTGAAGGTTGTATGATGGTCGGTCCCCCAAACAAGGCGCACGAACACCTGGTCTCCTTGAACAAGCTGCAGGTTTCATATACAAAGCAACACCTTCAGTGACCATCAGTCTCATTTTGGTGTCCTTCAGTCTCGTTTCACTATCTTCCTGGTCTCCATAACTCTTAATTTCTCTTAATTTAGGAGTTTGCACATGTCAGGAGAGCATCCCTGTGTTAATATATAGTAGTATTACCATCATCCTGTGCTGAAATCAGGCCGCAAAACAGCGACACAATCAGTAAAATGGTCAAACTCATCTTCCAAGTTGATACAAGTCGCTCAGTCCCCTGAACTTTAAAGGATGTGATCCCTCTGGCTGCTTTTATGTTGTTTAAAATGACCTGTTAATGTTTAACATCAGTTTTGATAAAAGCGTTATTTTGCAATAAGAAAATAGTATTGACCGCATTTTCTGGCAATCCGTTAATCATTGACAGCCAAGAGAAATGTTAACAAAAACACTCTAAGTGGATTATGGTCAGGCACATAAACAGAACGCAGACTTCAGATATGACTAATGACATGCAGCACATAAAACATTGTGTCTGCATCTAAAGAAATCATATCCCTATTCGCTCTTTTCTGGAACTTATTTTGACCAAAAACACTAAAGGTGGTGTCATTGATTCCCCAAACGTTTGTATTTGCACTTAAGTTTCACAAACAACTAGTCCTGTGTCTGTCTACAGATGCACGAACCCTGCATTTGCCCAGTTATCTGCCCCATCATGCAATGTGCTGTGGTCAAAGGTCGGCACAATATGCTGATTTCTCTCAAGGAGAGTTAGTTTTATGTAATTTGCAACGTATTAAAAGTGCATTGATACCTGCATGGAAATATTAGTTCTGACACAGCTTTGAGACATAACTTCTTTACTTAGACTACAAAACCAGTGTAATTCTTCGTCTGGGCAATACTCTGCATTATTCTACAACTGTACAGTGCAAAGCACAGATTAGTCTGAAGGGAATGACCTTGGTTTGCAGGTAGGCGACTTGGCCTGCCTTTACAAACAAAAAAAAGTCCGTCTAGACCAAATATTGTCTTCTTAGTCAAGTTGTCTGGACCCCCCTCAACCCCAATGCTGATTCTGACAGGGAAGTTGATGGTATTATTAATAAGGAAAATCACACTTGTGAGCATATCAGGCAGATCGTGGGCGACTTTTCATCTTAGAAATATCAGGGTTATGTTTCCCTTCAATTTGTGAGGAAACAAAGTAACTAAATAGTTAAGTCTATTTATTAGCTGTACAACTGTAAAAGTAAGTAAGTTGCATAGTGATTGAATTGAATTCCTGAATAATACAACACATAAATGTATGGTTAAACTGAATTACCCACATAGCACACACACATATAAAAAGTAATGCTTTTCCCATAGAAAGGACAACAACAAACAACAATGGTTTTAAAATATTTTCAACTTTCATTTTTAATATGAGAGCAGAAAACAATTTATTTTGTATTTTTTTCATTTTCCGATTTCTTAATAGTTTCCAAGATTGTAATAATCTTAAGACTGTCCAGTGAGTTTAGGTTTAATCACTTTGAAAATAGTACAAGTGAGCTTTTGTTTCTTCTCTTCATCAAGTAGAAAACATGACATTGAATCAGGGTATCAGTAAGTTGGAGAAATTGGGAAATTTGTGACATTAGGTATAAAATGTCAGGAAGGTTAAATCTGTTAGCCTCCTAGCTCGCATTCATTATGAACCACAGAGGTGAGATATTAGCATTTTAAACAGTAACAGTAACATTTTAGCTGCACCCCGTTCCCTTATAGATGGAAATCCTCTGTTTCTTTAACAATCTCCTTCCCTGACTCACGGTAAAAGATTCCCATAGGGTCATTATGTTTGTCCCTTACAGAAATCCATACAGGAGGCAAACTACACAAAACGTGTTTGCTGCAAGAAAAAAAACTGCCACCTTTGGGTTTCGACCATGTTTGGCTCCGTTAAAGTAAAGTGAAAGATGGTAGTAAACATTTATTCATCATCGTCGTCATCGTCGTCGTCATCATCTTCATCATCATCGTCGTCATCATCGTCTTCATCGTCATCATCATCGTCGTCGTCATCATCATCGTCATCATCATCGTCCTCATCGTCGTCATCATCGTCATCGTCGTCATCATCGTCTTCATCATCATCATCATCATCTGGGTCGATCTTTCCGGAGAGAACGTCTTCGATCCACTGCTCGAGCTCGTCAGCTGTGGGCATGTCATCCTGATCGTCCATTTCCATCCACACGCTGTCAGCCTGCCAATGATAGTCACAGTATATGTAAAATAGCCCCCTTTAAATAGTGACTTAGGTTGATTGTACATATCGTATCATATACATATTAATAAACCTTTATCGCAATCCAAAACGTTTGGTGTTTTTTACAATGTACTAAATAGTTGAATAGTATTGTTGTTCATGATTACAAAAAATGGCCATCTCTTTAGATAAGTCCGCTGCTAAAGGTAGCTTAAAGGTAGCTTAAAGGTCACCTATTATGCAAAATCCACTTCTTCATGTCTCTTCTACATCAACATGTGTCCCCTCTGTGGAAAGAGATTCTGAAAGTTTCAGGAAAAAAGACTCTCTCTCTTTTTGTCCTGATCCATTTATATAAAACCTGTCTGAAAAATGAGCTGATCAGATTTTGGCCACTTTATGATGTCATAGACGATTTTTTGGCTTGTGTAACCATTAGCCAATCAGCAACCAAGGTTTGTATATATCTGAGAACCTATAATATATTGATGAAAAACAGTATAGTAGGGTTCCTTTATGAGTTTTTGTTCTACTTTTGTTCAATAGGATGTTTGACGATGGCACAAAGACTTTCATACCTTTTAAGTGAGAGAATCATTCAGAGCATCAGATATTGTTCGGGAATTCAATAAAACTTGACATGAGTTAATAATTTAAGGTTTTTGAAAGGGGTAGGAGAGGTGACTTACATCCTCAACGTCTACAACTCCAATGTGAGGAGAAGAGAGGTCAATGCCGAAGGTCTTCTCCCAGTATGGCACCAGCTAAAAGAAAAGTACAGACAAATGGTAAGGCTTATGTATACTGGTGCAATTCGAATTATGTTTTTTAAAACATAAGGCAACAAACACTGTTAGCCAATAAACAGTGCAAGTGAGAGACAGTCGTACCAGGGGGAAGTTGTCGGGGTCGATCCAGATGATGCTAAGGTTGGGGTTGTCTGTGTTCTCACGTGCCACCTCCTTCAGGATTTCCAGGAATTCAAAACCGTCTAAAGAAAGTTCAAATGTCCAAGTACGGGTGTGCAAAAAAAAATTAGCTATAATTGGATCGTCCTGCTGATTCAATCACTATTAATAGATATTTTAATGCTAATAGCGTATAAAGAGGCACTAGGTATAAATGTACCTGGGGTCATCTTCCTCAGCAAAGGCAACAATGTGCTCTCCGTCAATATCATCCTCCTGTGGATCCACAGAAAAGAAAGATTAGACAAGGATGTTTATATTTTCACTTGACTGATTATAAATACAAGTTTTGATAGAGGAAATATCTCTTACCCAGATCTCATACATGCTGTGAGGCTCGAGCTTCCTCAATGTGGGCCTGAAACATTCAAACATCAAAGATCAAGCCATGAGAACGTTAGCCTATAACTTACCTACTAATTTTAACTGAAAAGTGTATAATAATACTGCAGTGTGAACCGTCAGGCCTTCAAGGTATTAAGAGAATAATAAAACACACAAAAAAATCTAATTAATTATATAATACAATTTTATAAAAAATGTAAATAAAAATAAATACTTGAGAATCGTATCTGTGTTGTTGATCTGTATATTACAGTGTTACATTTGATTTGTTTGTCTTTCGCGGTCCATGCACCTACGCATTTCAGTAGTAGAAAAAACATGCAACCATCAGATCTTGTTCTGGGTCTCTGGGTAGAATATCCTTCAACCAAGGTATTCTGCATCCTTGGTAGAATGCCCTGGCCGTTGCACTGAAATGAGAGCGTACGTTTGGACGGACAGTTTGAATCAACCGATCATATATTGATTTGTAGCCAATGGGCGTTATTCTTTCAGAGTGTCCCTCGGTTCCAGTGTCCTCTAGAAGGCCCGTTGTTCACTGGGTCGAGACAGAGGATCCAGCTAAGTGCTACGTAGCAATTCATATGAAGTTGTATTGTTTTTTTTTACGTCAAAATGGCAACAGGTAAAGATGATGTTGTTCCGGGATTGTTGTTAGTACCCTTTTTTAAGACGATCATCCAGTGAAAAGATGGGACATCCAACGCAAAAGTAGGACTGCCTCTGTCCATCTGACCAGAACACCCACATTTTCGGGGTGTCTACAGAAGGTTCCAGTTGTGATAGATAAGGGTTCGCCACTGATGTACTGTAACCTAACGTACGCTACCCACTTTAGCATTAGCCGTTAGCTATTGGTCGATGTTGGTACACACCGGCTGCAGCTAGCATTACCTAGCCCCCTACCACACAGCTCTCACCTGTCATGCTGCTCGATGTATTCAACCAGCTCAGACTCGATTAGGGTTTTCCTGGAAATAGTGGACGGGCTCCTCCATGAAAGGGCTCATAGAATCGCTTCATTCAGCTTATCCTGCGCTTCTTGGCAATCTGAAAACATGTTAGGGAGAACAGAATCAGATAATGATTACAACACGAACAATGTTAGCTAGCACACTGTAAGAGAGGTTTTTAACCATCAATTGAAATACTGCAAATAACAATTCAAACCTTGGGTCAAATATGGCGAAGAATTTGACAAAGGGGTGGAACTCCTCAGCAGCGTCATCAAACTCAATGTAGTCTGGGACGGAGAAAAAAAAAGGGAAATTGTCAGTTTTATGGAAGCAGTTTCTTGTATAATCGTCTGTTCAAAGCTCAGTGTTTGGATCATAACATTAAACTACGAGGAGATTTCTCGCTCTTGAATAGCCACCAGCTTGATGAGTCATCGATGTTGTGGAAGCCCTTCAGCGAGCGCTCGTTGTCGATGACTCCACGGGTTCCCTCGATCACCTGAAAAGAGAGACGTTTGTATCATTATTTAAAGGTCCCCAATCATACTGTTTTTCATCAATATATTATAGGTCTCAGATATATACAGAACATGTCTCCTGATTGGCTGAAACACCAAACAGATCGTTGGCACGCATTACCCATAATCCCTTCTGTTTCAGCCCTGTTTCCAAAGTGCTGATCTCTGTCTGTTACTTAGATGAAAATAAGGAGCCCCTCCCCACGCCCCTCTGAGAGAGATTTGGTTAAAAAGAAACTCAATGGTGCTCTAGGAGGAGGTTTCAGGTGATAAGGGGGGGGGGGGGTTACCTTGGTTGGTGATTGGCTAATGGTTACCAAAGCCAAAAAATCGTTATGACATCATAAAGTGGCCAAAGTCATAAGTCAAAGTTAAAGTCATATTATCTGGGAGGCGTGATACCATAAGCAGATTCATTGAGTATGCTGAAGAAGAAGAAGAAGAAGAAGAAGAAGAAAGAAAGAAGAAGAAGAAGAAGAAGAAGAAGAAGAAGAAGAAGAAGAAGAAGAATAGGCAAGACGAAAGAAGAAGAAAAAGAAGAGACGAAGAAGAAGAAATAAAGAAAATAAGAAAGAAGAGAAGAAGAAGAGAAGAAGAAGAAGAAGAGAAGAAGAAGAAGACAAGAATTCGACTTACATCATAGAGGAACTCCAACCAAGGGTGTCAGCCCCAGTTCGCCTACCCTATCTCCATCGTTCTCATTTCTCTTGTCAGCAAAGATTAGATGTCTCCTCCACCTCATCCAGACCTGGAGAAGAGAAGCCATTATAAGACAAAGAATATTTATATACATTAAATTGCGTTAGTGTTAGAAAACAAGTCTTTATTAATACAATTCCGTTGCTGTGAAGTTACAAAGGAACTATTTTATAAGCATTGTAAATAAGCTTCCCATTCGCATATTAAAATGTGATGCAGTATTTGCAAAAAAATAATAATTTTCTCTAACACAAAAGAAGTAATGCTTGTAGGTTTCCCCCAGCTATTGTTTCAAAGAAGCTGTGACATCTTTGGTCAACACTTGAGGGCAGACTTTCTTCATTTACCGTCTGTTATGACTGCAGAACCCCATGTTAAAAAGACATGTACACCTACTATTGTACTTTTCATCCAAACATCTTTTGATTGGTCCCTTGTGCATCATGGAAAATCAAAAACCCATACATATGCTACAGTTTCAATGTCTTTAAATTACTTTGTTTTCCCCAGACTTCAATCAACACTAATCCCCTGAATACTGATTATATGTTGATTATATGACTGGAGACTGTTATTTTTCAATAATTGATGTGTTAATTGAAAAAGAATCTTCATAATTTGCACACAATTAGACACCCTGAGAAAAGTGGTGATTGAAAGAAATTATTTGTTCTTAGCCAAATATTTTCTTTTTGGGTATTGTTGACAAACTAAGCAATGTTTTCAAGGTGTCTGTCAGTTGATTGGCAAGCTTACCAAGCTTCTTAGCAACAGCAGTGTCCTTCTTTTCATCCACCAGGCCGAATCCAATGTCCTCATCATCAAAATCGCCAAGAACTTGGGCTGCAAGCTAGACATAGAAAGAAAAAGGTGGTTTTTAATATCAAACGATTCAATATCAGACTGATCTCAGCGACTGGTGTGCATCCCTGGCCGACATTTTTAATCTCAGAACTTCATTGAAAACACTTTTTTAGCTTCATTTACACGAGCAACCCCTTGGCATTTCATCTTAATTTCAGAGCCTTAAAAGCAAGCTTTGGATTGCTGCCTTGCACTTTCTAAATCGGAGTGAAACTGAAGCCAACAATTGACAGCCCTCATAGCCGGCGTGAGAGGAGCACAGACAGCGGGGTTTCCAGAAGAACAAGAGGGGCAGAACTTGAGCCAACCTTGTCGAAGGGAAGAGACGCTGCAACAGGTGCGTTGGAAAGGAGAGGAGCTCACACTTTGGCGAAGTGAAGCCGCTGCATACATGCGCATATGTACTGTAAATATACACTTATACAGAGTTATAAATAGGCTGTATTGCTCAAAGATCTACCCAAAGAAACACTCTACAGGTTTCCGTTTCTAATGCTTGTGGATTATGGGGAGATGATAGCCCTTTAAAATGTGCGGTTACACTTTGGATGATGAGTCAAAGGCGTTATTTAGCGCCTTTCAAAGCAGCATTGCAAAATAGTACCAGCAAAATATAGCCTGTGCTGTATGTATAGTATTGTATCATATGTGCAATGTTATCTTTGTTGCCACAGTCCAGACATATTAGATCATGATTCGACTCTAGGCCAATTTTCTTTCATCTAGTTGACTAGATTGGCCCTACTTGCCTTGAAACACTAAAGCAAGTTAATTGGCAATGTAACAGCTGATGGGATAATAATATACTTATAATAGTAAATCTTATACACTTCTCTGATGTCCCAACACATTACAATAGAAGTCAATGGGGTGTCATGTGTTGCTGTTTTCATTGGGACCCATTGAGTTTCTCACATGTAATTTAAACAATGCTTTGAGCAGCAGAAAATGAAAATGGAATGGACTAACGGCTTGACATAAAACCAAAACTAACTGCTTTGTAAGACATCACTAGTAGAAAGAGAGGAATTAGTTATTTGGGTGAATTGATCTTCTACGGTTGCATGATGGATGGATGTTAAAGTTAGATAGCGGAGAATTTTTGAAACTATCTTCCCTTTCTCTTTGAACGTTGAAGGCAGTTCAGTTGCTTATTGTAATATTCCCTGTTTTAAAAACTAAACTGCAGTCAAGGAGTGGAAGAGAACTGTCAGCGCCAGAAGATTCTGTGTTTTTTCGCAGCCCAGCTTCACAGCACAAGGAGGCAGACCTTAACATACCTGGAAGGTATTTGCTGCTTATTCTGGGATCAACTGCAAGAAGAGGTAACGCTTTAGGGCAGAGCACATAGTCACATCCTCCAGGTTTACAAACCATATCGGAGTGGAACTTCACAGGAGACAAAATAGGTCCAAACTTTATCACGGAAAATGTACTCAGGTTATTAAAAGCCCATTCACACACGTCTATAAGGAACACCTTACTTTAGAAGTCCCCCTACTCAGCATTTAGAATCAGTACACACATATATATTAATACATTTAATAACACTTTCTAATGTAGATGTACTCAATAATGACATGTAAGTGTTACTTAACAATAATAACCCCCCCACTTCTTGCATTATTACAACTGTGTTTCATCATACATTCCTATTATTATCCCTTCATACAGCGGCCTCCACTTATGATTGCTTTTGCATTAACATGAAACACATATATCACTTACATTTCACCTAATAAGTAAGAGGGCAGTACTTTATAATTTCTTTCTTTCTTTTTGTTAATTGTAGTGTCTATGTCCTATTTCGATCTACGTGTTGTATTGTCTGTTTAATATGGTACTGACCTTAAAAATGAAAAACAATAAAGACCATCTTGATATCTATCTGCCAACAAATTATTATACTACACATTGGGTTGTTAAGCATTTATCAAATATTGTACATTTAAGGTAAAGTGTTACTGGATTATCATAACCTGAGGGACCCTCGTGTTTATCACCACACAACATTGGTAATGCTTCTTTATTTATGCAAAAAGATATGTACGAGATGGGAGTTCATTTAAACCTCTCAGATAATCCTTGTCCTTTTTAAAATGTTTAGAAAGAAGTTTTGATTACAAATTATACTTATATGATACATAATAATAGATAATCTACAAGGATGGGAATTTAGTCTGTATGACTTTCTTTTTTGCTGTATAACAGTATCAGAAGGGTCCTGTGGTAATAGCTAGACGAGTGTGAATAGGGCTTGACACAAGAAACCAAACGATTATTTAATTATTTGAGTGTAGCGTTGCGGCAATGATTGAACATTTGAATTTCTTTCATTCTTTTCAGTCACTGCCTGGAAGCAGAAGTGTGTCAGGTTATAGAGAAACACAACAGACACACATTAAATACTTTTTTTGCATGTTCTTCTGCAGTATGTTTACACTAAAACCCAAAAACAATTCAATCATTGTCTAAACAGAAACCTGTAAATAAAACATTGGAACTGCTGCGAAGTTGATCTTTAAGAATTGACCACACAGTGCCAAAATACTGCAAACAAATTATAATTCCAGATTGAATGTTCAGATCTGTCACCCTCCCTGTTACCACAGTGTATGGCCATATAGTGACACTGGGGTATTGTTTAAAAGAGGTGAAGTTTTTGGTGCTTGCAGTGGGGTGGAGGCGAAGCAGGGAGTGCTACAGCTACTTAAGGGCGTGTAAGAAAGGAAAAGAAGATCCGTTACATATAGAAATGGGAGTGGAAAGGAAAGGAGGGGAAGGCAGACTCAGCTGATGAATGAAAGAAGACACTTGAAACGCGACTTAACACTTCATCTCTTCTTCATTGTGTCCTTCCCCTCAAACATCTCTCCTTTCTGGACACCCTTCCTCGTCTGTTCCCTCGCTATCATCCCGACGCGGTCCAGCAGTCTACGATTTGTGCGCCAAGGGAGATGTCATTGCTTGGCTCTGTCTCCCAATGCCCAGTCAGTGTCAGCTTGTAGGTTGACCCAACATGAGGGCAGGGTGCCAATGGTGAGTTGTCCAAAACGTGCCCCGGGGGTCACTGCTGGACTTGGCGGCAGCACCCAATGATGAGGTAGAAGAGGGTGGAGGGGTCGCAGTGAAGTAGAGGCATCACATTTCTTGAAACGTAGCCGCTGACATGCTTACTCAACGGTGGTCGATGAAAGTTGGCCTAGAGCATGTTGGTTATTTGGTAAAAATGGACTTGAGTGGTATCTATCATTGCTGTTCACTGATCTCAGCACAGGTTGGACAGAAAACAGTGTAGTCAGCTTCACCTTTACATGCATTTATTTAAAAGAGACAAAGACATGAGGTGAACTCCAAACTACACTCGATCCAGCGATGATAAGTGCCTCAATGCTCTGTTTCATTTGCATGTGTAAAAATGTACGAATTCTCAAAAATACGGTTAAAATTGCACAAATTCTCCAAAGAGGACTTGGAAAAGTAACATTGAGAGAAACAATTGTAAAAAGGACTAAGTTCTCTAAAAAGGAGACTCTAACCCTTAGCGTAACCCTAACCCTAACCCCAACCCTAATAGTCCAAACACAGGTGTAAAAAGGAATACATTCTATCTAAGATGCTATCATTCTATCTATCTATATATATAAGCGTCTTTGAGTTGTGAAAAGCGCTATATAAATAACATTTATTATTATTATTATCTCTTTGCTATACACACAGATGCAAATCCAAGTTATTATTTCCCCTTTAAACATAGACAAATGATAGCGAAAGGATACCGTATAATTATATCTGTTATAAACCATAGACTAATGTTCATTGTAAAGGGCAAACAGGAATTAATTGATTTTCTGTCATTCAAGTAAAGCATGTCCAAAAGCAGAATTGTTTTCCCATGGTACACCAAATACCAGAAGAGTACCAATACTTGACATACCAGCCAAATGTAATATAGACTTCCACCTGTTATTTACCCTAACAAGCCAGTCACTGGACTTTGAAGAAAAGCTGATACAACATTAACGTAAAGAACATGCAGTGCAGCTTCATCGGTCTAAATCAGAGTCCTTCAGTTTGCTCGTTGTAGGCCTGTGTGTGTTGAACAACAGAGCAGTCTATGAGTCACACATTTGGTATGTATGCGTCACCTTATGTATGATGTAAGTCACTCAGGTAGACCCCAGGGACACCAACAGTACACAACACACACACACATGTCCTAAATGCTTCCATACCGCTGCAGAAACAGCTAGCTTGGCAGTTAGCGTTGTTGTCATTAAAGGTTTTGCGACCAAATACATAAATATTCAGAGCTGGAAGGAGAGTGCATCTATATTCGTATAGTAAATATTCAATTTACAGTGTGCATGGGTTATACATAGCCATGCATGCAGGTAAACCTTGTAAGGGGAAAACTTCTGCAGCAATGGAGATCAGGACTCAGAGAGACACAGGAGAGCTGGAGCTGGAACACTGGTAGTTTATTACAAGTCAACGGCCGGAGAATTCATATCACAAGTCACAGCAGCAAAAGGTTCTGACTGCACGGGTGGGTTGGTCATGTCAATTCTGCCCAGGCCTATCTCTCGATAGACCTTTTAACTAGTTTACAGAGAGTCAAATCCACATATTGGGGATGGGCGTAAAAATCTGCAGACACAGGAGATGTCTCTCACATCTGTCGAGCTTAGAAAGCCAGCATTCTCAACAGTCGTAAACCCCCCCCCCTGTGCCGCCAGGTCAGGCCATACACCTAGTATCAACATACGACCTGCATTAACACATTCCTTACGGGAGATTAGAAGCAGGGATGGTCGTAAATGTCAACACACAGAAATAAGGTTAATATCTTAGGAGCAAGGAAAATTATTCTTTGACACTTAGGAGTAAGACAGAAATATTCCCTTACAAAACTGATGACAATGTACTGTATGTTGCAAGGTTAAGCCCATTTACGATGACTTTATGTTGAGGTATTTTTAAAAGCAAAGAAGACAATGGTTGCTTTATTTGTTTAAATGAAAGTAAAAAAAAATTAATTTTAGAAAACCATCTCAACAATTTTCTCGTCTCCCTAAATAATTCCTGATTCTGTAAAAATGAAGAATGATTCAAATGGTTTTCAAAGCAATCAGCGATTTCCTCCTGGTTCCTGGGGTCTGTGAAACATTAGAAGTTAGCCAGCTTGCCCTTCAGCCAGAAAGGTAAATTAATAATGGTCTGCTGCAACACATCAGGCAGGACGTTCAACAACCAGGCGGTTACATAACCAACACTGCCCCGGGACGGTCCATGAAAGATTCAGACACAACGGGGTATAAAACACGCGCTCCGACTCGCTTTTAAAGGAGGCCATTCAAGCGATTTTGCACGCGGAGAGGACGCAGAAATAAGAGTGTGTATTTCATAAAGGTTTTTAATTGAAATCCTGTCTGTATGTTTAGACTTTGAGAATCCACTTTTTTAAATGGTCTTTCAGGCAATGTGATGAAAAGCTTTTTGAAGTGTCACAGGCACACACGCTGACTCACTACAACACCACTGTGAGGGCAGACGTGTCCGGGACCATCTGTGAATGACTCACTTTGACAGCAGCATAGCCATATTACAAACACGTCCCTTAACGATCTCGGCTAATTAACTCCTGCGTTCTCAAGCTTGTTTTTGTGAGTCACTAAAAAGCCAGCAGGTCTTCAATAAACCACAATTTTCGAAAGACAAACAGTCCTGTTTATTGATTTAAGTCATTAGATTTCATTGGGGACGTGGAACAAAGTCATGAGATATGTATGTTATTATGTTATTAGACCTGTTCTCCTCCAGTATAATACGTTAAATACGATAAACAAAAAAGGTCAATTGTAGCTCTGTAATATAGGTTTGTGTGCATGTTCTGTAAATGGCCTGCTAAGGCTTAAATGCCTGTGTTTTTAAGCCCCATGGACTCCTTTGTATACTTCAAGAACATAGTGACTCACCACGTAACACTTGCACTTCTATTGGCTATCGCTCCAATACTTGTACGTGATAGAATAGGGGGCGGGACATCTCTAAGAGGTTGACTAATCACAACAGAGCCGACCAGCTAACCAATCAGAGCAGACTGGGCTCTGGTTTCAGACAGAGGGTGAAAAAAGTGCTGCAGCACAGGCAGTATGAGAAAAATAAAAGAGCTTATTGAACATTAAGACATGGAGACACGTCACAGTAGAGACACCAAATACAAATATGAACCTGACATTAGCATTATAGGATAGCATAATAGCATAATAGGGTCCTTAAGCACTTATACACTGTGCTATATCTAATTAGGGTCATCACTTTGGTGGTTTAAAGTCGTAAGGTCAGGGTTGCAACGTCCAAAACCTTCCTGTTTAAAATGTTTCATAATGCACCTTGATCCCCTGTCTTTCCTTGACATGTTTCTCCCATGAATAATTGATACTGGTTAAAGAAGGAGAGAAGAAGCAGAAAATTACATTTAAGAACAAAAAAGGGAACAAAAAGGGAACACTAAAATAATGTTGAGGGAGAAAGCAAGCTTAAGACGGCCATTTATAAATGATTACAGCAAGAAAGTACAGATACTGTAACTAACTGTCACCTGGTGTTTTTGGATAGCGCACATTGGATTTCAATATGAAGACAGTCAGTCCACATTGGGGTGGGTGGGGAGTCCCCACTGTCTGGGGAGGCGGTGGGGTAAATTTAGCACGACAGAAAGGGCATGCAGGGCTTTCTTGCATGCACAACAAGAACTATTTTGGCCTCTTTACTGTTGGGAGCTGCTGACCAGCTTCAGCTAATGTTGAAGAAATGTGACTCTTTTTCAGAAAATTTGATTTAAATGACATAATGCAATCACCAAAGTGTTATCATTTATTTATCCATGCCCCTAATCTAGACATGGTTCGTATCAACTTTTATAGGAATGTTGACATCTTTAGCAATCAAGGTCATGCTACTATTGACATGCCCCCCCCCCCCCAGGATAACTGACTATTATATTGTTACTCATATTATTTTAATTATAATTGTGTCATATATGACTCTCTTTTGTCTAATCCCCAAAACGCACACACAGGTACACACACACTTGTAAATGCTCGTCTTGTAACACCTATATCACAAAATAAATAAAATAAATAAATTAAAGGAGACCTATCATGCTATATTTAAATGATATAGTGTATGACCATACCTATATAAGGTATATTTATACATTTATTTTTCAAAATACCAAACAGATCATTTTTAGCCATGCCTCGTTTCGCTCATTTTCGCTTTATTCCAAACCTGCCTATGAAAATTCTGAGCAGCAGCTGACCACGCCCCCCTGCAGAAGAGGGGGGCATGAGCCGGCGAGAGTTACGTTACCATGCTTGCTGTGATTACGAGTGTGGAATAAACATGTCATCTCAGAGCAATGCATGTGTTCAAGCATATTATCAATTTGATCCAGAAACTGAAGCAGCGGAGGTTTTGGTGGAGGTGCAAACATCTCGGTTGCAGCAGGACGTTTCTGAATGGTTAGTTGACAAGCTGTTGTCCCTATTTATTTTTACTCTGTTACGATGCTTGCTACTTATTCCGTTCATACTTTGGCTAATTAGCAAGAATGCAATGTGTACAGTTTGTAACTTAGAGTTTGTAACGCAAAAACAGCGATACATATATATATTTATAAAGGGAGACATTCATATTTTCAGCATATATACAATGGCCTCATTGCGTTTAATAGTTTACAGTCCTTTTCTTCCAACATCGTGCAACAACCGTCGGAAAGTTCAATAACTTAGGGTGATAAAAAGTATAACTCCAACACCTCAGTTGTCAGCAATGTGTGTTTCATGTGTTTTAAAAGCTCAGTTATTGACTTCTTTCTAAAGGGCTACATGTGCAACTTGCGCCACGATGCCTTCTGAACCGGAGCATGTGCTGCATGGAGATACCACAGGTAACATTAGCTTCACTAAGTTGTCTGTTTAGAAAATACATTTTTCACATGTCATTCAATATATGTTTATCACACTAGGTGTCAAGACGGATGCAGGAACATGAGGACTCTGTAACCTGTATGGTGGACCATCCTGGATTGGGAGCCTGTGTGCCTAAATGTGTTCTCCCTGCAGAATGCATTGAATATTTACAGAGCTGAACACAGTTGGACTACAGTTGAGGCAAATAGAGCACTGAGTGGTTGTTTGTTTTGACTGAAATTGTAAAACGAATGCTAATATTGTTCATGGAAATAAATACTGGTGTATATGGCTTTATGCAATCTTTCATTCTGTCATTGTACATGTACTATTATATACTACACAGCAATGGCATAACACACCCATGTGTACGACAAAAAAAGTCCACACACAACCTTATGCTTTTGAAATCAGAATATTCTTTACCCATCCAAACATGAATAATCACGACACACTTGATATCAACTCGGAACTTTATTGTCAAAATCAACGGTTATTTGAACCCATAAAACACAGGAGGTTTGTGAGCTGGTGCTGGGGCTTCCTTGGACACAGGATCAGAGTGGTGATTCCGGCCTGCGTTGTCCTCTGATCCGTGAAATGTCTATGTTAGGTTCAGACAGCAGCCAAATTGAACCGTGTGTGGCATACCCGGCGATGACCTCCTCCCTGTCAGGTTGCTCATAATGGTGCAGGGTCCACAAAGACTTGGTCGAAGATGAGGTCCATCAAGTTGGCCACGTAGCCTGTGCAATGTTAAAAAAAGCACAACAAAAAAAGTGGTTTAGATTAGTATATGCATGTCGTCAACAACAACATACCAGGGCTTTAGCTCCGTTTTACTCATGGTGTGTGTCCCCTCGCATACATACATACAGTGTTGTATCCTAACACACCCCCATTTATATTCATGTGCGCAAACAAGTAAACATACAAAAGCTTTTACATATAACGCTGCAAAAAACGGCATGTCTCATTAGCTTAGCGTAGCTTAGCGTAGCTTAGCTTACAGGTCGATAATATCTGATCGTTCTTACAGACTACAATCACAAAAGCTTTTACATATAACGCTGCAAAAAACGGCATGTCTCATTAGCGTAGCTTAGCGTAGCTTACAGATCGATGATATCTGATCGTTCTTACAGACTACAATCACAAAAGCTTTTACATATAACGCTGCAAAAAACGGCATGTCTCATTAGCGTAGCGTAGCGTAGCGTAGCTTAGCGTAGCGTAGCTTAGCTTACAGGTCGATGATATCTGATCGTTCTTACAGACTACAATCACAAAAGCTTTTACATAACGCTGGAAAAAACGGCACTTACCTACAGAAGATTACGTTTGTTATTATAACTTACTCAATATGATTTTAGAGGATACAAAATACTAATACATAGGAGAATAAATACTTGTGTTATCGACTAGGGTGTGGCTTTACAGCCTTCACACAGATCGCCATTACGGCAGTCTGAACATGTTCGCAAATGCCTGATAATTAAAATAAAAGACAAAGCAAAGACTGCGGAGCGTACAAAATAAAATGTTACAAAAACATATAACACACCGAACCGATTACTAGTTGGGGTTGAGGCGACATTGATACGGCGAAGCTACATGCTACATGCTACATACTACAAGCTAGAGATAGCTTTATCAGGAAAAACACCGCTAAATAAAAACTTACAGCTTCAGAATTGGATGTGTCCTCACTGGCCTGGTCCCGGATGGTTGGTATTGATCCCGGGTGTAGCATTAGTTTGGAGGCATATCCGTGTTGGACTTGAGAGAAGTTCATAAACATGTCCGTGGTAAAATGTTTGGAACACACACACAGAAATCTGCCGGGGTCTTCTGGCACATGTCCCTTGAAAATGAAGTCTAGCCACAGATTATTTTCTTTTTGCACTGATGGCATTGCATGCAGTCCCCTGTTCCGAGTCTTGCAGCCAACAACAGCACAACGTTTAACTGGCTTAGACATCCTGGCAAGAGCAGGCAAAAACACAGATGTGACTGGGGTAGCCTGCCGATAGCCTATATGCGAATGAGAGGTTGGCAATGCACGTGGCCGTGGCTCATTCCCCTGATAGGTGGAGAGTTGACCAATAAGCGGAGTACGTCTTTGTGACGTAGAAAAGTGTTGGAATGTGGATCAATTTTTTTCAGATCCGTTGCAGCCCCTTTTTTAGAGATTTGGCGAAGGAGGAAAATAGAGAGGGTTGTGTTTTCTGACACTTGGTGAGTTCCCCGGAACACCGGGGACACATAATCATGTATAAAAGACGTACAAAGGTGCATTTTGCATGATAGGTCCCCTTTAAATAAATTAAATAAATTAAATAAAATAAATAAATTAAATAAATTAAATTAAATCTATAAAATAGATAGCAACATTTATGCTTGATGGATCACTAAAGCCATTAAGTGTTTTTCCCAAACTAGATGGCAAATGTGCACATGTATTCTGTAGAGGATGCTTATAATAAAATCACAACCCTTCTTACAAAGCATCTCAATTCATGCATCTTTCTTCATCAGTAAGATCCAGAGAGATGACTTCATGTCTGGTAGAGTTTCATGAACTTGAGAGCTTCCTCATATTTTTTTAAATATCCTAGCGTCAAATTCTACTGTGTGTATCCTCAGGCGATATACATTATTTATGACAAAAATGCTGAGTCATAGAGGTGTATATTTGAAAAAAGGAAGAGATAATATGTTGGATAGCTTAGCACTATCACATAAAGCTTTTAACACTGATCCATATTGTGTGTGCATCAGGCAGCTGAGACCCTCAATTCAATACCTCAATCTGCCAAGAGAAACAGGTGGCATGTGCGGACCAATGACACTTAATCCAAACATAGCTCCTGTCACATTAAATGCCATCACATGTGACAAATTAGTTCTTAAATTAGCACCTCTTTCACACTGTTAATTGTGGAGATGTGGGAGGGTAAGAGGAGATCTATCAAGATGTGATGTTGCTCTCACACTACGTGATAGCGGTGCTACTTGAGGGAGTGAGATGTGAAGTGTCGACAACTGTGGATGGAGAAGAGTGAAACTGCGAGTGTGGGGCTGAGGAGTAAAAGGAGCTCCTTACAATGTCGGACAGCCTCACAGTTTATCCTGGAGGAAACAAAAGTGGCTTGAACTTAAAGTACATCATCTGGGAGGTCAGGATGTCAAAAGGGCCAAGGGGACAGGTCCAAGATAACTCGTGGTAATGAGATCCCATCTGTGCTCTGTCAATGCTTAAAATCAGAGTCAATGAAAGCTATCTGGCTTTCTGTGAGGTCACTGCATTGGATGGACTTGCTTTGGAGGACGTCTGAGTTATTATTGACCCTTATTCACACTTTGCGTCGGCTAAAAATTGCTGGCAGATGTTCTGCTCTGTTTACAGTAGCAGCAGCTAGCCTTGAAATAGCACGGTGGAGTTTTCCATTGCTATGTTGCTAACGACATGATGAAACGTTATCAAAATGCGTCCAGAACGAATTCACTACCCGTCAATACATAATACAGTAATTTCTTTATGTGGTTTTTTTGGATTTTGCTTTACTACTCATCGCTGCACATTGAAAAACACACTTAGATGGCCTCCGCTGAATATAAGAAGACACATTTATTGGCGGAAACTCATCATTATACGATTTCTACAATCTTGAAATAAGTAATGCAACAACAAATTGCTAGTGAATCCCACTCCTTGTCAGTCACTTAGCACAGGGCATTCAAGTTTTAATAAAGAATGAAATGACTTTTGAACAATCCTTAACTTGTAAGCATTAGTCTTTTCAGATACATAACATAACATCTTAGTTTGAAAAACGAAATTGTTGTAGAACTTGACTTTACATTTGATTAAATTAAACACATCTTCGTCTTGTATTTTGTTGGAAGACAATCAAACAGTGGCCATAGCATAGCGACATTAAAGTGACTCACTAGGAACATTAAACATTATCTCCCTCTTTCTATCAATGCCATCCAGCACCATTAAAAATGTGAACATGAAACATATTGTGTCGCAGAAAAAGACACAATCAATTTGGATAATAGTTTCCATAGCAACAGTCTGACCTTTCCCCAGATCTCTCTGTACATATTAGAAAAGACAAAGCCCCCTTCTAAAAGATCCCCTGTACATTATGGGACTGCGTGTTGACTTGCATTGTGAGCACCTGTGTCACCTTACTCAGCTATTAACATAATGTTTACCACCTGAGGAGAAAATGGGTGAAAACCAGGCCCTGAGACGTGTTTCCCTTTAGCTCTTCACTAACATTTCAACAATGGGTTGTTTTGTAGCGATTATAATCAATAATAATTAAGCTTTTTTACTATTATATCCAGTATACTTTTCTGAGTCTGGTGGACCATCCGACTGACATAAAGATGAAGATGAAACCCTGAAATGTATGTAAATGGGTTTTTTTTCTAATCAAATAAGTAATTAAAGGAAGTAATCACATACAATACAGCACGTTATGCATTCACTATATTATGATGCAACATGTTTATTTTTAGGTGTGTGTTGCTGTACATTTATGTAGTTGTCCGCCTTGTTCGCCTTATCTTTAACTTTATATCCAAATTGCAGAGGGACTGCATTTGAAGGCATGTAATTTACCTCATATTAACATCAAGAGATTGTGTATAGTTTTCTGAATGGTACGCAGCAACCTTGGCAACAAATGTGTGTGTGTGTGGCTAGCCTTACTATACTTGTGGGGACCTAAATCTGTTTACACAGTGACGTGTGTGGGGACTCGGCTCCCTTATGGGGACAAATTGGAGGTCCCCATGAGGGTTAGGGTTAGGCACGTGTTGGTTATGGTTAAGGTTAGGATAAGTCTCCAGGAAATGCATGTAGGTCAATGTCCCCTGAAGTGATGTATACATGGTATGTGTGTGTGTGTGTGTGTGTGTGTGTGTGTGTGTGTGTGTGTGTGTGTGTGTGTGTGTGTGTGTGTGTGTGTGTGTGTGTGTGTGTGTGTGTGTGTGTGTGTGTGTGTGTGTGTGTGTTGGTAGAGAGGGTGACAGGTAAAAGATCCCTGCAATCTGAGCCGTGAGGAGTGCAGTGATTGATGAGTACGGGTATTTACAGTATGCTGTATGTCAAAGGTCAGAGTTTAAACTGAGAGACAGAAAACTAATATAAATATACAGCCAGCAGACGGGTCACAAACATATTAAGTACCAGCATTCACACAATTATACGAGGATAGACATTCCTTATATTGCAAATGTAATAATAGTAATGCGTTTAGCTTTTAGCGCTCGTTCTTTTAGTCACAGCCTTCTGGCGCATGGTTTTTAATTTTGCAGCGTGCCTATTAATTTTTTCTAATTTCTTTGGATGACTTTATAAGATTTGGATTATATACAGATTGAATATTTGGCACCTTATTTATAATTACTCTCTGAGATATTAATGCCAAACACAAAACCTCTATTCTAACTTCCTTCTAAGTTCTTTAAAACTTCATATCTTCTTGCCCAGCTGAGCTAATATTATGAAAAAGTCATTTGAACTGTGTAAGATTTATTTAAAATCAATGGTGGAATGTAACTAAGTACATTTACTCAAGTACTGTACTTCATTTTAAAGTACTTCACTTGAGTATTTCTCTGTTGTGCTACTTTATTCTTACTTCACTAAATACTGGAAAATGTGTAACTTTTGGTACTTTAAGTATATTTTGATGATGATACTTTAGTACTTTTACTTGAGTAACATTTTGAATGAAGGACTTTAAAGGGGACCTATCATGCGAAATGCACCTTTGTACGTCTTTTATACATGAATATGTGTCCAAGTGCAAGTGTCAGAAAACACAACCCTCTCTCCTTTCCTCCATACCCAAAATCTCTAAAAACTGGGCTTTAACGGATCTGATACAGACTGATTCAGATTTGAAAATAGTCTGACGTCAGTGACGAGGAGCTCCACCTATATGGCCAACTCTCCACCAATCAGGGGAATGAGAGGTTGCCGTGGCATCATGGTAACACCATGGTAACATGACGCTCGTAACTCGGCCCCCCCCCCTCTGTTTGGTATTTTGAAAAAGAAAACGTATAAATATACCTTATATAGGTATGGCCCTACAATATATTATTAAAATATAGCATGATAGGTCCACTTTAACTTGTAACAGAGTATTCCTACACTGGTACTTTCTCCCACCACTGCCCCTAAAGAAACAACTGGTTAATTGCACCACCCGTCAATCACGCTAAGTGACCCAAAACAAACGCACCCACTTTGTTACGTCACTGACAAGGTGTACGCTGGATATGCTAATTGCTAATATGCTAATAGAGGATGTTCCAGGTGCTTTCTACCTTGAGGAACTTCTATATTTATTGAGACGGTTCCACTGTTTTACAACACTGAGAGGTTAACAATGCTGCTAAAGACTAAGAGGACTGGTTATACTGGGACAGAGAGGCTTATTTTGGAGGACGTTGCTGTTAACTAGAATCACATTCATATAGGTGAGTACAACTACACACTCCTTAAATAACTGTAAATTGTAGCGTGTACGCTTTGTTTACAGAAACTCTGCAAAGTTTCATCCTGTAATATGTGTTTGTGGCTGTATCTGTGGAGTTCAGACTATAGGCTTTTGTTTTGATAGTACTTATCTTTGTTTTACTCTATTTGTTGTGGCTATATAATAAGTATTGCACTGGCTGTAGTGTCCACAGACTTCAGTACATTTACGCCATTTGTAGCTATTTTGGTGAAGCTACACAAAAGAAGGCGGTTGTTTATTCAAAATAGAAGTTTACAGCGTTTCGGCCTGTCGAATCAGAAAAAGCACAGGTGTTAATATCTCATTAATGATGGCTCCATACCATTTAGTGTCTGAGTAAGCCATGTTAGGAAATTAGCATTCACAAACCATGCCATTAAACAGGCTCACATAAATGGACTATATCTAGCCATCATTATTTAACCCGTGTTTTTCTGCTTTGGCAATGTCTTCTGTAAAAAGTGTACGCAAAGTGGCCAATTCATTCAAGTTTCTCACCATCAGTGGTTTATTAGTATTAAAATATATTGCCACACCTTTCAAGGGAGTCTAAAGTTGACCTTGCGTTAGCCTATCGCAGCTATGAGGCTACACTAGATTGTTTTTCACAGACTAAGATATTTACCAGCTGGGGTCAAAGGTGACATATTTTGGTCGTGACATGGTGTCTCTTTTCAACACACAAGCATTTTGAGTTTGACATTTCTCTACCTGTTTTTGCCGTCTACTTCTGTCCTGTCTTCATTTGAACTCTGTTATTGTAAGAACCACAAATACACACTAATAATTCACTCAGTAGTATCATAAGCTGAGCATGTTTCTGCAGGCATCATATTTCCATGAAGTCAAGCTTGACAGCAGTGTAAATCTGTCTAAGTAAGTGTGTGATGTTTTTGTGAGCTAAACAGTTTTGTCTTCCTGTAATGGAGCTAGACATCTCTGCCAGTTACACACATTTACTCAATGCTTTTATACATCGTGTGTGAGTTTTCTTATCTGAAAGATTTAAAACATTGTAATCCTTTGACCCGTCTCCTATAAAATACTTACTGGAATATTGCACTACTGGAAAGTGCAGGGAAATGAAACCCTCTACTTGTTGCAGCGCCTGCCTCAACGATTTAGGAAGCTGTGGACAGACCATTTACTTTACTGTGTGTCTGGCAGTGTGAGTTAAAACCCAAGGAAATAGCCACAGGCAGAATAACTTCAAGTCGTCCTCTTTAGCAAGACATATACTCAGTATGGGGTTTTAAAGTAGAAAGACGTCATACATGTAAGGGCCACGCTCCAAACAAAAGCAGATATGATTTAATTCCGAGAGTGCTGCACTTTAATAATCCATACTTCCTGATTCATCTGTATTAATGACCAGCTATTTTAAGCGTGCCCTCTTAGCACCTCTTGCAATATTTCCTGATTGGCTGTGTGTGCTCAAAACTGTCAGGAAGTCAGTAACCGTCCATCAGGGACCTACTCTAGTATGCATCTCTTTCTCAAGCCAAGACGCCCAACTTGGCTGCACAGACAGGACATTTATCAGATCCAATGACCTGTGTGTGTAAATGATGGTTTAGGACACCAGCCTGCACCCAAATTAGTGTGTCGTAATACTGGACTGAAGAGGGCGTGTTGCCTGAGAGAGCTGACGGAGCAATGGCAGCAGTAGTTGAGGTGAGAAATGGCCTTAAACTCTGCGTCCATCCCAGGAGGGCTTTTATCATCTTGCTAAGCATGCAGAGCTGTCCTGGGCTATTTACAGAGGTGACTTATGTGGGCTAGTGTAAGGTACACTGCGCCTCTGAAAGAAGACACTGCTGCTCTGACAGGCACAGGATTGCTGTGGTGAATACAGTGGCTGACAGTGCGGCCCAGGTGCATCGAGGGTAATGAGTCCGATTTATTTATCTAATTAGAGTTCTCAGGACGTGCAAACTCTTTTACCACTTGAGCAACTTCAAAGTAAAAACACTTGCCATTAACTTGCCCAAGTGTGACAGAGAAACTGGTCACAACCCCCTCTAATTAACTTGCTTTAATACGACCCACAATATCGGCAAATATAATCTACAAACAACTACTAAAGAAGTACAACATATTGAAGACTGCTCTGGCCTCATTTTATAGGTGTTGCAAGGTATGATTAGTGATGTGACAAATGTGGGATTATATATTTTATTAAACTATAGTTTGTTGATTGAAGGCCATCCAGAAGTGACACGCCTTGATCCAATTGTACCCATAAAGCAAACGTTGATGATTCCCATTTACAGTAAATATGGATGTATATATTTAACCAATGTAAAGTAGGCAACCTATCCTAGAAATACAGTCATGCTTAGAGACTTTGGTTGGCAGTGATTGGCTTAGAGATGAACAACTTGCACAATAGATAGACTGAAATGCTGTAAGCAACATTATTTCACAACAGGTTTGACTTGAGGTTTTGATAAAACTATGCGGAAGACTCTGAGCTCGGCCATTTTATTGGCCATCATCAGTCAATTCGCCCATCCTGTGTCTCCAGTTCCCACCTTCTCCAATCTACCTCCTTCAGGTCAGCATCTATCCAGTCACACGTGGCAGGTACTGTACACAACTGGACCCCACCCCATCTTTTCCACTTGTTATGTTTGCATTTCTTCTCACCTGTCAACAGCTGTGAACCCACCTATCAGAAGTGCCAAAGGAATCCCTGACTGGAGCCAAATTCTCCATGTGAAACCCTTCCCTTCCTTCCTATCTTCCATACTGTGACCCTTCCCCCACCTGGGCCACAAATCCATCCACTGTCATGCTTTGGCGGAGACCCACCTCCAGAGCCAGCTCCTCAATCTGGAACTGCTTCATGGCAAGGCGGTTCCCATCCACGTTTTTGTGGTAGTAGATCACCATCACATCGTATTTCTTCATGACGGACTTGTAGTTTCTGACGCTGAGGTCGTGGACACGGTCTTTTCCATCGTACTCGGGGATCTCCAAGCCCATCTCCCCCCAGGACAGGGTCCCCAAAGATAGGAAGACCCCCAAAAACACCCAGCCCCACTTCATGGCTATCGCGAAAAACGCCTCTTCTCAGAGCCTTAAGTAGACGGGGAAAAGTCAACTTTAGAGGTTTAACGTTGTCCCTAAGGTAAGTTGGTGTCAAACAGGGAGAGTTAGGAACAATGTCCGCTTCCTTTCCCCACCGGCGAGAGAAGAGCGGGTCCGACAGTGAGACCCCCCCTTTAAAAAAGAGCTTCACGTGGTTTTGCTGACGCCTCTGGCCTAAGAAATGGGGAGGGGCTCTTTTTCGGGGCACACAAATTGTTATGCGAGTAGGCGAGACCCTGATCACCACTCGTACAAGAGCACACAAGCATGAAGGGCTGCCAAAAAAGTAGGACAGACAGTCAGAGCGGTGGGGGGGCGGGGGGGGGTAACGGGGTGACTACTAAGCAGTAGTCAGGAAAATAGCATGGGTGGTACCAAGGGAGGAGCGAGCTTAGGTCACACGGCCACCTGTTTTGAAGCGGTGGCTCTGAAAAGGGGCGGCGGTTGTGTCGGGTGTTTGGAGAGCTACAGATACCAGCTCAGTGTCTTGGAGGACTGAAGGTATCGATGGATGTACGACGGGAGCTTGAGGAAAGAAGAGCTCCAAGATGCCATTCCCATATTAAGATTTGCATTAGGAGCATGGCTCTCGCTAAAAATAAGGCCTCGGCGAGAGCGCCGGGGACAGGATGGCGTCTAGGCAGAGGGTCAGAGGGTAGATGTGCTCTGTGGGCACAGATGGACGGAGAGACATGGAGACAGTCATGAAAACACTTGTTTGTGCAGCTAAAGAAAATAGAGGCAGGATGTGTGTCTTGTTTAAGGCCCAGTGTAATTGAATAGCTTTAACAGCTGATTTTCCATTTGTTTTATTATGTTAAGCGTTGTTTTTCAGTTTTAGCAAGGTCTTCTTAAGCCAAAATATATACATGGCTAGAGCTAAGCTAAAACCCTGATAGTATTTAATCAACTTGGTTTTAAACAAACCAAAGACAGACGACAACAAATCAGGACCCGCCCAAAACATAGCACGTCTAACATTTTACTTTATGTAATTATTGTGTTTTTATAAACATCTGTCTACTTTAATGTACCACGATTCTATTTTGACTCTGTAACACATAATTATAAATAAATCCAATAGTTACAATAAGATTGCCCTTAAATGCTTGTAAAATGCGCCCAATGCACTTTGTATCTCTCATCAAATCTCTCATCAACAGTGTTTAAATCATCATAAAAACCAGTGGCACAATGCTGTCACTACATTATTATATGTCTTTATGTCTTTATTAGGATCCCCATTAGCACTAGCATGAGCATTGGCTATTCTTCCTGGGATCCTCACACACTCAAAACATACATACAACCAAATTAAAACAAAACAGCTCATAATTTCATGCAATTTACAGTGAAATGAAGTGAAAACTAAAATGGTCATCCAATTATCGCCATCCTAAGGCCAAGCAAAAGTAAATGCAAATAAGTGTACATAATAATATATGCATACATAGCCACAGGCACAGTTCAAATGTACCTTTTGAAATGTACTTGAGAATGTTCCTGAATGATATGAACCGGTAAAGATATATATTATATTTCAGATGCACTCATTTCTGGCCTCATTGATTCAAACAGTCAAGATGAATTCTGTGTTAGATTGAAGAAAGACGTCAAACCCTGTGTCATGTGAAACAGATGAGACACATGTCATGTATGTCATGATTCTGCACACGTCAGGTTGTGCATGTGGAGCATTTTTTGGTAGACCTGATCTGAGCGGAGAAAAGAGAGATAGAAACCCGGGGTGGGAGAGTAAGATTGATGTGAGCACGGAGACGCAGACAGTGTGAGATCATGTCAGCTATTAGTTTACAATGAGAAAGGGGAGTGGGGGGCTATTAATAACGGGGTGTAATATGATCGGCCCGCATGCTGGGTCTGAAAGGGTGTTGGCTTATTTAAATGCCAGTGAGGGAGTGGTGGGATCTGGGCATTGGTTGAGGGTCTTTATTAGAGTATTATGATTGTGTGAGGTATATATTCAAATATGTATCTCCTCGTTTGTGTCTGTTAAAGTTTTGACGTGACCTTAAAGTGACTTTACAAAGTTCAAAAACTGAGAATTGTACTACATTTCCCATGATGCAATTATGGTAGCAGTAGTTTTTTGTTGTTGTACTCTATGCCTCATCTTTGCAAAGACTATTTAGATTGTATCTCATCTACTCACAGCCTTTAAAATTAAAGAATTTGAAAGCTAAACCAACCATAACAAAAATTGATCAAAAATATCATCATAATAGCGTCAAAGCAAAACTAGCCGTATACCTGAACGACTGGTGTGTCATACAATACAAACTAAAGCTATGAACCCAAAATGCAAACTTCAACCCCCGCAAATGTTGTTAGCACTTCTAGAAGTTATCCTAAAAAAATCAGCTGTATCTGTTTATAGCATTTCCTTATAGAGAAACATTACATGAAAAGAAGAGAAAGATAGTGAATATAAACAACTGGCAGTGTTGAATAAGGTGATTTGACAAAGCAATGGAAACATGATTAAGATCTATTCAACAAAACTGCACCAAATGATTTAATAGTGCAGCATATTGTACAATATCAAATGATATATAACGATGGCTTACTTTGTGCTGTCTTTATTCCTACAGAAAATGATGTCTCCTATCTCAGCTGCCTGAAAGGCTTCAGGTTACACAACTCTGTATGAAAACATTTGTGACAAAACAGCAGGCCGGAGTGGCAGACAGCAGCAGGGTTGTACATGTTTCAAAGACCTGTGTACATACCTGAGTACATGCTGACAGAGAGTGGAAGAGACTTGACACGGAGATAGAAATACACTCCTTTTACTTTATTCATCACCACGAGAATCAGAATACCTTTATAGAGGTTTGAAACTGAAACTCTGACTGACATTTCCCTCAAAATATTAAGTTATGTGACAGCTCAGGGCCCCACTCTTTAAAGGCTGTGGTGTGTGGTGTGTGTGTGTGTGTGTGTGTGTGTGTGTGTGTGTGTGTGTGTGTGTGTGTGTGTGTGTGTGTGTGTGTGTGGTGTGTGTGTGTGTGTGTGTGTGTGTGTGTGTGTGTGTGTGGTGTGTGTGGGTGTGTGTGTGTGTGTGTGTGTGTGTGTGTGTGTGTGTGTGTGTGTGTGTGTGTGTGTGTGTGTGTGTGTGTGTGTGTGTGTGTGTGTGTGTGTGTGTGTGTGTGTGTGTGTGTGTGTGTGTGTGTGTGTGTGTGTGTGTGTGTGTGTGTGTGTGTGTGTGTGTGTGTGTGTGTGTGTGGTGTGTGTGTGTGTGTGTGGTGTGTGTGTGTGTGTGTGTGTGTGTGTGTAGTGTGTGTGTGTGTGTGTGTGTGTGTGTGTGTGTGTGTGTGGGTGTGTGTGTGTGTGTGTGTGTGTGTGTGTGTGTGTGTGTGTGTGTGTGTGTGTGTGTGTGTGGTGTGTGGTGTGGTGTGTGTTGTGTGTGTATAAACAGCACCCTCCTCTGGCGGTTGCAATAACTCATTCCTGTTGCATTATCTCTTTATCCTCAAGCAAGAGGGGTACAAACAAGTGTGTGTGTGGATATGGCGACCAGAGGGTTAACTCAAACATCTTGTTTTATTAGATGAGACCATAGACTGTATGAGACCCACAAACAGGAAATTCATTTCATGTGGGGAATTGAAATTAGATAAAAATGAATACAATTAAAGCAAATTAAATCCATCCATCAGGCTGACAAAATGAAGGTGTTAATAGTTTTGTTACAGTAAAAAAAACCTTGACCAATTTGTCATGATTACATAAAAAAAAGTACATTTATTCATTAGAACATGATCAATTAAATGGTACAGGCTTTCATATAAGAGCTTACGTTTTAATTCAAGAGGTTAAGATGACATTACAGTCCTGATGGCTTCGTCCTGTTACAGTGATGACTGAACGGTTCCTCGCTGCAGGTCTGGAAGTCATGTGTCACCTCCTCGGCCGTGACAGAAGGGTGAGAATGTGACATGTCTGAGTCGGGGCACTAATGAGATCTGAAGCCTCCGTCGCAGGAAGACGGAGTCCGTGGGGTAACGGGGTGGAGGTGTGGGGCCAATTCCCGTCTTAAAACCCACCTCTTCTCCTTAGCATTCGTAAACAAGTAGATTGTTGCTTTTATGTGCTTTCAGTGGTCTATTGTTTTTATTATATGGCTGTTTTTATTTTTTTATTACGTTTATTCTGGTTTGTTTTTTGTTTGTATCTTTTATTTTAAATGTATTTATTTTATGTTTTGTGAGCTTATCTCTCTGTACAGCACTTTGGTCTGAAGGTTTTAAAGCGCTGTATAAATAAAGTTGGATTGGATTGAATTCAAATGGCAAAATAGAAAAATGAGCCGAGAGGGGAAGTCGTGTATAGAAGAGGAAATGAAGGAACAACGGCACTACTATAAGTGACGACGGAGAGAGGAATTAAATAAGGGAGTATGAAAAAGCAAAATGTGCCAGTGTGAATCTGCTTAATAACTGCAGGGTAACTGTGCTCCATGGAGATGATGGTGCAGAATAGTTGAATTGCACACAAAAAACAAAAGGTCTTGAAGGCAATTGTAAAAAAATAGAAAGTAAAATTAAAGCACTATATTTTAATTCCAGTATCCGATATTCTCTCCTTTTTAAAGATATTTTAAATATTGACGTCAGCAACAGAGAAATAGAATGAAGATAAGACTCGATGTATGTGATGCATCTACTTTAAAGAGTCCTCTCCTGCTGATGTTCAGGTGTATATCAGCATGTAGTGTCTCTACTTTAAAGAGTCCTCTCCTGCTGATGTTCAGGTGTATATCAGTATGTAGTGTCTCTACTTTAAAGAGTCCTCTCCTGCTGATGTTCAGGTGTATATCAGTATGTAGTGTCTCTACTTTAAAGAGTCCTCTCCTGCTGGTGTTCAGGTGTATATCAGTATGTAGTGTCTCTACTTTAAAGAGTCCTCTCCTGCTGGTGTTCAGGTGTATATCAGTATGTAGTGTCTCTACTTTAAAGAGTCCTCTCCTGCTGATGTTAAGGTGTATATCAGTATGTAGTGTCTCTACTTTAAAGAGTCCTCTCCTGCTGATATTCAGGTGTATATCAGTGTGTAGTGTCTCTACTTTAAAGAGTCCTCTGCTGCTGATGTTCAGGTGTATATCAGGATGTAGTGTCTCTACTTTAAAGAGTCCTCTCCTGCTGATGTTCAGGTGTATATCAGTGTGTAGTGTCTCTACTTTAAAGAGTCCTCTGCTGCTGATGTTCAGGTGTATATCAGGATGTAGTGTCTCTACTTTAAAGAGTCCTCTCCTGCTGATGTACAGGTGTATATCAGTATCTAGTGTCTCTACTTTAAAGAGTCCTCTCCTGCTGATATTCAGGTGTATATCAGTATGTAGTGTCTCTACTTTAAAGAGTCCTCTCCTGCTGATGTCCAGGTGTATATCAGTATCTAGTGTCTCTACTGGGACATGTCTCCATGCTTTAATGTTCAAAAAGCTCTTTATTTTTTCTCACACTGCCTGTGCTGCAGCACCTCTTTTCACCCTCTGTCTGAAACCAGAGCCCAGTCTGCTCTGATTAGTTAGCTGGCCGGCTCTGTTGTGATTGGTCAACAGTTTAGAAATCATGTACAATGTGTTGGAGTGCTAGCCAATAGGAGCTCAAGTAAGTCGATTTTATTCATTCTAAATTGGGAAATCTGACACGGAAGCATCTAAATAGGCATTAAACTTGTGTTGAAAATATATATAAAAAAAGATAAACATAAACAACAAAAACAATATACATAAAAACAGTAGGAAAATATTAATACAGTAAAATAGGAGAAATGACGGAATCCCTCTTAGTTTAAAAGCAGGTGGATGATGGAAACTCTACCTTGATTTGGACCTATTAAATGTGAGTAACTTTTCCAAATTAGACTGTGTGTGTGTGTGTGTGTGGGGTTGTCGAGTCACGATCCCACACACACACACACAGTCTGGCCCTGGTGCTCCACTCCCTCTGTGCTCCACTCCCACAGGCCGTATGCTGCCCTAGCTGTTGCTCAGCGTCTCCACACTCACACACACTCTCCTTCTCTGACACACACCAGCGTTCCCTCACGGAATCACGGAACAAGATGCACTGGTTCCAAAATCACATGGATGCACAACACAGATATTTAAACAGGATAAAACACACACACACACACACATCTTTGTAAAACACAATCCTCTCGGTGTCCAAGCAACCAGACAGGGCAGACAAAGTGTACTTTCACACACGCATCAAGGACGTACAAGTAAAGATTTCCTAACGTGCAATTTTTTATCATTAGCAGGTAAGGCCTTGACATTTCCAGAAGAATGGAGGTAGTGTGTGTGCGAGATTATTTACTGTTCAGAAGTCTCAGTCTTTCAGGTGAGTCACTTTTGAACATCTGCCAGACTTCACCTGTCCTTCCGGATCACACTGAATGAAAGGGCAGTGCCGTTAGACTTCATCAAATAATCAATACTACATTTAAGCGTATAAATAAGACCTGAATTTACCTCAGTCCAGACCAGAAACAGAAGTAGCAGAACCGATGAAACCTCAGCAACATTTCAGCATTTGTATCCACCATGAATATTGGGTCAGTCGGTGAATGAAACGTGAACTAAAAGCGAACCTAATCTGAGGTGTTTAAGTGGCTTATAATTATCTTTTTATGAATGTTTGAGGACATCTGTGTGTGAGGCTGTGAGCCATAAGTAACTTTCCGACTCTAGCGTATTTCCTTCGAGAGAGTCTCTGTCAATAAAAGTCAATATGAAAAGAGCCTCTGACAGTTGGTGGGTGAGATGTTGCTTAGTAACCGAGAAACGTGACAGACTGATTGAACAGTTGGTGTGTGTGTGTGTTGATGTGTGTAGGACGGGTATATAGTAAGTGTGCATGTTCTATGTGAGCTGTGTAAATGTGTGAAGCAGTGCTGCAATACATGACTGATATTGCAATTCAATATGATAGCTGATTTAAGAAGGGTTGATAATTCTTACAAATATCTCATTATCATTGAACAATTATAATTCTTGTTTTTCCTACAAACATTGAAAAATAAAAAGAATCTCAGGAGAATCTGTACCAAACAAATACGTTTTTGCCTAGTTTGTGGAATATGATTTTAAGGCTGGTATATCTCTGCAACTCCAACATATTTTAACACATAAGCCTTTAACAAACATCGTACTTCCTGCGATTTTAACATTCTATTAGTCCATATTGCGATTGCGAAGTTAAATTATTATGCAGCAATAATGTAGAGAGACATTTAGGGGAAAATACAAACATTTAAAATGCCTACAATCTGGCCGCCATGTTGTCTTGGTCCCAATGTTCTGAAAACTACAAATCAAAGAAAATACATTTATTTTAAAGCCTGAAATCAATAGAAAGATGGTGGTTTAATCAGAAGCCAGAGATGTATTTTTGTATTAGGGAAACTTATAATGTGGTGATTGTAAGGGAAACTTCTGCAGCAATGGAGAGTTAGGACTCAGAGAGCCACAAGGAGAGTTGGAGCTTTGATGTCAAACACGGATCTTTAAGCATCGGCCGGAGAAATTCACATCACAAACAAGTCACACAGTCAAAGGTTCTGACTGCACTGGTGGGTTGCCATGTCAAATCTGATCAGTATCTCTCTCGATAGACCATTTAACTAGTTTACAGAGAGTTAAACCCCATATTGGGGGATGGGGCGTTAACACCTGGAGACACTGAATCACTTATCTGACTCTTAGGCTCTGTGACCGAGAGTTGATCGGTCATAAAACTGGTAATGTCAACAATAGCTGAGACTTCCCATTCCTTAAGACAGATAACAGACTTAGGGTTGGTCGTAAACGTCAACACACAGAAAAGGTTAGACTCCTAGGAGTAAGACAAAATTAATCCCTAATTTAAAGGACAGAAACAACTTTGTTTCTATAGGTAAATACACATCGGAGTTGACAAATATGACATGTGGGGTACCTCAAGGCTCCATCTTGGGGCCTCTTCTCTTTAACATCTACATGCTACCACTGGCTCAGATAATGAAAAACAACAAAATAAGTGACCATAGCTATGCGGATGATACACAAATGTACGTAACCATTTCACCAGGAGACTATGCTCCAATTCAAACACTGAGTAAGTGCATTGAACAAATCGATGACTGGATGTGTCAGAACTTTTTCCAATTAAACAAAGATAAAACTGAGGTAATGGTTTTTGGAGCCAAGTCAGAACGTATAAAAGTTAGCGCTGAGCTTCAGTCTGCAATGTTCAAAACAACAGATAAAGCCAGAAATCTAGGTGTAGTCATGGACTCTGACCTGAGTTTCAACAGTCACATTAAAACAGTTACTAAATCAGCCTACTATCACCTAAAGAATATATCTAGGATTAAAAGACTAATGTCACAGCAGGATTTGGAAAAACTTGTCCATGCTTTTATCTTCAGTAGACTGGACTACTGCAATGGTGTCTTTGCAGGTCTCACTTAAAAATCTATTAGAAAGCTGCAGCTGATTCAGAACGCCGCTGCTTGAGTCCTCACTGACACTAAGAAAGTGGATCACATCACTCCTATTCTGAAGTCTTTACACTGGCTTCCTGTGTGTCAAAGAATATATTTCAAAAATACTGCTGCTGGTTTATAAAGCTTTGAATGGTTTAGGCCCAAAATACATTTCTGACCTCCTGCTAAATTATGAACCATCCAGATCTCTCAGGTCTTCAGGGACTGGTCAGCTTTCTGTCCCCAGAGTCAGAACTAAACATGGAAAAGCAGCGTTCAGTTATTATGCTCCAAATATCTGGAACAAACTCCCAGAAACCTGCAGGTCCGCTGCAACTCTGACTACTTTTAAATCCAGACTAAAGACTTTTCTTTTTGCCGCTGCTTTTAATTGAACTATTCAAATCTTAAACTGCACTGTAGCTTTTATCCATGTATTTTTTCTTTTAATGTTTATTTTATTAGCTTTTCTTTTTAATGACTGATTTTAAATGCCATTTTCTTAATGTCTTTCGTTTTTTGTAAAGCACTTTGAATTGCCTTGTGTTTAAATGTGCTATATAAATAAACTTGCCTTGCCTTGCCTAACAGTGATGAGATGTTATTGTCTTGAATCTGAAAAAGAATAATGAAAATAATGCAGAATTTGGTTCCCGAAGCAACACCCTCCATCTTTCAAGATTTTTCACACAAATTAGTTACTGTTTTCCAACATCTCACTTATTGCTGGCTGGTATCAGTTCCAGGCTGAGGACTAAGCTAAAGAAGCTGCTATTCCAAAAGTCATTTTTCATCCAAAAATATGTGTCGTTTGAGCTTCAAAAGTGTGATTATTATCTTGTTTTCCTTTTCAATTATCTTTTGATTTTTACAAATAAAGCAACTAACGGAGACAAGATGAATCAGTAGATGAGTCCATTATCAAAAAGTAACTATTTGTAATGTCCGATACAAAATACTTACACATCAGCTCAACAAAGTATAACAGTATCTAGCTTAACATGAATGATGAGTTATGAGAACCTAATGGTATCAGCCAACACCAAAGTCTTGTTCGTTCAGTTCGTCTTTCTTTTCACACACACAAGTTGAATCAATGCACATTATTTCTCCAACACACCCCCTTTCCCCCAGACACACAGCTACGAAATGCAGCAGCCTCTGTTGTGATTAATGAGCTGCTATCAACACCTCTGCAGGTTTCTGAGCAACACCTAATGCGACACCCCTTTTCAGGCCATTACTGCAAATTGTAATTGGCTAACCGGCCTTGAGGGGCTGGTATAATTAAGAATCTTGCTGGTAATTTAGACCTGTTATCATTGCAGAGATGTCTAACCCCGAACTGGCCTAATGCAGCGGTCTCACTGCGGGGGACAGAGCCAGCAGAGGCACTCATCATAAATACGAAAAAAGGCTCGGAAAAGTGTCGAGAATTCACGTGAACAACGGGAGAAATCATCAAATCTGACTTCTTTGTCCGAAGTTTATCTTCTCTTGCACCTTATATGTCGTAGCTGCTATATTGTACTGCCATGTGGTAAATACTTGTGTATGCTGCTCTTGCTCTTTTGCACTTTTTGCATATCATGTATTTTGTTTTTGCTATGTTTGTAAAATGTAATCTTCTTAAATGTTTTATGTGAGGGAAATTAGCTCAAAGCTAAATCTGGCACTGTTACGCTTGATACATTTGAATGTTTTAAGTGTTCATTGCTGTGCATTGTCCCTGCCAAATACACGATTAAATAAATATATCAGTTTGTCTTGTAGATTATTTTTGTCAAATACGTCATAAAAAGCCTGCCCTCATATTTTTGCACTTTCTATGTACAATTGTGCACTAATGTACATTCTCAAATATTGAAGTGACTGTTATTTTGTATATTGATTGTTGTGTTTTTGTTTTGGTCTTAATGTGAGCACATGTCTTTGATTCTGTGTATTTATATATATATACATATTTGGCGAACCGTGTCTATCACAACTGGACCTTCTGTAGACACACACACCCCCCGCCGCCGCCGCCCCCCCCCCTCCTTCCTCCGCGGCATTATAGTGTCCGTCTTATCACTGAATTGTCGTCTTGAAAAGGGTACTCACAACAATTCCGCAACAACTTCATCTTCACCTGCTGCACTTGCCATTTCAACGTTAAAAACAATAATACGGCATGAATTGCTTCGTCGCGTTCATCTAGATCCTCTGTCTCGAGCCAGTGAACTAGCGGGCCTTCTAGAGCACCTGGAACCGAGGGAAACTCTGAAAGAATACGCCCATTGGCTACAAATCAATATATGATTGGTTGATCAAACTGTCAGTCCAAAGGTACGCTCTCATTCAGTGCAACGGCCAGGGCATTCGATCAAGGATGTAGAATACCTTGTTGAAGGATATTCTACCCAGAGACCCAGAACAAGATCTGATTGGTTGCTTTCTTTTCTAACACAAAACCACTGAAATGCGTAGTGCATGGTCCGAGAAGGACAAACACATCAACGTAACACTGTAATATTACAGATCAACAACACAGATACGATTCTCATTTATTCATTTTATATACATTTTATTTATATAATTAAATCGATTTTTTGTTTGTTTATCTGAGTGTTCCAGGGTATTCTCTGAATACCTTGAAGGCCCTGACGGTTCACCACTATATTTGTATATATATTTGTTTTATATTCGGGATTGTGGGAAACAGTATTTCGATCTCTCTGTCTGTACACACAAACTGGAAGATTGACAATAAAGTTGACTTTGATTTGGCATACAATTAAAACATAAAAGAACCCAAAAACTGATAACAATCCAAGTATCAATGGAAGAAAACCCCCCCGAAATATCCTCATTGTCACACGTGATGAGGCCCGTTTTATGACACGATCCCAAAATAAATATCCCTCAGTTTATTCAGTCATTACTCATTGTAGCGTCAGAAAACATCAGAGAGATGTAATTAGCAAACTACAACGAGGAGCCTGACACATTTAGACGAAGCTCGAGTATTTCAGGAGGGAAAACTAAACTCTCCATGACTCAAGTCAACCCGAAGAGGATTTGATCTTGACTTGTGACGATCATTTGAGAAAAGCATGATGTTAAACCCTAAAATAACTCATTTGATCAGGCTTTATTCGAATGTGGAGCTGCAGTTAATTGAACTGGAAGACTTACTTACTGTATGTTGATAATGTGCTTTTCCTCATAGAGTTAAACTATGAAAAACGACCAAAATAGCCATGTTTAATATCACCCTTCACATTCACACCTGGTAAATATACCAATTTAAAAGTGCGCCATATTCACAAGGACGTTTTATATTGTGCATGATAATAGTATATTGTATATAATTGCAGCGCAGCAGAAAGCATTAAACGGTGTCATGGCTTAACAAGAGATGTGTGTCTCTCTGTTATGAACACTGCTTGGTGAGGTTTGTCATTACCGACGCTCTCTGTGTTCATAATGGGTCTGAATGATGTCCTGAGCTGCTGGCCTGCACTTAGTACCGCCAGTGATTATACCTCGGCCTGCTGCAGTCGTGGCATCATGTTGGAAAGGCGGGGGATGAAAATATGAGGTGGCGAACAAAGATTAGATACAAGTACTGCTAAGAAACGTTGAATTTCTAGTGAGTAAAACGGGGAAAAACTTCTATAAGCGAGGGTGAAAAGGCACATATAGTGAGTGATGACTGCAGGCAGGCGGGATGGCAGAATGATAAATGACGCGAGAAGGGATAAGCTCCTTGCAGTGTGACGAAGTACACAAATGTAAGTGCAATTGCTGCCTTAAAAACACGTGTCATCATAACTTGAATTTGTGAATTGGAAATAAATATAGTTACAAGTTCTCCTTGCTTAGAATTGTGAGTTTAGATAAGGTAGAATTTAAAGTTGATTTGACTAGATAATTAACATTTCTTGAATCGTAAAATTGGAAGTTTCTTTAACTCAAAGTATTAAGTTATAACAATGGATGATCATTAATAAAAACAACTTGTATAGCTTAGTGAGTTGAAACAAAGTACATTTTGACTTTAAGTCAACTCATGTAGCTCTTGAACTTGAGTTTTTAAGTTAAAACACCCTATTTATTTTTACTGTGGGTATTTTTAGTCAACTTAAAACAGGGTCAGGTTGATCTAATACATTAATCGGAGACCAAAGGATAGAAATAAATAAATTACTGATCAAATGAACATGAGAGGCCTGGCCACGAATTAAGGAATGAGCACATCATCATTTTTTAGACATTTCCATCACTGATTCAAACCAAAAAGCTCCAAATGGAAACAGCTTCCACCCCAATTTAAACGGACACGCCTGATTATAAGACCAAAGGTGATATAAGGTATATATTTGGTTTCCACAGTCAGAAATGGAGAAATATGACTCAACCTGCTATGACTTGCAACTTGTGTACAAAATCCAAATTGGGAAGCATTCAGCTGTGAGTAAAGCCTTTGATCCACAAACAATGAAAATAAACAGGTGTAGAGAAACTAACAGCAGCAGAATAAGAGATTTGAATAAAAACAAGTGCAGTGACTCTGCATTTTCTTTGTTTTCTTGTTCCACTGACTCATCCCTTTGAATGAGCACATTCACCCTCACTGACACAACGTCTCCCTTTCTCTTTCTGTCCTTCCTCCATCCTTCCTGTCATCTCCTCCTCTTGAATGCTTCTCTCCATCTCCCTCTCTTTCCCTCCGTCCTTTCTCTCCAGCTGAATCCTCAGAGTTGTTTTGTTTGGGAGAACTTCCTTTCTGTGGCTCTTTTTTCCTCCCCTCCTTTAGAAGAACCGGTCTTGTGATGAGAAAACAGGAACTTCCCTATTTTTTGGGGGAAAACACACAAACTCAAGAGCCATTAGGCCCACACTGTCACAGTTCTGTCTAAGTTTGGGTGTTTTCTCTGTTCTCTGTCATGTTTTCCTCCTGTCGTTAGTGTCCCTGTGTGTTCTCCTCCCTCCTCACCTGTGTCTCGTTAGCTAGTTGTGTTCACCTGTGGCTCTTGTGTTTTTCTCCTCCCTCCTCACCTGTGTCTCGTTTACCGATTGTGTTCACCTGTGTCTGGTAATTAGCCCTCCCTGTATTTAGTCCTGTCTCGTGCTGTGTTCAGTGTCGGTGCTTCTTTTGTTGGTGACGGACTTCACCGGTGAGTGTTCTGTGTTTGTCTGTATTCGTTCCATTTTAGCCTTGAAATAAAGGTTTATCAAGGTTATCTGCGCTTGGGTCCTGCTTCCTTCACTCAACCGTGACAGAAAGCACCGACCAGAGATGGACCCAGCAGATGACCCATTTGAGTTGGAATTACAGCATTTTTCATTTGCTTTGGCTTGCTGCTATGATTGGTGGAGGGGAGCGTCCAGTGTTCGGCAGAAGGAGGCCGCTCTGGTAGAGGCGCACCGGTTGGCTATGGAGAAACCGGACTTGGTGAAGTTCTTACCTGACTGGATGTTGAACTTCATCTGGGCGTGTGATTTCCAGCCTGCGGACTATAAACGTCTCGGTGTGTTCCGTCTGGAGTCAACCAGTGCTTCCGCCCCAGTTCCTGCTCCTGTCCAAGAGGCGTTTTCTGGAACTCGGCTGGCTTTTGGAGGTCCACGGAGCCTTCAGGCGGCTTCTAGGAGAAGGAGTTGCAAGTCCAGGCTAGCAATCCGAGCCCCAAGAGTCATGGTTCCGGCTACAGAACCGGTCCACACAGCCATAGTTCCGGCCCCAGTACAGGCCCCAGCAGCCATGGTTCCAGCCCCAGTTCTGGCCCCAGCAGCCATGGTTCCAGCCTTAGCTCTGGCCCCAGCTGTCCTAGTCCCTTCTCTAGTCCCTTCTCCAGTCCCACCTCTAGTCACTTCTCAAGTCCCTCCTCGAGTCACTTCTCTAGTCCCTTCTCCAGTCCCACCTCTAGTCACTTCTCAAGTCCCTCCTCGAGTCACTTCTCTAGTCCCTTCCCTCATCCCATCTCAAGTTCCCTCTCGAGTCTTTTCTCAAGTCCCCTCTCAGGTCCCCTCTCGAGTTCCCTCTCGAGTCTTTTCTCGAGTCCCCTCTCAAGTCAACTCCCCAGTGTCCTCTCGAGTCACCTCCCAAGTCAACTCTCCAGTGTCCTCTCGAGTCACCTCCCAAGTCAACTCTCCAGTGTCCTCTCGAGTCACCTCTCAAGTTTCCACTCAGGTCTCCTCTCGAGTTCCCTCTCAAGTCCCCTCTCTAGTCCCCTCTCGAGTTCCCTCTCGAGTCACCTCTCAAGTTTCCCCTCAGGTCTCCTCTCGAGTTCCCTCTCAAGTCCCCTCTCAGGTCCCCTCTCAAGTCCCCTCTCAGGTCCCCTCTCGAGTTACCTCTCGAGTTCCTTCTCGAGTCCACTCTCCAGTTTCCTCTCAAGTTCCCACTCAAGCCCCTACTCATGTCCAGTTGGAGGTCCCGCAGACTAGTCTTCTGCCGGGGGTCCTGCCAACCCCATGTCCCGTCCAGTTGGAGGTCCCGCAGACTAGCCCTCTGCCGGGGGTCCTGCCAACCCCATGTCTTGTCCAGTTGGAGGTCCCGCAGACTAGCCCTCTGCCGGGGGTCCTGCCAACCCCATGTCCTGTCCAGTTGGAGGTCCCGCAGACTAGCCCTCTGCCGGGGGTCCTGCCAACCCCATGTCTTGTCCCGTTGGAGGCCCCGCCGACTACTCTCCTGCCGGGGTTCCTGCCAACCCTTTGTCCGGTCTCGTTGGAGGCCCCGCCGACTACTCTCCTGCCGGGGGTCCTGCCAACCCTGTGTCCTGTCCCGTTGGAGGCCCCGCCGACTACTCTCCTGCCGGGGGTCCTGCCAACCCTATGTCCTGTTCCGTTGGAGGCCCCGCCGACTACTCTCCTGCCGGGGGTCCTGCCAACCCTGTGTCCTGTCCCGTTGGAGGCCCCGCCGACTACTCTCCTGCCGGGGGTCCTGCCAACCCTGTGTCCTGTCCCGTTGGAGGCCCCGCCGACTACTCTCCTGCCGGGGGTCCTGCCAACCCTATGTCCTGTTCCGTTGGAGGCCCCGCCGACTACTCTCCTGCCGGGGATCCAGCCAACCCTGTGTCCTGTCCCGTTGGAGGCCCCGCCGACTACTCTCCTGCCGGGGGTCCTGCCAACCCTGTGTCCTGTCCCGTTGGAGGCCCCGCCGACTACTCTCCTGCCGGGGGTCCTGCCAACCCTATGTCCTGTCCCGTTGGAGGCCCCGCCGACTACTCTCCTGCCGGGGGTACTGCCAACCCTGTGTCCTGTGCCGTTGGAGGTCCCGCCGTCTACTCTCCTGCCGGGGGTACTGCCAACCTTTTGTCCTGTCTCGTCGGAGGTCCCGCCAACCGCTCTCCTGCTGGGGGTCCTGCCAACTCCTGGTCCTCTTCCGTGGGGGATCCTGCCGAAGCCTGTCCCGCCGGCTCCGGTTCCTGTCCGGCCGACACCGGGTCCTGCCCGGCCTCCGGAGCTGTCTGGTCTTCGCCCTCGATCCCGACCCTCTGTGAGCCGCGGTCTTCGTCCTCGAGCCCGGCCCCCTGACTCTTCCTGCCGCTGCCCTCGTCCTCGAGCCCGGCCCCCTGACTCTTCCTGCCGCTGCCTTCGCCCTCATGCTCGGCCCCCTGAGTTCGCCCGCTGTGGCCTACGCCCCACCATGGACTCTGCCTTGCCCCCGGGCCGTCCGCCCGAGACCCCCACCATGGACTCTGCCTTGCCCCCGGGCCGTCCGCCCGAGATCCCTTCCTGGTCCCCTACTGGGCTCCTGGGCGGTCAGCTTAGTCCCGTCCTCCGGACCCCCTCCACCCACCCTGGTGGCCTAGGGATACGTCCCTCCTCCGGACCCCCTCCACCCACCCTGCTGGATTTTTTTTTGGATTTTTGTGTTGGGGTTTAGGGACGTCTGGAATCCGTCCCTTGAGGGGGGGGTTCTGTCACAGTTCTGTCTAAGTTTGGGTGTTTTCTCTGTTCTCTGTCATGTTTTCCTCCTGTCGTTAGTGTCCCTGTGTGTTCTCCTCCCTCCTCACCTGTGTCTCGTTTACCGATTGTGTTCACCTGTGTCTGGTAATTAGCCCTCCCTGTATTTAGTCCTGTCTCGTGCTGTGTTCAGTGTCGGTGCTTCTTTTGTTGGTGACGGACTTCACCGGTGAGTGTTCTGTGTTTGTCTGTATTCGTTCCATTTTAGCCTTGAAATAAAGGTTTATCAAGGTTATCTGCGCTTGGGTCCTGCTTCCTTCACTCAACCGTGACACACACAGTACATGTGCTTTTCTATTAAATGTGGTTGAACCCAAACTCCTCAGGCCCTATTATGCTTTGTGTGGTTTTTGAACATTAAAGCATGGAGACATGTCCCAGTAGAGACACTACATACATAGGGCCCCTTTAAATGTCATTTATATATGAGAGAAAGAGAGCTTGTATTAGATCTGTTTCCTGTTTGGCAGTAAGAACAGCTAATTACACGTTCCCAAGGATGTAAACACACACACACACACTTACATCCCATGTGATATTGAAATCTTGTTAGCTTTCCTTTGTTCCAGAATTCTGTAAAATATTGGAAGGACCCATTAAAAATACCCCTCTATAAACGTAGTGCCCATTTTCTTAGTTTTGTTATATGAATCTTTAAAAAAGCATGAATTAGGGTTTCCTTTTTTCAAAACGCTAGGTTAAAGGTGGGGTAGGTAAGTTTGAGAAACCGGCTCGAGATACACTTTTTGTTATATGCCATGGAATGCTCTTAACATCCCGATAGCAATGAATATCTGAAGTGCTTTGACCAAAAATCCATAAAAAAAGTCATCTGTGGAAGCCGTAGCGCTGTAAAAAGCACGACCAATCATCTGAGCCGGCCCGGCTAAAATAACTGGATGGCCTACCTGCCTGTCAACCTTCCATCTGTGCACAAACTGATCTCGTGCCCTCATTGGTCATGTGCGCGTGCGTGCGTGTTGGAGGAGGGGCTCTGTAAGGAAGTGGCAGATTTTTCCGGCTGTGTATTTTCAGATTCTAGCGCACTCGAGCTGGTTTCTCCAAAATGACCTACCCCACCTTTAAGCTGTTGAATTTGCATTTTGTTACCAGAAATATTCAGACTTGGAAATCCATAGTTTCATGGTTGCATCACAGACATCAACATACCATATTGTAGATGTCTTCTGCATGTTTTTTTATACACATAAGCCTCGTTTTCCCCATGGCAACAGAGCTTTAAAGAGTTAAAGAAAGACTGAAATGGGCAGAGAGGGAACTTTAGTTGCTCCTTTGTAAACTGAGCATGTTGTGAGACTCCTATAGAGCGGCTGATGGATCAATGCTCCATACTGTGCCAGTGTTTTCTCCACTGTAAGGTTCCCTTTTCACACTTCCCTTTCTATAAATCAAACTCAACGTGAAAGCTTTTTGTTACAAAAGGAAGCTCGAACAAATGTACTGTTTTTTCCGTACGTGCTAATACAGTTGCAGAATCAGGTTGTATACCTTTTAGATCTCACTCTGTTCCTTGTTCTACAAAGTGTGTGATCTCCTGTCTGTCTGTAATATGAGAGCATTTCCATGAATCCCAGCATGCTAATCAACATATTACCTCGCAGGCAGCCACAGATCATCAACTGACTCATACGTCTCCCACTGAGAGCTATTTGAATATCTGATGAAAAATAGGTTGTTTTTCAATACATCATGTATTCAGTTTGGACAAATGTTGGCATTTCGAATTCGTTATAAAAGGGGAAGTTACACCCTCCAAAAAAGTAGATCTTTATTGCGTACGTACATTTGGATGCATGTGTATCTAAGGAGTCATTTCTGTTGCTCTGCAAATGACTTATTTGCATACATTAACAACAATGTGCCCATTGTCTCAGAGGAACAGACGGTGAGAGCGCTCCTTTTCATTCAGCCGGTCACAGGTGGAGGTCGTTCACACCGTGAGAGGACTTCATTTAGCAACACTATGAGAAATGTTTTCATGTCACATGTTTCATGATTAATTTGGTTAACATTGATGCACCAACCTTTAACCCTCATCCGGGCATAAAAAGGGTTTAAACTTTGATATAATTTCTAGTGTTTCCACTGCAGTTTATTTAACCTGTTCTACACCATCAGAAATAAACCTGCTTTTCCGTTTCCAGATGTCAGAGCGAGAGATAGGTTCGCTCTCATGCAAAACTGTGTGCGCATATCTCTCATTTCTCAATGGTAATGTGTGTGTGTGTATGTGGAAATTCCCCTTCGATTCTATCGGCTCTAACGGTCAAAAAGAGATGTCAATCTCCAAAATCGACCAATGTACTTTGGATTCCTAAAGCTTTTAGTCTACCTTACCATCATCCAAGGGTAGTTTTCACTATAAGTAAAAAGAAATGTTTTGGACGGACACTATAATTTACAGTTTTTTACCATGTTCAATCTGAATTTTCTTTAAAATAAAAAACATCTATATTGATTCTGACTTTTCTCCATCCAACTCACAGGTTTATCATTACTTTGAGAAAAAAGATTATTCATCTTAGAAGTGTAGTTATGATCATTTGTTCTGGGAATGTCATTTTCGAGCCTGAGAGCTGAAAAACAGGCTCAGTGCTTAACAGGTTAATACACAGCTTTACAGAAATGCACTTAAAAAGAGTTGAAGAACGTAAACGAGGTGATTACTCAGCAGTATTCTTCTTAGTAATGAAACAAGATGGAATAGTATTTGCCTGGATGTTTTATCAGTATATTTGTAGCCCTCTATCCCTATCCCTAACCCTATATCACAAAATAAATGAAAGAAACCAAACACAATTAGTTACCCAATAGGTCCTAATCACATTTAATTGTTCCCGCTGACGGTAACTAGAAGTACAAAACAAGTCTTTAAAAACAAATATGTTACTGCTGAATCACCATTGAAGCAAAGCTCATAATTTCCTCATTCAAAGCTGATAGCTGTTGCAAAGAGTCGGCCTCTAAACGTTTAACTATAAATGATGCTTTCATATGCCCAGTTTTGCACACAACTAATTGTAATGGTTGTTGAAGACATATCGAAGGTCACTTTTCTCCACAGACACACAAAGACCATCTTTTCTGGCTGATCATGAGTGTGGATCGTAAAGTAATCTGCATATAAAAATAAAGTCAATATAATTTCATAAAATCAAATAGACATAAGGCTTTGATTTTTTGTCTAGCAAATGTGTGTCTTAGTACATGTGTGTCTTTATGTATTGGTGTTAAAAAAAAGACTTCCTCCTTGCCTCAGGACCAGAGACCTCACGACAAAGGTTTAACTCATGTCCAAATATTTGTCATGAGTTATGGACACACTGCAGAACTATTACTTATTTCTTTGATGAGAATTTAAGCACAGATTGAAAGACGGGAGGTCATGAGATGCACCACATATTTTTGGAAATTTCCAGAAAGTGAAAAATATTACATTCACACGCACCTGAGGAATGTGAAACCATTAGAAGTCTTTAAAACTATATGCAAGCAGGACCATTTCTCTCAGCGGCTTCATGTGTGGTTGTGGACACTCTGCTCTCCAAAACCTGTGAACGTCCGGTTTTAAGTTACTCTTTAAAGACTGTGCACAAGAGCTAAAGCAGCTGTACACTTCACACCCACATATGAGCATTTTGGAGGGATGGATGGAGGCTGTTTCAAGGATAAATCTTCAAAAATATAAAGATATTTTAGCTGTTTTACTTGAATCCAGTTAAATTGTACTGCATGCAGCCTTTCTTTCAGGAGGACAGACATGGGAACCTGAGGGATGATTTAACTTAATTTAATGGATCAACACCCAGCAGCCCAGATCCTGTTGGCTCGCTGTCACTTTTTAAAAGAATGGAGTTGGGGTTGGAGGGGTAGAGGTTTGGGGATGGGGTGGTGTTGTTTTGGATCGTGTGATGGGGAGGATGAGGCGGACCGGGACCGGATAGCGCGGTGACATCAGCATTGAAAAATGTGTGTGCAAATGTGTGTGTCTGAGTGTGTGCCAGTGTCTGAGGAAAAGCAGAATTGGGAGGAAGCGGGACAAACAGAGCTCTCACTCTGTGCTTTTTTCTGAGCTGTGCAAGGAGAACAGGAAACAGCCAATCCAAGAAATGTATGGATGATAATACACCATTTTAGATGAAGTCAGTTTGTAACATATAGCATATAGCACATCTTAACACCCATCAGCCCATCCAAGATTTGACAGTGGATTGATTTTCAAAAATATCTCTTCTCTTTCCGCACATTGACCAGAAATAGTTTAGAACATATATTAAGCTTGTGTTAACCACCTTATTTCTAACCAAACAATAATTAAAAAAACATTGACTTGAGGTAGATGAGGTCATGCAGTGCTAACGCTAACTAATTTCCGTGTTCAGGACAAATTCCTTCAACACTATATATTGCAATGTCCTGGACTTTTTGCGGAAACCCAATTGTGCCCAATGTTTAGTTTCTGAAAGTAAAACATACATTTCTCGATAAAAGCTATCATGTCAATATGGACCAAAATCTCTGAGCAATGTTTCCAGCAGCTTGTTGAGTCACGAATAATTAAGGCAGTTTTGAATGCAAAAGCTGGGTCAACTCGGTACCAGCAAGGTGTACCAAATAAAGTGGCTAGTGAGTGTATATTGTTATGTAGCCTACTGGACTTTCTGCGGAAACCAATTCTTCCCAATTTTTTTTATTCTGATAGTAAAATATACATTTTTTGGTGAAACTATCCTAAAATGTTGGATTTTCCTCAAAAAAACATGTCACAATTGAGAGGTAATTTTGGGAAACTACTACTTTTTGCCCTGTGCACCAACGTAGCTATTAAACGTTTTTTCGGTTGTTCATCCCCATTTGAATCAGATTCATTTGTATTTTATTCCATGCAAACATTCAGTCACTCAGGGGTTTACGCATATACAGTCAATGGGTTTACTGAGAGAGTGAGACTTCGTTTTCAATAGAGGATCTCTGGATGAATCAGACAGCGTGTTTAACCGTGACCGCGGGAGAGAGAGAGACAGAAAGAGAGAGACAAAAAGAGAGAGAGAGAGATAGAGGAAAAGGCGTTTCCACGTTTCTGCAGCCGGTGACTGAGCAGCGGATAGCGAGGCACGCGGACAGAGACTCACGACCCTCCTAAATATCTCTGTCTCTTTCTCTCCACACTGAGTGACACTTCATCTCCCCGGTGCCCCCTTCACGGACCCGTCTCCCCACGCCGATGCCAAACATTATAACCCATCCCTGCACGACTTAAAGCTGCAAAAAGTGACTGACGGAGTGGACTTTTTTTTCTTCTTCTTCCCGTCTATCCTCTCTCAGGCCGACATAACATTCCCACAGAGCTGCTTTCTGTTCCGGAGGAGATTATCTTCCCATCATCTCTCCCCGTCTGTAGCTGACTCATATTCGCTGCTTCCGGGGTGAGTACCGAGTCTCTTTTTCTCTTTATTTTCCTCATATGCAACACGCTGTCTTTTTTGTGTTTGGGGATATTTCTTTAAGACAAACTCCTCCCGGGTGTAGTTCATTAAATGCATCATGCTGGGAGTCAGTCAGGGATAAGATAATGTCCCTCATTGCGTAATGTTACATGATGTATGTGTGAGATACTTCACAGCCTGTAAATGTAGCTTTGGCATCACATTTTGGGGAGGGGAAGTTGAAGAAATGGGGCTTTCCTGGCCTAAATGGAGACAATTGTTTTTGTATCTAGTCAAAGTCATTAACATTCACATGTTTTGCAACAACTTTCTCCAAAAAAACGATTGACAACAATAACTGAACAAATAAACCAATAATTGATGTCTGTGTGAGATTGGCTTCTTCACAGTCGGCCTGTAAAATGCAGTTCTCCAACTTGTTGTTGGTATAAAATTGGTCGATTGCGGTGGAAAAGTATAAGTAATGGGGCATTCATGGTCTTAATAGATGATCAAGTTAATTCAAATGAACATTCTTCCTTCTATCTCCAAAAAACTAAATCAACATATTTCTAAATAGAAACGGGACTTTCTTCTATATCTAAAATGTGCTGTGGAGTAACGAGCCATGTGAAATTTGCAACGCCTTGTTGACTTGACACGACTCAGTCTTGAACTTGACTGTTAAGTGGCTAGTTGGTACATTTCCCATTCCGAGGAGGGCATTTAACACACCATTGATTCAACTAATTGGATTGGGTTTAGTGTCGCTGGAGGCATTCACCAATGTCCTTTTCATTACATGCCAGATGAATATTCCCACAATATTCCTACAGAGGCAAGAGCTATTGATATTATCAAGTGTCTTTCTATTGAATCATATTAAGTTGCATAATTTATACAATATTAACCTATAGCTGTGTTACTCAGTCTTTCAAAACTGGGTCATACATCTGTATTTGTACGCTTCACGGCAGCCAGTTTATCAAGGAAGAAGGTGGTAATAAACTGCCGGTGACCACTTGTGACGTCCCGGATGGCTGTGTGTGTGATTGTGAGGGTGTGTTCGTGTGTGTGTGAGCGGATGTGGAAGGGGTGGGTCTTTATGAATGGATTTGTCCGGAGTGCTGGAAGGAATGAGGGTGACTAGTACTCCTCTCCTTCACCAAAAGCTGTTTTATATAACCTAAAATCCCAGTATTGTCTCCGTTTAAATCCCCTGATATTGTCATAGATGTATTCTGCTAATATTCTTGTTGTTCTGGCTTAGAATTGATGCAGAATACATAAAATAAAACATGATAAGGCAATAACACAAAGTACAACAGAAACAGGTTTTGCAAAGCTAAGACTTTATTTTTAGGTGATTTTTTGCATACAATTCTTGTTAATTCTTAGGAACTCATAACTGCGCAGTTAATAGACTACTGGCAGTGTTCCACAAAGCAGTGAAAGCCATTGTGATTTGTTATGACGATTTTCTCGTTTGGTCTAAAAGTCTATCGTCACCTCTCAGAAAATAGTAGAAAAACGTTTAGTGTTATCTCACAGAGTTCAAGGTTGTGTCAAAGTGACAAACGATTCCTCAGTTATCTCGACACTTCCTCGATTGATTTTCCTAATCGCTTCACTGTCCTTCTCTTGCACCCTGACCCCCTGCGACACACACAGTACATTCATCCATATGCTGCACACAATTACAGAGTGTGTGACACTTGTACGGCATGACGGCTGTCAGTCCATTTCCTGCGAGGCTGCATTCCAGTCATATTATCCCTCCACGCTTTCAAACAATCCCAGTACGGCAAAATGGTCAACTTTATTTATTCTCGAAACGGTGAATGCTACAAGAGTTAGCATCCCTGTAATCCAAGAATTGCATTTTTGGAAGTTAGTGGTTTCCTGTTGAGGTTTTTAAAGGATAACATAAGAGTTTTGAGCTGTAAATTCAGGCATGTGGTCATTGTGGTTAGAAGCAAGGGTCCTCACATGCATACAAGTACAAATATGTGTGTGTGTGTGTGTGTGTGCGCCTTGACTCAGCTTTTTAGGTGCCTGTCTCCTCTCTGATACATATCGATCCGTCTTCTCGGACGGTGATGGGGAAACAAAGTGGGCAGCGCAGCAGAAATGTGCTTCCTCTCTCGGGTTCACTTCCTGTGTGTGTGTGTGTGTGTGTGTGTGTGTGTGGTCCCCTCGCCGCAGCCAGGGGAATGTTTGTGGTCGGCTGAGTCAAACAGTTTTCGGGAAGATCAGCGGTAAACCGGTGTAACTCTACACAATCAAAACAAAAGAACAACATGTCAGTTTGTTTCCTTCTCGGATGGACTGTTCAATCTCACAGATTCCAGCACACCCACCAATACAGTAAACCTCAACGTAACTCTAAAAAAATCAATTGTAGTTACAGTTTTCACTCCTTTGTGTTAGTATGCAGGGAAGAGCATCTTTTCACCACGAACTGAAACCCTTAAATTGACTCAACTGTACCCAAAATGTGAAAGTCTGGTTTGGGTCACTTCTGCAACCACAGAACAAATGAGGAATGGAATATCGTTCTGACGAAACCTGACTCAGAAACATCTGATCCATTTCCTCTCTCTCTTTCATTTCATATCAAAAGCTGTAAAATACTGCCAAGACAATATTGTTTTCTTTCAAGCTTCACGATTCATTCTTCCAAATAATGGAGCATGACTTAACATAAGTTAAATATCGAATGTTTTAAACTGTTGTTGACTTACAGTACAATACATATTCGAGTTAACAATTCACCGTTTACAGGTCAGTTAATGTGGCCAGCTAAACCCCTAGAAATTAAGATTTTTGCAGTTTTTAATAACTCTATTTCCACAGTTTAGTCATTTGACTCATCATGCACAAACAACATTTAAAATGTCAATTATCTTGTAAAGTAATACAAGTTCAACTATATATTTTTGGATTTTTCATATCGATATTTCGTAAAGAAATGCACAAAATCTAAAGCATAGAAAATAGTTGTCAAACAGTTATTCCATTAGCTTATTTGTTAGATATGTTGTGTCAAAAACACTTAAAATTCCCCGATTCTTTTGGCATCTGCCTCAGGAGGCATCCCAAAGCTCCAGTCAGAGCACTAAAAGCTTTTTTGGCTTAATTATAGAAAGCGACTTGGAGTCCAGTTAGAACCAAGCAAGTTCTACATTTTAGTGTAGAAGTCAAACTTGCTTGGAACCAACTGAACTCCAATTCATGACTGGATTGAGGATCTAAAGAAAAAACATTTTTCTTTTTGTATTACTTTTAGTTTAATATAGTATATTTTAATATTGTCTGCTTATCTGTATTATTGTGTTGCATTGTTGGAGAAGCCTGTGACCTAAGATCTTCAAAGACATAATTACTCTGTAGCTATGTTAGTCTGACAATAAAGAACCTTGAACCTAAGGCTTGCATTGTTGTCGGTGTATAACGTTTTAATTATCATGAGACCCAGACTAACCTCTGTTGCCTCCACACTGACAGGCCGACATTCAATATTTAATAAAGCCCAGTATTAGCCTGATCCGGCAACAATGCACGTCAACACGGCAATTAAGGGTAATTAAGAACTCTACTGTTGAAGTGCTTTGTGTCAAAGTAATGACTCGGTTGTCATGAAAACCACCCGTGTTTTTCAGCCCCTCTGAAAGGGTCACTTCCTGCTACACAGAGGGGACGAATATGTCACTGTCAGACGACCCCGTCCTTTTGTCCCCCATCCCTCCCCCCCCCCGCTGAGCGCTTGTTAACTTCCACCCTGTGTGCGCTGGACTCTCAGAGAGTTACAGAGGGTCATTGTCATTGGTTACATCACTGCCTATACTCTGCGCTACGTTCTCCCGTTTGCATTGTCTTCTCTTCTAGGTATCAGGTCGGTTCTAGGTATCCATTTACAGATTCAACCATTGGAGCAGATGCCGACTTCTAACTCAACATTTAATTCTTCCGGACCAACAATTACACATGTTTTATACATGCAACAAGGAAAATATCTTGAGGTTAGAACATGCAAAACATTTACATTGTAGATCCGGCAGGCCAGGACAACGCTTGAAATGACGAAGAGAACTGGAAGGACAGTTGAATAAATCTGATATCCGTTAATGCCGATCCGCTCCAATATTTTAAGAGCTTCTTCCTTGACTCATGCTTTATCTTAATACCAAGTTTCATAAAAATAGTAGTTTTTTCGTAATGCTGCTGACAGTCAAACTGAAAAACGTCATCCTTGGCAGAAGTAATTATGCTATTCAGGAAGTTACCAAATTAAAGCATTACAACAGCAAAAATGTAATAATTTTCTATGTATGACTCTGCCAAAACTAACCGTATAAGTAAAGGTTAAATACACAAATCCTTGACGCTTAATTGACAAATGATGGCTAAGACCTTCCCATTGACTAACGGGCTATCACCTTAACCTAAATGATATGACTAATCAAACCCCGAGCTGAACCTCATTTGTCAGTCAAATCTATGCCCTCTGTTGTGTTATGTTAGAAACTTAGAAACGGCAAAACCAAGAGTTGAGTATTCGCGCTAAACATCGGAGCTGACTTGTTGGATTTATTAACTGTCCTCAGTCTGATATATCCGTCTCAGGCCTAGGAAATGATACTGCGAACACTGACAGTGAAATCACCACCCAGAGCTAAGAGTTCCTCTAGTTTAGAGAGTCAACAACATTGTGTTGTGGTCACCCAGACGCTGGATGCTCTGCAAACAGGAAGTAATGCCTGAAAGGGGAAGTACAGCTTCCAGTTACATCACCGGTTGTTATTCCCTGTCACAGATTTCTCTTTCATCTAGATCATGGGTCGGCAATAGGCGGCCCGTCAGCAATAATATCTTGCCCGGAAAATTATTTTGAGAATAAAAATAAAATATATATTTTTATTTTTACAATATCGGACCAACAGTCGCACATATAGGCTATAATGTCCGAATAGAGAATCTACCTACACCTGAAGAATGCTTATTGTACTCCATGTTGAGAGTGAATGACACACAGCACAGGCACAATCTGGCAGCGGGGTGCACTGACGCTGATAGTGGATCAATAAGTAGGAGGACAGCGCGTGGTGCTGAAAAAGCCAACATGCGGTTTAAAAAAAATAACACCAGCTCACTAAATCATTCAAACGTAATGTTTACTTATATGTGAACAGAAACAAAGTTCAGTCAAAACATTGACAACAAAATCGGAGAAGCCGCTTGATCATGGAGGGCGAGGGGTTTTGGTGCATATGCTGCCAGCCCAGTTAGCAGCTTTGTTTTGAAAGAGAGGTTTTGGCTCATCGGACATTTATGAGAGAAAATCCCAAATGTCCGAGTGTAAGTGAATGCAGCACAAGGCGCGAGGCTTGTAACCCCATCCCCCGGCCCTGGCGCGAGCTTGGAAATGTGATTGTCATTTGAACGAGACGGCGCAAAACGAGAAGCAGTCGGCCTACAATGGCAGAGAAGAGACTGTCAGGTTGGGCTGCGGTGCCGACAGAACGGCACCGCAGCGAGGCTCCTACCCCCCCCCCCCCCCCTTACAGTTCATTAGCACCCCCCCCCCCCAAGCATTCAAACGTCTCACATGTTTTAACAATCAATTACTTCAAGGCCAAACTTAATTGCTGACCCCTGATCTAGATGCAACAAAAAGGTTTTTTTTTTTTATTTTAAACAAATCCACCCACCATCCTACAATATATGAAAATGTATCATTTCATTCGCAGGTCGGTGTATTTGGCATGATGATTATGTTGATTACGTAGCATAAATGTAAAAAAAGATCATATAGGAATCGGAAATGAGCATCCAGTCATAAAGAAGATGTGTATCTTGATAAGTAGGTTGTATAGCTGAAACATGTGCATTGATTTATTATAAACTCCCTAACCCTGCTAAGGTTAAGCCTTTCTATCTCATGGATAGAAACACACACACACACACACACACACAACAATAACAGATCTAATCCCTGCAGCAACTGCTTGGTTGCGTGGTCAGTTGGTTGCTGTGCTACAAGTGACGCCTACACCAGAAAAAAGCTACTTTTTGCTTCCACTTTTCATGCTGTTATCTGCTCTCTGATGTAATTGAATCCATGCGAATGTCCTGCTGTAGAGATTTGAAATGTCCTCCTTTGGGTTGGATGAAAAATGTATGCCTTAAGCGTGATTTTGTGCCAAGAAAATTGAGCAATTTTGTTGATTTTAGTGATGGTGTTGCCTATTTTAACACAGCTGTGGAAGTGTTGCATAAACCCAATCTGTTTGACAGTGGCTAGATTAATGGATGAAGTGATTCACACACACACACACACACACACACACGCACGACACCTAAGCCTACACAGTCGGAAAGAGCCACACAAACAGCAACAGTACAGATGGGCACACAAGCACAAACACGTGGTTACACACACACACACACACACACACTTCAATTCAGGCCATTCCCCTTCGCCCGTTTGCATAATATAACTCCACCGCTCGACTCCAAAATGAAACGCTTCAGTGGGTCTGATTGGATTTGATATGCGTTGATTCGATTGAAGCAGGAGGTGAACACATTACTGCGGTATGTGTCTGTGTGTGTGGCTGTGTGTGTTTGAGGTGTTGCAGGATATTTTGTTAAGTATTGATTGCCTTTCCCTCTCTCTCTCTCTAGTGCTCACATCAGTTTTAATAATCAAATCGACTGTGAAAAAGTCCTTGCATTAAATTGTTTTCACACAGTAAATGTATCATGCCAAACTATCTGCTACTTCCTGGGGGAAACATCATGAGACGGGATGTTTTGTCCCCCCCCCCCCGAGTCCCCCTGAGTGCTGTCGAGCTGATGCATTTCACATGGTCTTCTCAACCACATCTGCACAGATCCTCACACAGACACAAAAACACACAAGTCACGATTACTTTAACAGGCAGGTTGGCTTCCTGCAGCAACTTCCAGGCAGAATTAACCTACGTGTTGCCTTCAGGGGTTGTGGGAAAGTCCAGTATCCAAGATAGAATAAGGGTTAATAGTGGGGTATTATTACAATGAAGGGGATGGATTTTGGTGTGTCGTGCTGTAAATAGTGTCAACCATTTTTGTAGGGACTATTTCTTCGGTAAAAAAAGTAGTCCCACAGAAAACGGTTCAGCAGCAAACTCTTGAACTGAAGTAACCCTGGTGCGTTTGTGTGTTTATCTGCCAGTGTCACAAAAATAACACTTGCTGGCCCGATTTCTGTAGTGCGACAGACGAACACGGGGAAAAGCTGGCCGTGCCTCTCGGGGGGTCTGGGGTGTTTGTGCTTCTTCATCTGCTCTGTAGTTGAATATGTGTGTGTGTGTGAGATGAAGGAACTAGTGGCGTGGGTGGAAGTACGGGTCTTAAACAGCTGATGAGCCATGAGGGCCTCAGTGAGGTGATTCAGAGCGGCCGTTTTCATGTGTCACCCTTAATTAGATCAAATGTTATCCAGTTTTTTAAAGACATTCTGGGTTGAAATACTCATTCTGGACAACAACAAGCTGGTGAAACACATGTTTAAACCTAAATCCTATGCATTGCATTTCCCTTTTCTTTTTTTTTTTCTCTCTCAGCATCCATGTCATGCATCTAAAAATAGAAATATGCTTCCTGATTTTGTCCGTTTAAGCCACAAACATGTCTTTTCCTGCCTCTATGTTATTACATCCTTCCGCTCCTCATGTGGTCGCATGTGCATGTTAGTGTAATGCAGTGGCTCTCAAACTTTTTCTGTCAGGCCCCCCCCCTTTGGAGAAAAAAAAAAGTCGGGCCCCCCCCCCCAACACAAATAGTCAGGCTCAGTGGCAGCGGCAGAGATTTATTTTGGGGGTGCTGTGGGGTAGCTTGACGTTTCATAGAGGGCGCTCAAACATTTAGGGTTTCCCATTAATGTACCGGGCGCTACAGGGGAATGTTCTACCGCAACACTCCCCACGCAAATACACAGTGTGACAGTTACAATGAAGGCTCGATATCAGCTCACGACATATAGGTGTAAGCAGGGGTCAAGTGCTATTTTTATAGATGGTGTGTGGACCTCACATAGGGGGGTCCGGGGGCAAGCTCCCCCTTGAAGATTTATTTTTAAATATTGAAGTTAGATGCATCAATCTGGTGCACTTTGAGCGCAATATGAAGAGATCTATGGATACATCTCTCAACACCCATATGAAACAGAACTGTAAACAGATTTACTTTTTCTTTATCGATATTTTACAAATCACTCCCCTTTTAAACGTTATTCTTGTTTTACTGTCATATAGTATTTCATACCTGTTTTTCATTTATTCTCTTATTTTTTTATAACTATAATGATCATATAAACGTGTGCCTCGGAAATAATTGTTTACATTAATGGTGACTAGGGATGCCAGTGATTATTCGAATATTCGTTACAGTCTCCATAATCGAATATTATTTTTAAAATTCGATTTTATTTATATATTTTTTTATTATTATTTGGGTTTTTTTCTGGCTTAGTTTCAACCAACATATAGACTAATGCTAATAATAGTAATAGTATTAATAATTGTCAATGGCCATTGGTCACACCACCAGTTTGTTTTACTGTAAACTTGGAGGAAGCCTGCGTGCAGAGCAGACTGCTGCTGCAGCACGCTACACACCGCCCCCCCCCCCCCCCCCCCCTCACACGTGCGACTAAAGATGAGCAAAGCGGCAGGTAAAAAGAGTTCCTCCTCGTGGAACTATTTCGAACTTACAAGTCCAAAGGAAGTTAAATGCAAGCTCTGCGAAAAGACGTTGGTCTATCACAGCTCAACCTCAACAACGCCAAAGAGGTTACAGAGAAAGACGCAGCACAGCCGGCCATTACCAACTTCACTTCAAGGCCACGTCGTTGTGATGACATGTTTGTTGGTTGTACTGTTAAACATGTTCCAGTAAAGAAAACAACGGAATTCCTTTTGTCTGAGTTTTTTTTTTCTCTCCCGCGGGGGGGGGGGGGGGGGGGTCGGTCGAATAATCGATTATTATTCGCCAGGGCTGCCGAATAATCGATTTTGATCATGGTCAGTTTCTGGCAACCCTAATGGTGACCAAAACGTTTGAGACCCACTGAGATAACACTGAGAGAGTCCTGTAGCTCACTGAGTCTCTCAGTCTGACAGGAGAGGACCCTCCTCCACTTTGTTGTTGAAAAAAGTCCTTATATCCGTTAGCGTAGCTCGCTAACAACAGCTATCTCCGGTACCGGTGCGCTCTCGCTCGAGCACACAAAATGGCTCATTCCACACACACACACACACACACACAGACACACACACACAGCCAAGCTTTAATGAAACACAGAGACCCAGAAGTAATAGTACTGTACTGCATCATATTATTTTCGAATCAATAATTTTTCAATTTTTCCTCCTGGTCTCTCGCGCTCCCCCTGGCATGCCTCTGCACCACCCAGGGGGGGCGCGCCCCCCACTTTGAGAACCACTGGTGTAATGTGTGTGGTAGGGCTGCTCAATTAATCGCAATTACGATTATGGCTCGCAACGATTACGAAAACAACGTAATCGAAATAAAACGATTTTTTATTATTATTACTTTTATTTATTTTTTTCAAATTTATTTTTTATTGGTTTTTCAGTTGAAGTATAATTAATGTTCAGGGTAATCAACTGTTAAAAACATATTGTTCAAATTTGTTTTCTCCAATAGATTGATGTTTTCAAAGTAAATGGATAATCGTTTTTAATAATCGTGACATCAATTATTGACCCAAATAATCGAGATTATGATTTTTGCCATAATCGAGCAGCCCTAATGTGTGGTAGAGAAAGCTTCAGGAATCCGGTTAACCTCGCAGACACAGAGATGAGAAACTCACACACGTGTATCCTCTCTCCGTTCAAACTGATGCAGGCGTAAAAACTTGATCCGTGTATTGTGTTTATGTAACCCTCTGGGGACCTGTGTACCCACCTCGTGCTTGAAGTATTTCAGCTCGCACTAATGCATTATACCGTTGCACAAAGGCCCGCACTAGAAGAAGCTTTCATGTTATACCTTTTTCATCGAGTTTTTAGAGACAATAAACCCGAGGTGGGAAGCGAGCATCCCACGATCCATGTTTGATTTCAAATCTGTTGCTTTCTTTGAAGCACTTTCTATTCAGAACATGCTCTTATTCACGAGGTAAAATGACTGTATATCAAAGTGTCAATAGATACCGTTCTGTAAGTCAGTTTCTAGACTGAAGCGCCACACAACATCCCTTAAAATCCAGTTTTCTAACTGTTTGACGGCGTCCTGCATGCATCTCATTACTGATTCACACTCTATACACAATATTATTACAAAAAAACATCTTAGTCATCACAGCTCTGCTCTGTGCCTCGTTTTGTCCACAGTCTCTCGGCGGGGATTCGACAGATGGGGAACAATCGAGCAGGAAAGTCCACTTTACTTCAGCATTAACAGGAAGGGGCACATAATGAGGAAATGAGAGGGAAGCATTAAATAACCCTGCGTTCCTTTTTAAAGACCCCACACAGCGTCTCGTCTCACATTAGTGGGACAACAAGGATGTGTAATCGCTGTATTACATAAGCAGTAATTGCATCGTAGCAATAGGGGTGAGTAAAGTTGCGTTCGAAGCACGGTGATAAGGACTGAAAGAAGACAAAGCTGTTTTGGTTGCTAATGGGTAACCAAGGAGCTACGTCTCGTAATAATTCAGTTGACACGTGGTAATTATAAGGTGTAAAGGCAGCGATACACTTGAGGTTGTCCTTTCGCTGTAATTATGGGCACGTCTGGGCTATGGAAGTGCGCTTTATGTGACATTACTAAGTACCACGTATCTTAAAGGATACGTTTAATCATGGATTTAGATATTATAGTTTGGTTTGATATTGGTAGATATTCATGGTTCCCAGAGGATTGATCCTAATGACTCCAGTGGTGATACCTTTACCTTTCCCCTAGTTAGACAAAGGTTCATCTTCGTTTTTGGATGGATTGTAACGATTTATTGTTATACTTTCATGGTTTCCAAATTAAACCAGATTCCCCCTTACTTTTTACTTTTCCGTGGTTTTGAGTAAAGTTTCTCAACAACTTTCAAATGATCTAGCTTAAAATTCAGCATCAATATGAGGTCCAAATTTAGATTTTTGTCATAGTTTAGTTTAAAATCAAATACCTGACAGAGGTATTATTAGGGCTTGCAATTAACCGATCTTGAACACAACAATAATTATATGTCAAGTCATTTTTTAATCCATTTACCAAATACTAGACACACAGCCAATACATTGTAAACGTTTGTCAAAGCTAACCTTAAAATAACATGGGAC
>CADEHL010000662.1:240000-560000 GCA_902827135.1 Harpagifer antarcticus | reverse complement strand
AAGTTGGACATTAAGGAAATATCCGTATATGCGTTTTTGGTCGAAGATCAGAATTGTTATTCATTTATTTAACAGGGACATTAATTAACATTTCTGTAAATGTGCCACAGTTAGCCAAGAGGCTATTTTTCATCGGTAGTCCCTGGACAGATTTTGGAAGTCAACCTAAAGACACATTTCATTTTAAACAAGTAAATACTATCAAATGAAAACATGTATCATAAGACGCTATATCCCGTAGCGGTTTAGCTTAGCTTAGCTTAGCACAAGGACTTGGGGGGAAAACACTATAATGTTCAAGCCAACAAAATCCTCCTCTAAAGCAAATGTACACTATATATTCTTTGTGGATTCAGGGAGTTTCGTACTGGGAATATTTCTTTGTCCTTTTGTCAAGAAATGAATGGAATATTTCCCAAGATCCCAAACTGTTCCTTTGTGGGTTTTGACAAAAGCTTCTGAACCCAGTGACACAGCCTGAGAGGAAGTGCCGCCCGAGTGGCTCAAGTCAAGTCCCCGGTGATTGATGGCAGCGAACAGGAAGTGCCAAAAGAATCTGTCATGCTCGTAAACAGGCTTTACACAGATTAAAATGGAAGCATATAAAAATACGACTCTGAAAACTGGAAAGCATCTTGGTTGCATTAGACAGGAATAGTCGTGAGACGCTAACAGAGAGTTTGTTTTCTTGATTGACATAACTCTGCTTTCCAGAGTCCATCAAAGAGATTACAAAACTTAGAAATCAAGATGACTGGGTTCACATACGACAGATTGTTAGACGTTGGAAGATTCCCAGAGAGCGTAACAGGGAAACAATTGAAGGTGTGAGATTATGTGAGCGGGGGGAACAGAGAAATGTGATAATAGGAGTGAACGGGAGAGAAGGACGGAGGTGGTGGAGATGTTCGGGGGAGAAAATAGGGGATGGGAAATCGAAGAAAGGTGTCGGAAACTGACAAAGTGAGAAGAGAAAGTTTTTTTTTCTTTGCCTGCAGCACTCTCCTTTACTGACGTCACTTGAAGTGTTACATGTCTCTTCAAAGACAATCACAGCAAGAGACACTTTTCAAATGGTCTTATTCTAATCCATTAAAGGAATAGTTTTGGAGGGTCCACTTTTGTCAAAGAGATTTTGAGAAGAAAAACAACACCCATTTCATGTCTGTATGCTAAATACGAGCTTCGAACAGCAGCTCGTTAGCTTAGCATAAAGACAACAAAGGAGCTCTAAATATCTTATTTTTTTTTACATTCTCTCTTTTGATTGAAGATCTATATTGAAACAAACTTTCCCTATCAGCAGTGGTGATGCCTTCAAGTGCTCCTCGTAAACTCGTTTTAACAGCTTCAATCCGTACCTAAAGATGGCCGACTTTGCGTTGTTGTGTTACAGTAGGAGTTGAAAAGAAAAGCCTATATCATTCAAATACCATGGAAGGTAACAAGGTGTCTGAGAGTATTTTTTAAAGTGTATGCAGTATTTTCAACAAACCAGTCCTTGTTCATGTATCAAATATTCGTAACATGTGATTTGTAGTGTTTTTATCCAGACATTAGCTTGGTAAAATAACCTATTCCTTCACCTTGTGTACTTGCTGCATTGCTGTGTTTGCATTTATGATCGAAGGAGGCTTTGAGCTCAATACATGCTCGTGTTCTGCTTCCTGACCAAAGAGTATTAGTCCTTTTTACCCCTTTCCTCTTCAAACGGTGAATATTTCCTGTGAACTCCAAGCCCTCGAGGAAACAAGGTGTCATTAGATCGACTTCTCTGCCATCTGGCTCTCATCTTCTCTTCAGGAGACGGCCTGTAAATGCCTCCAAACACAAGTCAAGTGAAAGCGTATCTCACGACAGGCTGCTGGAGTGTAACATCTCAACACCGCTCTTCCTCCTCTTCCTCCTCCTCCTCCTCCTCCTCTCCCTCAGGGCTGCTTCTCTGCTTGTCTTTTTTATTCTGTGTGTTCGTGCCTCTGTAAAAACGCACCAACAGGCTGATCTGAGACCAGCCAGCTTCTGATTGTTTTCATTTTTGGAAGAAAGTTCAAAACACCCGACAGCGTCTCCCTGCAGGCGTCTCAATGCTTTTGGCTCTTAATTAGTTTCCTGCTTGACTACCTGGCCACCTGTCTGCCTGGCACTCGTTGTCTTTTTTAACCAGAGGGGGGACATTCAGTGGCAAAATGTATAATACGGAATTTTTTGGTTGATTTGTGTGGATTTGAGAAACAAAATGTGTTTTAATTTTTAAATAAATTTGAGCTAAGACGATCCTTCTGTGTATGTTTTAGCCCGTTAGCTACGAGTCAGTTGAGCCATGTTTGCCATCCAGTGAAAACCCTGTATTTAAGAATTGGGTATCCTTTAAATGGATCGGATAAACTGACCATTTAGAAAAATGTCCTTCATTTTAAAGCTAAAAAAATCTGATTATCTGAAAATAAAAGTATTTGTTAAACAAATACGTAGCTAATTTTAAAAAGCAATATTAAAAATACGTGTTCTTTCATCGGAAAATTATATTTTATATTAAATCAGTGCTGACCAAAATATGAATACCTTGAAACACATCAACTCGTTTTCTTTAAAATTATTATACATTTTCTTTAGATATGCTTTGATTTCTATTTCTATTATTAAGATTTTTTTAAACATGTCGAATTTAGTGTTTTTCTGCGGCATCTGTTTGTTCATACGGCACACATTGGTCATGTGACATTAACGGGGCTGGATATAATAAATCCAGTTAAACTCACTGTCCCTTTTAATTCCCTTTAACTTTCTAACACTGCGAGTCGCCTGCAGTCAAACAAATGACTGTCAAGTTCCTCACAAGAAGAAGATCTAATATTAACATAATATTTATTCTGAATTCATCATTATTTTGTCACATGAGCCGCGTTCACACCGCAGTACTGTTCCCACTTTAGTTCCGTTATAGTTCCGAAATCACACCAAAAAGAGCCGGAACTAAAATTAGTTCATGAGAACCTTTTCACCCCCTTTTCCGTCCCTGCTAGAGAGCAGGTACTTTCGTGGGAGAAAAAGGTTCCTTTAGGCGCATTCACACCGCAGTACTTTTCCCACAAAGGTTCATGCGAACTTAGTTCATGCAAACTCTTTAGTTCGCATGAACTAAGATCGCATGAACTAAGATCGCGTTCACACCGGAAAAAGTCCCTGGGGGTGGATTAGGCAAATGAAGCCGCTGACGTCACTTCTTCTTCTTCTGCTTTGGGTTTACTGGCAGGCTACAAACAACTTCACGGCGTATACTGCCGCCCAAAGTCCCCGGAGTTGGGGACTGGCTTCAGTAGAAGCTGCTGGGACTCCCAGCAGCTTCTACTGAAGCCTTCCGAGTAAATCGCCAGAACGCCGATAATAAAATGGCGGCTTCACAAAACATTTTGGGAGTTTTACGGGGCGTGGTTTGCAATCCGCCCAGCCAATCAGAAATATAGCTCTTTTCTCACAAAAGAGCCGCTCGAAAGTCCCTGCTCTCTAGCAGGGACTTTCGAGGGGGTAAAAAGGTTCACATGAACTAATTTTAGTACCGGCTCTTTTTGGTGTGAACGCGATGAAAGAGTTCTCATGAACTAAGTTTGCATGAACCTTTGTGGGAAAAGTACCGCAGTGTGAATGCGCCTTATGTCTGATGCTGGACGGATTGTAAACCACGCCCCGTAAAACTCCCAAAAAGTTTTGTGAAGCCGCCATTTTATTATCCTTGCATTAGCATTATTAGCATTAGCATTAGCCCAGCGCAGAAAGGCAGAGAGACTAACTTATGGCAACACAAAAGAAAACATGGGAGTGGTGGAGATGAGGAGGTGTCGGCGTTCTGGCGATTTACTCGGAAGGCTTCAGTAGAAGCTGCTGGGAGTCCCAGCAGCTTCTACTGAAGCCAGTCCCCAACTCCGGGGACTTCCGGCCGGGGACTTCCGGCCGGGGACTTCCGGCCGGGGACATCCGGCCGGGGACTCCGGGCGGAAGTTGTTTGCGGCCTGCCAGTAAACCCAAAGCAGCAGAAGAAGAAGAAGTGACGTCAGCGGCTTCATTTGCCTAATCCACCCCCAGGGATTTATTCCGGTGTGAATGCGATCTGTACTTAGTTCATGAGAACTAAAGAGTTCTCATGAACTAAGTTCTCATGAACCTTTGTGGGTAAAGTACTGCGGTGTGAATGCGCCTATTTAGACTTTTATAGAAATAAGACCAAAAAAACAGAGATGATCACCACATGGCATGACTGTTATTGATGTAAAAAACCAATATGAAGGATCATGCAGGTACATATTTATGTGTCTTTGCTGCTTTTTAAGGTGTCTTTTCACCGATATCCATATTTCGCTGATTCTGTTCTCATTGTGATCTAAAACAGTCCTTCATCTCAAGCTTTTGTCCTCTTTTTCATCCCTCGGTTCAACTGCCAATTTTTGACGTGAAAGCTAGTTGTTAAAAACCTTGTACTACTCTATAATTACCCAGCAGGTCACGGCGAAACAAATGAATCTGGAATTAGTGCAATTTGGTGTAATGACGCACCATTTAGTCATTGTCAGAAATGGCCCGAAAGGTGAGTCATACAGTCGAGCCTGTTGCTAGCTTGCTCTCAGGTGATTGAATGACATCATTTCCTTACAATTTCTTTGTTGCTTACAATCGCACGTTTTCCTGCACCGCTGCACACGGTTTTCCAGAAGCCTGCAGTGTGGTTTTAGATGAAGGAGCTGTAGAGTGAAGGCGGCAGAGATGAGGACGCGAGATATTTTCGACTCACAGCAGGGTGTCTGGAGAGGCTGACGTCGGCTCGTGATTTGTACCTTTTGTCACATTTTTGTCTGGAAGTTTTTGCTCAAAACTATGTCACTGTCTAACCCTCGCTTCTGCACACACACATTCAGCGCATAAGAAAAACAGCCCCTCCCCTCCTCATCTGCTCTCCTCCCAGAGGCACAAAGATATTTTTATCTCCCATAAAGCCCAAACGCTAATGAAGCATCGACGACACAAATACATTTCCATGATTATTTTAATTCTAAATCCGGCTCTGCGGATACACACACTGCGACATCTCTGTCTGCTGTTGTGAACACAAACTGTCACAGTGCGTGAGTGTCAAATATGTTTCGTGTCGGAGGCATTTCAGTGATAATTGTACCTCGTAAACAGACGTTTAATCATGCCTTAAAATCACGTTAGGTAAGAGAGACAGCGAGGTGAGATGATGCCACTTCTCTCCGGTCCATTTACTTGATCCGAGGATTTTGACGATAGACTGTGTCGACAAATAACACACACATATATGAATCTAAAGGAAACAGAAACCTCATCCGGTCGTCATTTTTAGTTGTAGTTGGCAGTCTTTAAATAGTATGAACTTGATTTATGTCAGTATCTGCAGACATTGAAGGTTCACACAGGAAATGCAATGAGGAAGTACACTCTCCTCTCCTTCTGTATCATAAGATTAATAACCACTGCTTTCATATCCTTAATCTACAACATGGGACCCAGAGTTGTCCCTATCATGTTATCGCCATCGCGGCATGTGTGTTCAGTCCACATGATGCCACATATTATCATTTATCAAACACAGACTGCATCCTGGCATCTCATGATATCATTCCTCCCCAATGCTATCGGATCAGTGCAGAGGCAAAGAGAAACATACCTGTTCTCTGGTGGCTTATTGTGAGGATTAATGTCTGATAGTCCTCTGCAAAGACACAGCATATATGGAGCAACACCTCATGGCTAAATCCAGAAGTTGTGCAGGCAGTGGATTTGGCCACTCTGTTTTGAATGTGCTGTATGAACAGTAGTGGATTCATACTGTGTGCCATTGAATACCTTATTATTGAAAATGTGCATTATGTGTCTGTGACTTTTTAGTATTAAGTGTCTCTACTTTCCATCACATGTCACTTGTTAGACGCTTTTATCCAAAGCGACTTACATACTCAATACTGTGGACAATCCCCACAGGAGCAATTTGGGGTGAAGAGTCTTCAGGGACACAACGACATGCTGACTACAGTGGGGTTTGAACCTGTGACCCCCTGATCCGAACACTTACGGACAACCCACTGCACCACACGCCTCCTTTGTCTCTACTGTGACATGTCTCCATGTGCTGCTGCACCTCTTTTCACCCTCTGTCTGAAACCAGAGCCCAGTCTGCTCTGATTGGTTAGCTGGCCGGCTCTGTTGTGATTGGTCAACCGCTTAGAGATGTCCCGCCCCTTAGCCTATCACGTACAATGTGTCGGAGCGCTAGCCAATAGAAGCATGAGTGTTACATTATGGAAGTAAACAAAGGAGTCCAATGGAGGCGTTTCAGGATTGTAACCTTTGCAGACAATTTACATGCACAAACACCAATATAACACACTACAGGAGAACCCCAAGAAGCGTATTAGGGCCCCTTAAAGTTTTGCCAAACACATGATATCACTGAATATGATGGGCTTCAGACATCTCTATAGTGAGAGGCTATCACACACCTGCCATTGTTCCCTCAGAACAGATTTCAGGGTCTCAGTTGAGAAAGATGTCTGAATAAGCTCGAGGCAGCAACACCTGCATCGTGAAAACAAAGGGAAACGACATTACTATTAGCAGCTTAACACAACTTTGAAGCATAAACAGCTTGTAATGTCTGTCGACTGCTCCGACTTACCAGGTGCTGAAGGTTACCCGCTTGCTTATGGAGGCTTAGCCTCACACAGGAGGATTTTAATGGATTAGAGAATTAAACCTGGACGTTCAGCGCCGTAGGGGCGTGTTGCGTGACTGCAAGTGTCGTCTCGTTATGACGTGACCGCTGTCGCCGAGGTGAGGTTTGTCCCAGAATAAACGGGGATTTGCTTTAATTGGAGGAAGGATAAAGCAATGTGTATCTCTGTGTGTTTAAACGTACATGTGGGATGCTGCATAATAACTCCTGGGATTCCCGCACATGCTCTAACCCATTTACCTTCATCTCCTACATGTCAGTCTTTATTCCCCTTCTTTCTATGAAGCCGGTGTCTCTTCCTGCGTCCCTACACATCTGCTCTCGCTCTGCTTTAGTCGTGGCCATCTGGTATTTTGCTGCAGCCACGATTTACCATTTAGGATTTAGAACAGAAGCAGTGACAGGGGAGGGAGTAACTCTCTACTCTCTCTAGCTCTCACGCATCCACATGTGTGTGACACATGCAGCTTTTCATATTCATGCAGCTACTCATGAACAGACAAATACATTGCCAACCCTTGTTCAGGCATTCAGACCAGAAGCAATGCAAACACACTGTATAATGTAGGATACAAAAGGCTATATATCCTTACAGACGTAATGATGTATAAGAGCTCACTTGTAGCCTACACCTGAATCTGTGACTATGTTTGAGGTAAGAATAGCTTTAATTTAAATAAAGATAAAAAAGGGTTTGTTTCTGATTGATTGATTGATTGAAAAGTTTATTAACAGCTTGTATATTGGGTACAGTACAGTACAGCTCAAAACATACAATTGTTAAGGGGATGCAGACCAGAGAAAGACTTTCGTCTTGTTTACATCAGGGTCCCCCATTCTCATTACTTTATGCAAAATGATCTACTGTATATGAGCATTTTAGGATCCTGCTACCTGAATCAAAAGAAACAAAATGCTTTAGGTTTATTTGGTTATATATAAGTATGCATTTGATACTGAATCAAATAAGTGATTGAAAAGGCTGTATCGTAGTAATCAGATTATATGTTCAACAACTTGTTATGGTTAAGGACATTTTGATTGTGATGGCAGAAAAGGAACTACGAATAGCAGCTTCTAAGATAATCTGAAATAAGTGAAATATTGTCTTTATAATTGGTCTCTATTTGGTTTTGTTTTAAACGATATCACCTTTTTATATAGTTTGTTGTGCAGCTGTGTGATGGTAAAGCTGGTAAACTAAGACACTAGCTGGTGAATATATCGGCGCATTCAACAAAAAAATGTTCCTCAGGAGTCGGTGGAGACCAACAAAGAGCTTAAAGTGTGACATTTAGACCTAAATATTGGTCGGACCGCAACACATATCCAAATGAATGCTCCATCTCTGATTGATTCAACTCCAATGGTTTGCTGACATCGACTTTAAAGTGATGACTTTTTCCAGTCTTGATCAGAACTGAAACACAGAAAAGTGTTGCCAATAAGGCCGCTATTCGAAAGGCGGAGTTCCGTTAGTATCCCTTATTTTGCGTTCATACCAAAAAGAGTACTTAGTGCCGGGAACTTTTACCCCCATTTGTAGTGCCTGCTAGAGAGGTGGTACCATCCTGGGGAGAAAAAAGTACCAATTTCTATTGGCTGGGCGTATTGCAAACCACGCCCCGTAAAACTCTGAAAAGTAGTTTGAAGCCGCCATTGCATTTGCTGGCATTAGCATTATTAGCATTAGCATTAGCCCCGCGCACCAGCGGAGAGAAAATAACTTATGGCAACACAAAATAAAGCATGCGAGCGGTGGAGATGAGGAGGTGTCGGCGTTCTGGCGATTTACTCGGAAGGCTTCAGTAGAAGTTGCTGGGAGTCCCAGCAGCTTCTACTGAAGCCAGTCTCCAACTCCGGGGACTTCCGGCCGGGGACTCCGGGTGGCAGTATACGCCGTGAAGTTGTTTGTAGCCTGCCAGTAAACCCAAAGCAGAAGAAGACGAAGTGACGTAAGCGGCTCATTTGCGTAATCTTCCCTTAGGGAACTTATTCCGGTGTGAAAGCGATCTGTACTTAGTTCCATGGGGTAATAAGTGCTGGGCACTAAGTGCGGTAAAGTACTTGGTGTGAACGCAGCTAAAGTCTAATGTGCATCACAATCGTGTTCCTGTGGATGTGTTTGAAGCATCTTCTGCACATAGTTTTAAGAACAATCATTTTCAAAATGAGAGCCACTGTCTGCAGGATGTCCCGCATAAAGCCCCGAGGGGAAGAGTTACAGACAGGAGGACGAGGCCAGTGTCGAACAAAGCAGAAGGGATTAACTCCAGTTTTAATTCCCAGCTTTTTTTTTTCTCCTTCTCTTCCTCCCTCCATCCTTTCTGCTCTCCCTTTTTTCCACCACCCTCTATCTATTCTTTCTCCCTCTCCCTTGGCGGCTGCTGTTTTTTCCGCTGCCCTACACCCGGGGCCAGGAAGTGTTCCCATGGTGACGGCAAGAAGTAAAGCTGGTCATTCACAGCCTGGTCTCCACGGCACGCGACCCTCGGTCTGCAAGTCCTCAAAATATCTTCTTTTCTTACACAACTAAGCCCTCACACATATTCTTTATTGACATTTGGCAGCAAACAATTACAGTGTTTTATCAAGACATAGTAATTGTACCTCTTAAGTTTGTCTGTCCGAAATGCCTTTATAAAGATAAAATAAAAACAGTAAAAAGTACAATACGAACATTAGGGAGAGATCAGGACTTCACAGTAAAATCATACGTAAAGATAAAATCTGGCCTATGAGGTTTTACGAAATGAGTCCACTTTCTCCATCGCGACACAAATAGTTCCAGTTTGTGATTGACAGATGATGTCATCCTCTCCATTTTGTAAATGTCCATTGTAGTCTCCATCCATGTTTGTAAATGTCCATTGTAGTCTCCATCCATGCGTTTAAAGGTGTGTGTGTGTGTGTGTGTGTGTGTGTGTGTGTGTGTGTGTGTGTGTGTGTGTGTGTGTGTGTGTGTGTGTGTGTGTGTGTGTGTGGTGTGTGTGTGTGTGTGTGTGTGTGTGTGTGTGTTGTGTGTGTGTGTGTGTGTTGTGTGTGTTGTGTGTGTGTGTGTGTGTGTGTGTGTGTGTGTGTGTGTGTGTGTGTGTGTGTGTGTGTGTGTGTGTGTGTGTGTGTGTGTGTGTGTGTGTGTGTGTGTGTGTGTGTGTGTGTGTGTGTGTGTGTGTGTGTGTGTGTGTGTGTGTTATATATACATTTGTTTTGTATTCGGGATTGTGGGAAACGGCATTTCGATCTCTCTGTCGGTACGCACAAACTAAAAGATTGACCATTTTATGTTATCAGTTATTCTGTCATGATTCGCAGAGGAAAGACAGTTGAAAGTGCCATGTTGTGTTTTGTTTGCCCACCCACAGTGACACTCGTGTCCACATGCAAGTTCTTCTCCTTTTAGAACATGCCTCCACACTCACATTTTCTCCTTTGGTTTTTATTCTGGTCTTCACCCAGTGCAGCACTTTCAATCTAGTTGCAGAAAGTCTCCCGTGGTGTCTTTCTCTCCTGACCTTTAAACCCTCTGGCTTTACGCGAGCGTGTGCCAAAAAAAGAAGGTCCATCTGTATGCAGGACACATCGGTGCCACAGTGTGTGTGTGGGGGTGTCACTTGGGAGGATCGATTGTTGGTGCTGCCTACACATAAGCTCTTCACAGGCGTTGTTCTATAGCTTAGAGAAAAAGGAGATTGAGGAAAATACCATCTTGCATGTAGAAATACAAACATGTCGTTGGAACGATTTCATTATTACTTTCTACTGTATATCTCAAAATGAAAAATAAGATTTAGGCTAGATTCCAGCGATTAGCTAATTTCATGTATATCTGCATTCACTGTGGAGTTACATAGTCAAATCATTAATTTACATACAACACCATTACATATTATCTATTCAAATATATAACAATGAAAGTATACACACCCATGCACACATCAATTTAAATACCAGCATATCCATCCAGTACAACTTTATAGCAGTTCATTACAATAAAAAGAAACTGAATCACAGTCGAATGAATGTCACTATGACTAGTTTATCATACATACACACATATATATAATACTAGATTATGTACATTTAAATCAAGGTGTTGTTCGGCATATCAATCAAAAACGTTCACAAGTTCAGAGATGGCTGCATAAGGATATTTGGTTGGAGATTAGTTCATACATTTGAGTAGCTGTGCATATAAAACGAGACAATACAGAAGCATCATAAAGTTGAAGACTAAGAACATTTTGTAGCAATATTTTAATATTTCTAGGATGGCAGATAGAAGTTTCAATGCACTAAATGGGAAATGAGACATTTCAGTTTTTGTGTTGGAAAAGCAGCAAAAACAGCATCAGAAATCGACCTATAAAACCAGATCTCTGCCCCTATATGTAATCTGAACATGTTTTTCTTTGTCCTTTGGATAAACTGACCTTTAAGACCTCCATTAGCCCTCTTCTGAGAGCACAAAGCCTCAGTCAGTTCTGCATTTAATCAAGTTTCATTCACGCTGAGCACGGGACTGTATGAGGTTTGATTGACCGAGCCAACATAATGATAGATTTCTTTCCATCAAGAATGCTTATTGAAAAATGCATTTACCTTATTGTGTATGAAATCCATGTCGGCTGTTACGCTGTGCTTTTGAAAACTGACTGAAACTAGAGGCCAGTTGCATGGTAACAGTAGCTGCTGAGGATTTAAAGGATAAGGCCAGCGGTCCAGATTTCAATCGTATTACAGTATCCTACACAGCAGATGGATGAGCCCAGTTGTCATGGAAATGATTTCCTGAGCACTTTAAAAGTTCAGATATATGTCAACAAATTGAATGAAAGACGGTACAATGTGTTTGACCAATGACCATTTTGTCTTCGACTCGCCAAGCCCTTTCATTCTTAATGACGAATCAAATATTTGAAACGGGTCACAAACCTGTATTTTCATTTTTGTATGGCTTTATGATTTACTGAAATGGTAAATGGACTGTACTTATATAGCGCTTTATCCAGAGTTTAAGAGCCCTCAAAGCGCTTTACATACTACATGTCATTCACCCATTCATACAGAGCAGTGTACCTCACTCTAGGACCTAACATTCACACACCGTTAAGTATCTTGCACAAGGATACATCGACATGTTGACTGCATGGGCTGGGATCGAACCCTCCCTCCCTCGCAGCCACAGTCAGATGGATACTGTAGTTTTTAGAAAGCGTTGTTCAAAAGGAGTAAGATGTGCGGTGGGCTATTTTTAGCCATGGATTATTTCTAGACGTCAGACAACAGTCTCTTTGGTTGGTCGATCACTTTAGTCCAAATTCAACAATGATTTGATGGTTTGCCAACACATTTGGTGCAGAGATTCACGTCCCTTCTTTTTTGTACCAAGAATTTGCCCAGTAATCTGGTTTATTACTAAATATTTGTGAATCAAACATCATTCACATCAGCCTCAGCCGTATTGTGAGTTTAGTAGTAACACAAATACAAATGTATTAACAGTATACTTAAACACAAGCACGGTAGCGTTGGGTTGCCATGTCAGCTACCTATTTCCAATCCTGCGAACGTTCCCAACAATAGCATTTGTGACATTTATATTGAATCACTTGTTCAAACATGTCCCAAATCAAGTTAATGAAATAAAGTTACAGAGCTCATGAAAAAGGCTTCACACAAATGCACCCGAATCAGAAATGAGTGATTTAGACAAAATATATTTAAATCAACTGCACTATTTTTACAAGCCGCAAATGTTCTTTTCTCCTCAATGAAAAATGGACTATTGGCCTATATTCTCCGGCGCTTCACGGCTTCTCCCCAGATTAGCGCCTCCTCCTTCCCCTCAGGTCTCTCTCTCTCTCTCTCTCTCTCTCTCTCCCTCTCTCTCTCTCTCTCTCTCTCTCTCTCTCCCTCTCTCTCTCCTCTCTCTCTCTCTCTCTCCCTCTCTCTCCCGATTCCTCACGCTCTGGGCTTTCAGCTGATGAGAGCTGGCAGTGCTCGCCGCCTCAGTGGACATGAGGCCGTCTGTAAGGAAAAGGACCAAACCTCCTTATTTCTCTCCATCCTCTAACCCCCTCTCATCCCTCTCCCCCCCCCCCTCTCAAACCATAATCCTGTGCACAATATCCCTCCCTCTGCTCTTCCTTTTCCCTAAGATATCCCTCTTTTCGCTGTCCAGGCTTGTGGTGGGAATGGCAGTTGAGCGGTGCAGTAACTCGACCGACCGGACGAGGGTTAATCCCGCGTTAATGGGGAGGGGAATCTCTTCCAGAGCATGCAAAAACAAACGGGACATCCGAAAGAGAAACAGCAGGATGTACAGAAAGGGGGCTAGAAGGCCAGCACGTGAGCTTAAGAGAGGAGAGTTGGTGTTTTATTTGGCGACTGTACACAGGCAGCGAGAGACTTCAAAGTGAGATTAATGGTCAGACATCAATAGTAATGTTTACCGGCAGCACAATGCTCCTGTGATGGTGTCTACTATAAAACCTGCCATGTTTCTGTGCTGTAGAGACCCCCGGGATGCATACAACAGTTATGAAGAAGGAAGGTATCAAGCAAAGGCAGAGAAGAAGTAGAAAGCACCAGAAAAGGAGTGGCATTTGAGGATGATGTGGAAGGCACATGTTAAAACCTCGGAGCAGTGCGTTTGACCTTTCAAAGACGGGATTGTAGTTTGATTTGAGATGTCCGTGTGTGTGCGTAAAAGCTTGTACCAGAAGGCAGCACAACGCTTAATGGCATACTGTAATGGCAACGTAAATGTCATCTGCCTCATTTAAACCCGCGTTTTAAAAGAACCCGTTTTTAATATCCAGACGTCCGACTGAGTGCTTCTAACTCAACTGTTAGCTCATCATCCGGTTTGAATAAATCATACCATGTCCATTACTGAGTCCCTTTCATATTTCCAGAAATGTGATTATTGTAAACTGAGTCAGCTAAATTGTGATATTTGCCAGCCTCGAAAGTGCATTACCTAATAGTGGTGGAGTATTGCACAGTGAGTAAGCATACCCCGGCGCTGTTCTTAAGTACAAATTAGAAGTAATAACTCAAGTATTACAGTAAAAAAGGCTTAGGAGATATCTGGATGAACTCTTGATGACGCTACTTCATGTTGGCAGGAATCAGTTGTTCAGGAATCTGCTAATACTACGACATAAAACATGCCATACCCAATCAACTAACACTTTTATTTCACGACGGCTAAAGACACATATTTTTAGATTAGCTTTTTATTAGCAACCCCCCACTTTAAATGTTCTTTTAGTCTTTATTATTTACCTACCTTTATATTGTTTTATTTATTGTATAGTCTTTTTATTTGTATTTCTGTTGTACCTATATGTTCACTTTGTTTTGTTAAGCTTAACACAGTGTAATCCTAAATGAAATGTAACGGCTGCATCCTGAGAATGTCCTGTAAACGGATTTGTGATAAACAGATGTCGTTGGAAGGGAGTTTTATGACAACCACAGGAAGACACGATGAGTGGAAGGAATCTACGATAAGGGGTTATCTGTATATCCCATTTGTTCTTTCAGGGGGTCCGCGGGGTCTTAGAAAGTATTAAAAGTTGATCAAATCAATTTAGAGGAAATTAAGGCTATTAAAAAGTATTAAACGGCATTTTCCAAGGTATTACATTTTGTAGCTTGTTTTCAATAAGTATATAAATGGTCCAAAGAGGTTGTGTTCTACAGTCTGCCTGAATGTAATCATGGCGTAGGTGTGTAGTGTGATTCTGTGTAGTTTATTGATGGCATCCCGTTGGATTTGACGTCATCTGAACAGGACATCGCACGCTCACTGCTTGATAGCGCGAAGGTCCGTTTGCGCCGGTTGCTAAGCAATATCGTTATGGGGAAATGCAAGTCTGCGTCCAAATGGTTGGACGATAAGGAGGAAGGACAATCAATACTGTATATAGTCAATGTGAGGTGAAGTGTGTCGCCAAGGTAACCGGTTAGAACTCCAAGTGGCGATGAGGTCTGAAAGTGTCTGGAAAGTGTCTCAAAAAAGGTCTTAAAAGGTCTTGAAAGATGTTACATTTGACTCCAGGATTCCTGCATACACCCTGTCTTTGTAGGGTGAGGTTTTGCATACATAGAAGATCTCAAAAATACTTTATATCGATATTGTGTTTCTTTGCATATTTGCCGAACTCATCTTTTACTCCAGACAGCAGCTGATTTGTTGCGACGACAGTTTTATGGGGTTTTATATTATATTATATTTTATATTCTTGCATCGACTCAGTTGTCTTGTGTCTTATCTGACGGAGGGAAACCATTATTTATTTATTTTATGATCATACCTTCTACCTCCTTGTGTCTATTGACCTGATCAAGTGTTATATTTTGCTGCATGTACCTTTAAAGTTCTTAACAAATAATCTGAGGGGAATTTTTTGTTTGTTTTGAACTTGTGATGTGTCATTTTGTAAAGCACTTTGAGCTGCATGTGTTGTATGACAAGTGCTATATCAATAAAGCTTTATTATTATTATTTGATCATTTGGTAAATTCTTTAAGATGTCAACCAATGCCAGAAGCAGGACATAAAACTCCCATTGCCCCCAACTTCCTCGGTGAGAAAGGGAAAAGGAGTCACAGCTGCTTTCTGTAGTCCAGCGGTGGATCAAGCTGATACACGGCGATGTGCAGTGAGGCTTCGTGACCCCTGTAGAGACCGGACGGTGTTTCCTCCTCCTCGCTCGCTGTCGTCTGTTTGTTGTTTGTTGCCATTGGAAAGGAAACCCGCAGAGAGGCACATTGGATCGCTTTCGTGCTTGTGGCATTGAGAACTGATCAATGTCCGACTGTGGCTTGAGAGACAGTCAGATTGGTCTATTGAGCATGTGTACTTCCTGCCTGAAACCACAGTATTTGCTGGAAGAAGAGCAGAGAACTGTTGTAGCAACCTCAAACAGGAAGTTCTAGTTTGGTTATGAGTATTTTTTTTAAGCTAGGCATGTATTATGTATTTCTTTAGGTATAATGTCACCTCTAAATCACATTCACTCATCTTGAATAATGAGAAGTTGAAATGGATTCTTGAACTACATGTAAATAAGCGTTTGAGGACAGTTGGGACTGGCATCAGTACTATGGAAAATGAGGTATTATGAAAACCAATATTTAACCAATTTCTTTAGTTGAATCTGTCAACATGGCAAGAAACCACATCCAGTCAAATAAGTTCCATGTGTGACCGAGGAGAGCCTATAATTACCTGATCTAGAAACAACTCTAGGATACAACCCAAACACCAAAACTAAGAACTATTTATTTTGGCATGTTTACCCATGTGCATTTTTACCCATGTGATTTAACCACTTGGCTAGGGTTAGGGTTAGGGCATGCATACCGCAATACTTCTGCTACGCTATAGATTTAACTGTAACCTGAGTCTTTTTAAGTTGAGAGCCAATATATAAGAATTGTACCAATGCTCTGCCAACAAAATGGCACCCACAGATACCAGCACTCAGGTATTATGAAGATAACAGCGTCAGCTAAATGTATTGTAATGTAATAACAGGTACAGTGTAATGCATGCTGCCTAAAAAGGACACTTAATGCATGTATTAACGTAAGGTAAATCCAAGCATTCATGGATATTATATATGATCTTTTCAAGGGCTTTTCTGAATAATGTCTCACATTGAGAATCAGAACGAGTGGATTTGATAAGACAATTAGTTTCAGGTTTCAAAAATGCAAAACGATATAGACTTCTGACCTGAGAGGTAGATTTTGGAGGCGGACAAACGCTCCGAACCACAGCTGTGAGCTCTTCCGCCTCCCACTCTCTAATCCTCACCCCCTGCTGCTCCTGCAGGACTGAAGACGCATTCTGAGCGAGAGGAAGATGGTTAATGGCACTGAGAGCGAGACATATAGATTAAAAGAGGGAAAGACGAAAAGAAAAATGGAGACGGTAACATCCCTAAAACTTGCAAACGTGTTGTAGGAATTAGAGAAAGTTTAACGAGGTCATTTCTCATGTTATGTATTTTAAGAATGGAAATGCCGTACGTGGACAGTCGAACAGATTTCTTCTAAAGTCGACGTGAGTTTCATGGGAGATATGAAGATGGAGAGTGGGAGGGACTCCTACACTCTCAGTTCATTTGAGTTAAAGAGAAAAAAAATACTGAGAGAGAGAGAAGGAGAGCATAGGAGGCTGTGAAATGTCAGGGTTTATTTAATAAGAGATGTAATGAGGGGGATCGAGACTAACTGCTTCTACTCGACGAGTAAAACAAGAAGCAACACAAAGGAGCGGGAAGTAGAAGAGTACGAGGAGGTAGGGAAGTTGTGCAGTATTTAATCATTTACCACACGTAAAATCAATCAACTGTAGTTTCATCACAACAAATAAGGGTGTACAACATCATAGGGCTGCTCAATTAATCGTATTTTAATCGCGATTACGATTATGGCTTGCAACAATAATAAAAACAACGTAATCGAAATAAAACGATTATCTTTTTATTATTATTACTTTTTTTTTTTTTTTTTTTTGGTTTTTCAGTTGAAACGTAACGTTCAGGGTAATCAACTGTTAAAAACATACTGTTCAACATTTTTTTTTCAAAGTCAATGAATAATCGCATTTAATAATCACAATTACAATTATTGACCCAAATAATCGAGATTATGATTTTTGCCATAATCGAGCAGCCCTACAACATCAACCTTTAAAAGGAATAACAATAACACAGCGATATCAGCCAATGAAGAGCAACTTCGCTAATGGAAAGGAAGCAGTCCAGTTAATGGAAAATATAGAATAAAATATGCATGCACTGATAGTTCAAGCAGTTTAAAGATTTGTAAGTAGTTTATTTTAATCAATGTTGAAATAAGGCAATATTACCTTTTGGGCATCTCTATCCAAAACGACCTATATCAAAAAAATAACAGCTCAAATCAAAATGCATATTTCTGCCAAAATCAAATGTCAACGACGTGGTCAGTGGTGGGCGGCTGTGGCTCAGTGGATAGAGTGCTGGACTTCAAATCAAGGGGTAGCAAGTTCGAGTCCCACTGCAGTCAGCATGTCGTTGTGTCCCTGAGACACTTCACCCCAAATTGCTCCTGTGGGGATTGTCCACAGTACTGAATAAGTCGGTTTGGATAAAAGCGTCTAACAAATGACATGTAATGTCAGTAAGTGAAAGTGTGTAGCGTGGGCCGAAATATAAAAATGAATATTTCATTATGTTTTCTGGTGGAGAAGACTAGTGTTTGTTGTCCACAGATTACGTGTTATTGACCACTTTTTTCTGTGGATTGATATGACTGAATATAGTCCCTTGTTCCTCCTTAGCAGCGGTCTGTTAGCAAGTATTAACAACCTCTTAAATGTCCGAATTGAATCGAGTATTCAACTAAGCATTATTGTTCAGCATACACACAAATTAATATATCAATTCAAGTGCCAGAACGTACTAGAGCTAACCACTAACAACAACAACAACAACAACAAGAGGACAATACATGAGGGGAAGGAGGGATGGAGCAAAAGCTGGCAAAGACAGGTTCTGGAAACATTGAAATGAAAAGATTACAACCGAGTCTATTCCTCTTTTCAGATCTCAGTCGGAGAAATTTTTGAGCTGCTATCCCAGTGCTTTGGTTGCCATGGTGAAATCTAAAGGCTTGTCTCCATGCTGAAGTCCAGCACAGTTGGCCAGCGCTGTGTGTGTGTACGTGTGTGTTTGTGTGTGTGAGTTGTTGGTGTTTATGCACGGCTTTGATAAAAAAGAGAGTTGCGTAAGCATGTAAATGGAGCAGAGTGTCACGACGTCTCATATTGTCTTCCTGTGCTCACATATGTGAGGACAGTGATTTCCTGACACCTTTATTGAATGTTTTATCACCACCGTGGTTATTATGAACCACAACGGGTGTTGTTTGTAACAACATGCAGTGTTTCTTTGGTTGCAAATTGATTATAATCCCAGAAAATCCCTCGAACGTCACACTTTTAAACGAGTGAGAGCTTTTTTGGAGTTTGTCAATCACCCTAATGAGGTCTTTTATTCTGTGAGGAGGGGAGGATGGTCTCTGCCCTGTCGCTAGGTAACAGTCTCCAGGCCTAAAGGCAAAGCTTGGTCTGGTATCCATGGCAACGTCATTGGTGTGGAGGGTGAAAGGAGTTTTGGTTGTGCTGGTGTGTAAGTGTGTTTCCGTGTGTGTACATGTGTGTTTGTGTGTGTGTGTGTGTTTCCGTGTGTGTGTGTGTGTGCTCACAAAAGAGCTGTCAGGAGGTTGATTATCTAAGCAGGAGAAAATGGAGCAGTGAAAGTGTTATGAAGTTGATAAGTGGAAAATAAAATAAGAGATTTGATTTCTGTAAAGTGCTTTCTAAGATTTCCTCACAGCGTTCAGATCGAGGTCTTTCTCATTGGCTCTCGGCATTATCTGTATTGCTACACACTGACACTGCCTAGTCAGGACTGCATTCATGAGCTCGATGCAACATATTGATCAAACTGCTGCTGTGTCGTCTCTAAATGAGCCTGCATGCTGTGTATGAAAGACAGGCATTAGGGTGAGGATCGAACAGGGAAAGAGACAAGAAAAGAGTGATTAAGGGAGAACAGTGGGTCTCGTCTGGATGGATAATGGCTCCATTTCACACTGTATAGCTCACTGTGGAGGATGTGGTTGGGCGGGTTAACAGTTTAGTCACGGAGAAGAAGAAGACTGCTTGGCATCCATTCATGCCATGAGGGCTATGGAGTTCATCAACGACAAAACTACTGAAGTGCTAAAGTAATTCAAGCTTCTTTTTTTAAGTATGTTTAGCTTAGCATAAGGACTGGGAATGTAGGTCAATTGGTGACTTGTTGTCTTTAGCTTTCTAAGGAAAGAGCGTGGCTAGCTGTTTCCACCCGTGTACAGTATTTATGCTAAGCTAGCCTAGCTACTGGCTGTAGCTTCATATTTAAAAGACCAATATGGGCGTGATATCAACCTCCTAATCTCACATTTAGCAACGAATTACAAAAGAAAAAGTAACTCTCTTGATGCCGGGTGCCAATGTTGTTCATGAGCTCCAACAAACTGTGAGACGTATTTATTTTGCAGATTGATCACAGCTTGAAAACATTTACTGCTTATCCAGAAGTATTGTCACTAATGAACTTCCATATTTCACCAAACCCACATACATTAAGAAAAGTTATACATCTATATTGGAGGGTATTTTCTTACTGCTATATTATATTCCATTGGTTTCATCCCGAAAACATTCTTTAATGTATTTGCATAGCTCAGACTTATTGAACACTTTTTGATGTATAGCGGATATTCACTTTTGAATCATACATTTAGTGCCAACGCTCTATTTATACACACACACACACACACACACACACACACACACACACCACACACACACACACACACACACACACACACACACACACACACACAGAGAGAGGAACGAGCAGACAAAAGCACGTCTGTGTGCATGAGAATGTGAAGCACAGTGGGTCTCTATGTATGGACGCAGTGTCAGGCTCGTCCGAAGCGGGGGGGGGGTGTGTGTGTGTGTGTTAGTTTGAGGGGATTTCACAAACTTGGTGTGCATGATGACTGCAGTGTCGCACAGGAACTGAAAGAAGCAAATATTTCTTTCAGTTTCGCCTTTTTTGTGTCACTTTTTTTACATAAATGCTGAGTCATGGTTGCAGGGAATTGGATGTGACATTTCTCGATGACCACTATGATAGATAATCCCGCAATAAAGGTGCTCTCATTTATTTGTATATGTAATTGTTGTCTTTATAAGAGGAATCAATCACCTCCCATTAACATGTTATACTCTTTTCTCCTTTAAAATAACAGCAGAGCAAAGCAACATGTCACCCAGCACACCTGTATTGCATATGAATCCGATTTATGACAACAAAATGTATAAAGTTATAATAATGACAATGTTTCTTGTAACTAAATATTGCTTTGTTTGCAGAATATTAGCGACAAAGCAATATTAAATAATGACGTATCACACTTTTGCTTACACCTTATAACAGGAGAAGAATCACATGAGTGAGATCATCTGTACAGAAGCCCAGTTAGGCCAAAATAAAACATGTAAACAGAATTATGACATTATTATTAATGTATTCATCCTTTGGCTAAGTGGCTATCAGAAAATGGGGAAAAAACTCATTATTTTTGTCACATTTTTCTTTTAAAAATGTACTTTGTGGGCTTTCAAAGCTGTAGTAACATTTCTTTATTTGAAGCATGGCCATCGCTGACAGTTTTTGATGGAAACATCTTTATTTGTTGGTTGGGTAAGAGTTAAAGGTGGGAGGCAGGGGGGAGGGATGTGAGCGAGGTGGTGGGAAAGAGAGAGGAACACTAAGTAAATGTAAATGTAGCCACTCTATCCATTGTTGTTTTTTGTTCACTCTCCTCTAAAAGTACACAAAAGCAGCGCCAGTCCATTGTGGTGCAAAACAGAGAGCAGGCAGGGCGACCTGGGTCGAGAGGGGCGACACACACACACACACACACACACACACACACACACACGTATTCTCTCCGTCACACACACAATTCACTAGCTGTGAGTGGAAGCGTTCAAACACACATTCATTTAAGTTCATGCACACATGCGCACACACACATACTTGCATTTCAAGCCAGGAGCCACACACACACTCACACACACACACACACAGTTGTATTCATCGGAGTTAAGGTGCATATCCCTGCTCGCTCCCACGCACCGCTTTGTGTTGATGGAGCAAGTTGCTCTGGTTGGAGAGGAGATGAATGTGAAATGTAAAACTGAAATGAGACACATAAGTCACACACACACACACACACACACACACACACACACACACACACACTCATTCGCCTCATGCTCTGTAAAAGCGCTCTGTCATCTTCGTGCCTTCTCCCTGAGGCTGAGATTATGCCTCAGACAGACCAAACAAAATGCCACCAATTAGCCATTAGAGAACAGACAAACAACAAATCATGACCCAAAGTAATAATAATAATAATTTCAATTTGTATACTATAGCGCCTTTCAAGAGAACCAATTGGACGCTTTGGGACTGCAGCATCCCATAATATGCATGCTGTCTTGAAGACTCTTTGTTAGTAAACTGGAATTGTTGATTTCTTGTCAGTTTTTTAGATTGAAATTGCCTTTTTTCCCATCAATTCCTATTTGTCTCTGTGAGCATGCTAACGTTGTCTGCATTGTTGCACCATCAAATGCTTAATCTGTAGTATCTGGTGCACAGTTAGGGGGCGCCCTCTGGTGGCGGCTACATGTAACAGCAGCCCGTGTTATATAGGTCACAGCTCTCATCGCAGAGCCTCTTCTGGGCTTTCTGCACGCCGTGTTTATCTGCGAGGAGAGCGAGGGGATATGAGCTTCGTGCCATTGCCCATAATGCATTGCATTGAGCGGCAGCCTTCTCGCCAGCTGCGAAGATGCCAGGAACGTGCGGGGGGGGTGGTGTGTGACACAGAAAGAGATGCATAATGTTTGTGGGAAGCTTATGTTGAGGAAAGGGAGGATGCAACTTGTAATGCTACACAAAGTTGCCAAAGTGCCCCTGAGCAAAGGAATGGATCCCTTAAATACAGCTGCTTTTAAGTGACCTTAATCATTTGCACATAGCTAAACCGCTGCCTGGGGAACAATCTCAGCAGGATGTTGGGAGACTGAGCTTTTGGAAATCCTGAGGCAGCCATTCGATTGGCTGTGAGGCTGAAACAGTTGGAAGTATTTTAGTTGTTTCCCATTGTAGCATAATGTCATCCCACTATGCCTCCGCCTTTTTCTAGAACACGTTTATCCTTAAAGATGTTCAGGTGTATATCAGTATGTAGTGTCTCTACTTTAAAGAGTCCTCTCCTGCTGATGTTCAGGTGTATATCAGTATGTAGTGTCTCTACTTTAAAGAGTCCTCTCCTGCTGATGTTCAGGTGTATATCAGTATGTAGTGTCTCTACTTTAAAGAGTCCTCTCCTGCTGATGTTCAGGTGTATATCAGTATGTAGTGTCTCTACTTTAAAGAGTCCTCTCCTGCTGATGTTCAGGTGTATATCAGTATGTAGTGTCTCTACTTTAAAGAGTCCTCTCCTGCTGATGTTCAGGTGTATATCAGTATGTAGTGTCTCTACTTTAAAGAGTCCTCTCCTGCTGATGTTCAGGTGTATATCAGTATGTAGTGTCTCTACTTTAAAGAGTCCTCTCCTGCTGATGTTCAGGTGTATATCAGTATGTAGTGTCTCTCCTGTCTTCATGCTTTAATGTTCAAAAAGTATTTTTCTCATACCTGAGAATGCCTGTGCTGCAGCACCTCTTTTCACCCTCTGTCTGAAACCAGAGCCCAGTCTGCTCTGATTGGTTAGCTGGCCAGCTCTGTTGTGATTGGTCGACTGCTTAGACCCCCTTAGCCTATCATGTACAGTACAATGTACAATCATGTAGGACTACCCAAATAAGTCATTTCAAAACCATGTGTGGAGACATTTTTTACACAGTTCTTGACGGTTGACACTACATTTTAAAGTTACATAATCGGCAAACTATTTGATATTATATTCAAAAATAATGATTAATGGCTAAATCGCTTGTTCTATCAAATGTCAGGGAAAATATTCTTTATAAAAATTTCCCAGAGCCCAAACTGACTGATTAGTAAGGTTTACCTCATGCACCGATAATAGATTATATAATATATATATTATGTACTTTGTGATATCTGCAGGAACATAAAGGTACTTGCTGTATCTGTATATGAATATGAGTAGCTCGACCCAAATCTGTTAATACCCGAGATATGAGATGGCATCTGGATCTGTTTTCTTTGCTTCGTCTAAACGCCCGAATCACGTCTGTTGTATCGTTTCTAACCGGTTTCTGCCTGTTTTTAAACTCCTCACATGCCAACAAACGCACTCCCACACACTCAAACACACGCAGGGCAAGAACACCCATTGCTTTACACTCGCCTGATTTGTACCCACTGCATGCTTATGTTCTGAATCCTTTCACCACTGTTCCTCTGTTAGGTCTAAATCTGAAATCAAGCCACGTACTCAAGTATCTTCGCTGCATGCTGAGCAGTCTGTGATCTATTTCTGTCGAGTAGGATGGCTATAAATAGGGAACCACCTGTCTGAACCTATTGTTCCGTAAATCATTAGCGTGAACATTAATGAGAGCAGAAACTCTCGCAGGAGGACTTGCTTATTATCCAACACACAAAGAATAAGCCAGATTTGACAAACACCTGTTTAATATACAGAAGCACAGGCATGTAGTTCTTCCATGTGTCCACTAGAGGGAGATAGAGAGCCTCATAAATGTCTATTAGAGTTGATTTGATGTGTTTTCCCCCTTTTCACTCATATTGTTGATACATTTATACTTTACTAGCTTTACAAATGTATTTTAAGCAGAGTTAGAATAGACGAGGCTGTTCTGTAGTTTTCTTATTATCAACATATCTCATGAAAAGGCGTTCATCTATTTCAAATCTGCAGTGCCTTTTTTGCTCCAACCCAATTGGTTCCCACTAAATATGAAAACAATAAAACGCCTTTATTTTTAAAGGTTCAGGAATCTCCTTACATTTTGTAGCCTCTTATTTAAACCCTATTTTACTCAAAGAGGTTTCTTTTAGTTAGCTGTGATTGATCCACATTTGGTGCTATAGTGAATATTTCAAGTAGCGGGACGATGTGTGTGATTGAGTCAGAATAACTGTATGTTCTCTGTAGTGAAGAGACATGTCACTGTGCAAATGTCCCCCTTTGGGACGTCCTTTATATGACCTTTTTTGACAATCCCTGCTTTCAGTTACAAAATTGAGACGATTGACATGTTTGATATAATATGTTCTCGGTCTCTGTGCTTTCCATCCGTCCCCTACAGTATGTTTTTATCATTAGCTAACATTTCCTAACTTCCCCTTCTGGAGTGTGGGAAGTAGGTGGGCTGTTTGCACACAGGGATATTTTCAATCACTGTTTTTCTCTGTTGATGCTTTTGAAAAGCTTTAACGTTTCCTCTCTCTTGTGTGGAGCAGACCATGGCGGAGTACAGCTCTCTCCTCAGCGACCTGTCTGAGAACATCACCAACGAGGACTTGGAGCAGCTCAAGTCCGCCTGCAAGGAGGACATCCCCGAGGACCAGAGCAACAACATCACCTCCTCCAAGGAGTGGTTCAGCTACCTGGAGAAAAACGACAAGCTGGCCCAAGGTGAGACACTCGGAGACCTGATCCTGCGTATCGAATTATCAATCAGATGATAAAGGTCTCCTATCATACTGTCTTTCACCAATATATTACAGGTCTCAGATATATACAAACGTGTCTCTGAAGTGTTTGGTTACCTTGGTTGCTGATTGGCTAATGGTTACACAAGACAACACATCGTTATGACATCACAAAGTGGGCAAAATCTGATCAGCTCATTTTCAGACAGGTTTTTATAGAAATGGATCAAAAAGAGAGAGAATCTTTGTTCCTGAAACTTTCAGAGTCTCTTTCCACAGAGGGGACACATGTTGATGTAGAAGAGACATGAAGAAGAGGGGACACATGTTGATGTAGAATAGACATGGAGAAGAGGGGACACATGTTGATGTAGAGGAGACATGAAGAAGAGGGGACACATGTTGATGTAGAAGAGACATGAAGAAGAGGGGACACATGTTGATGTAGAAGAGACATGAAGAAGAGGGGACACATGTTGATGTAGAAGAGACATGAAGAAGAGGGGACACATGTTGATGTAGAAGAGACATGAAGAAGAGGGGACACATGTTGATGTAGAAGAGACATGAAGAAGAGGGGACACATGTTGATGTAGAAGAGACATGGAGAAGAAGGGACACATGTTGATGTAGAAGAGACATGAAGAAGAGGGGACACATGTTGATGTAGAAGAGACATGAAGAAGAAGGGACACATGTTGATGTAGAAGAGACATGAAGAAGAAGGGACACATGTTGATGTAGAAGAGACATGAAGAAGAAGGGACACATGTTGATGTAGAAGAGACATGAAGAAGAGGGGACACATGTTGATGTAGAAGAGACATGAAGAAGAGGGGACACATGTTGATGTAGAAGAGACATGAAGAAGAAGGGACACATGTTGATGTAGAAGAGACATGAAGAAGAGGGGACACATGTTGATGTAGAAGAGACATGAAGAAGAGGGGACACATGTTGATGTAGAAGAGACATGAAGAAGAGGGGACACATGTTGATGTAGAAGAGACATGAAGAAGAGGGGACACATGTTGATGTAGAAGAGACATGAAGAAGAGGGGACACATGTTGATGTAGAAGAGACATGAAGAAGAGGGGACACATGTTGATGTAGAAGAGACATGAAGAAGAGGGGACACATGTTGATGTAGAAGAGACATGAAGAAGAGGGGAACACATGTTGATGTAGAAGAGACATGAAGAAGAGGGGACACATGTTGATGTAGAAGAGACATGAAGAAGAGGGGACACATGTTGATGTAGGAGAGACATGAAGAAGAGGGGACACATGTTGATGTAGAAGAGACATGAAGAAGAGGGGACACATGTTGATGTAGAAGAGACATGAAGAAGAGGGGACACATGTTGATGTAGAAGAGACATGAAGAAGAGGGGACACATGTTGATGTAGAAGAGACATGAAGAAGAGGGGACACATGTTGATGTAGAAGAGACATGAAGAAGAGGGGACACATGTTGATGTAGGAGAGACATGAAGAAGAGGGGACACATGTTGATGTAGAAGAGACATGAAGAAGAGGGGACACATGTTGATGTAGGAGAGACATGAAGAAGAGGGGACACATGTTGATGTAGAAGAGACATGAAGAAGAGGGGACACATGTTGATGTAGGAGAGACATGAAGAAGAGGGGACACATGTTGATGTAGAAGAGACATGAAGAAGAGGGGACACATGTTGATGTAGGAGAGACATGAAGAAGAGGGGACACATGTTGATGTAGAAGAGACATGAAAAACTGGATTTTGCATAATAGATGACCTTTAACTACTAACAGTTGTTATCTTTCTATAACATTTTAGACTTATAACACATAACAATATTTCCCGCGCAGATAACCTGTCGTACCTCGAGCACATCTTCGAGATCTCGCGGCGACCGGACCTGCTGACGCGGGTGATCGAGTACCGCACCACCGTGCTGAAGATCTCCGAGGACGACGAGATCGACACCAAGCTCACACGCATCCCCTCAGCCAAGAAATACAAAGGTAACACACACACACACACACACACCATGTATACATCACTTCAGGGGACATTACATTGACTTACATGCATTTCCTGGAGACTTATCCTAACCTTAACCATAACCAACACATGCCTAACCCTAACCCTAACCCTAACCAAGTCTTCACCCTAAAATTAATGAGACCTCCAATTTGTCCCCATAAGCGAGGCGAGTCCCCACACGTGACTGTGCAAACAGATTTAGGTCCCCACAAGTATAGTAATGCTAGGCCAGACACACACACACACACACACACACACACACACACACACACACACACAAGCGTAATCTCGAACAAAAGGGTTAGACTTATGTAATAAAGAATTGCCTTGCCTTAGTTTTTTTAATTACATTTCTGGCCGTGGTTCATTACAACTTATTTTCCCCTGCTTTTGTTTCACCGTTTTCCATTTGGATGAACTGTGGTTTTAATGGTAAACGTATGTATGTATGTTCTTCTGTGTGTTTTAATATATTAAAAAAGCTTCAAGAAGAGGGTCCGGTTGCTCTAACATGTTATGTTTTGCGTCTCTAAACCGGCTTTCTGCTGCCATTATTAGGTGTATTTTCTCCACGTGTTTGTAGCTCACTGCTTTACGCCTGTTTGAGTTCAAACGACATAAAACACAGGTGCAATGGCTAAATTCAAAACATCAATCCCTCTGCTATAAAAAGAGATGAAATGTCTGCTTATCTCAGTTCTTCTCTCAAAACGTCACTTTTAAGACGCATGCACTGAAATGACTTGAGTTCCTCTTTAAGAAAAATACACTCTGTGATTTTGGTTAGTTCTACACAGATATTTTACAAAAATTTTATATTTATTGCTTTATTCGTCTCCTTTGGCCGCTTTGTCTTGTCCTTGTCTTTTACCTTTCTATCTCTAGAGCACTATCTTTGCTGTACTTTATATATTGAAATATTATATTATATATTAAGTACAAAAAATCTGATAAGAAAAGTACTTCAACATTACTGCATGAAATGACACAAACAATCTAAATAAGTATAATTGAATGAATACTTCTAAGTAATGCTCACTTAATGTTCAGTATTTTTCTTTGTCATGTTTGTATTTTACTTAATTTCAACTTTGTTTGTTTTGTGAATTGTTTTGTAAAGCGACTAGAAATTAGTGAAATGAACTCAAATACTAAAAACATGTCAAAGGATCTCATAATATCCAAGTTAGTATAACTAAACTACTTTCTTTGTTTTATTATTTTCACTATTGGGGTTGACTTGTACATAAAGCAAGCGTTTATTATCCAGATCTGCTTGTGATACTGAATTTGATGTAATGACTTTTTCTATACATTTCTGTGTTTGGAGAAAATGTTTCATATGATTTCTCTTTCTCTTTCTCTACCCTCTTTTTCCAACCCCTCCCCAAAAAGACATCATCCGCCAGCCCTCTGAAGATGAGATCATCAAGTTGGCCCCTCCCCCTAAGAAAGTGTGAGGCCCCGCCCCTCAGCCCCGATCTTTGCACCTTGATTTCTTCACTTCTGGCACTCCAATCAACCGACCAACCGAATCTGACCAAACCCCCATCGCTCGCCCCACATCTCCCCCCCCCCTCACACACACACATCCAGCCACGCCCCCTCCTTGCACTAACACATGACACATAACCACCACCGACCACGCAACCAATCAGATCGTAGCGAGGCCACCTCCTCTCGAGCTGACGGGAAGCTGCTGAAAAAGAGACATTAGAAGAAGAAGAAATCTGGAGACTGGGCCACCATTTTGTGTGTGTGTGTAGGTGTGTGTGTCTGTGTGTGAGAGGAGAGTGACAAAGTCGAGCCTCCATTCACACGCTGAGTGGGTGAGTTCAGAATGAGTGTATCTGTACACACTGTTCTGTGTGTGTGTGTGTGTGTGTGTGTGTGTGTGTGTGTGTGTGTGTGTGTGTGTGTGTGTGTGTGTGTGTGTGTGTGTGTGTGTGTGTGTGTGTGTGTGTGTGTGTGTGTGGTGTGTGTGTGTGTGTGTGTGTGTGTGTGTGTGTGTGTGTGTGTGTGTGTGTGTGTGTGTGTGTGTGTGTGTGTGTGTGTGTGTGTGTTGTGTGTGTGTGTGTGTGTGTGTGTGTGTGTGTGTGTCCAGGTCGTTATAGTTTAGACATCCACCCAAACCCTGCCTTCAAAGAGGCTCACCATAAAAACAAATAAGCGTTGTTCTTATTGTATATACAGTGATACATAACTACGACTAACATAATCCAGCAGAGCTCTTTTAACGGCCAAAATGGTACAAATGATGGACATAAAACTACTTCTGGAGAACTGAAACATGTAAATCTATCAAATCAAAAGGATTTTAGAGATTAAACTGCAGTTAAAGTTAATACCTAGTAGAAAAAACAACACCTTAATCTCACATCTATGACTGCTTCATCTCTAAAAGGGTTTTTTGTGTTTAGCTGCGTTGATATTTCAGGGGTGTTTTTAATGTGAAAGGGTTCATTCAATATTTTCGAAAAGACTTCTCTTTTTGAGACTTGAGTAATAATTTACATGTAACACACATGATTGGTATGGAGCTGTCATCTAACTTGCCATAAGGGCAAATCAAAGGTTTCCCAAATGTGGAACTATTTCTTTAAAGCTCATTATAGTTCATTACAATAAACAAATTACATATGTTGACCTCCTTTGGCCACATTGACATGCGTTCACTGTGTTCATAATATAAAACTTAGATGACAGTTCTTTATGCACTCCCTTTACTCTTACATAGATTATTATATCGTGTTTCAAAAGCAGAAACAATTCTTATATTTTAGAAGATATTTAAAGTTGATTTGCATAGAAAAGCCAATATTTGCCTTTAGCTTATCAGAGCAAGAGTTATTTAGAAACATATAGAGAAAGCTATTGCAATTATTTCAACACATAAATTCTCTTTTCATCAAAGGGGAAACAGTTAGCATGAAGGTCTGTCGTATGAGCTGTGTATATATACAAATAATATATCAGAGGCAGATAGCAGAAACACTATATTGACCCTGCAGTGTGTGTTTCATAGAAGACACTCAAATGTCCACTGTCAGTTTCACTCACCTTCATTTTGTCTAATCTGAAACTACTTAGCGTCTCTCCTTGACAAATTGAGATGAAAAACACTTAGCAAGCACTTCTACTTTAGAGAATACAAAAGTATATTTTGAGAGATTATATTTGCTGTGTGTAAACGTTGTGTTGCTTGGCACATTTTATTCCCCCCCTTCGTTGCACAGATTTCACTGTAGGAGAAGTAAGGTCTCGAGAAGTAAAAAAAACAAGGGCGGATCAAAGTGAACGAAGGGAGGAAATGACAGAAAGCAGACATGGCATGTGATAAACTGTACATAAAGCAGATTGTGACGACTCATAACCCGCCACGCACCAACACAATAGCTAGCAAGACTGTTGAAACGTCACTATAACAACTGCTCTCTCGAACACTGTGTCTCTTTTTCTCCCCGCGTTGAAGCCTTAGCGGACTTTGTGTTCACCCCGAAATGTGAGAGATTGTGTGTGTGTGTGAGAGATTGTGTGTGTGTGTGTGTGTGTGTGTGTGTGTGTAAAGATGGTGGGCACACACGTTAAGTTATTCAAAAATCAGCTCTGACTTTTAAAGAGGGGACTTTTATTCTGAAATTAGCTAAGGACTTGTGTCCAGAATGTCTTTGGGTCTATTTCTGCCCCCGTTTTTATTGCTATCAAAGCTGTAAGATAAAAAAACAAAACAGATAACGTTTAATCTATCAGTGTTTGACTAGTAATTTCTCCCGGCCCTCCTTCCTTCTCCTCACCGCTCCACTCCAACCCCAGTGCCAATGACCACGACTTTTATTTCGATCACAGTTCACGTGATCCGTTATTTTCTTCTTCTTTTGTATTGCTCGCCGTATACTGTAGTGTTGGACTGATTTCTATCCTATGCATTTTCGTCTGTAGGGAAAAATCTGCACTGTAATTTATCCTCTCAACAAATCACGTAATCCAGATAAGAAGTTGTTGAAACTGCATGACGGAAAGTGTGCAGTTCAGGAACGTGTTAAAAACTGGGGGGAAACACTTGTTAGACCAACCATACTGTACAACTCGACGCTTTTGCAAGCAAAGTAATACAGTAACATTCAAAAGTATATAGTTTACAGTTAATCTAGGCCAGATTAAGCCCTTTATTGTACTGTTAAAGGGATGGTCCACACTGAAATACTCAAACACTGTATGCTGTACGTTCGATTGAACCGGGCCCATAATGCAGTGTTGGTCCGCCAATTTAGTGATAAGATGTAAAACAAATGTTGGATGGGCTGCCATGAAATTTGGTACAAACATTCATGGCCGCTTTAGGATCAATCCTGATGCCTTTGGTGATCTTCTGACTTTTCATCGAGCCAACAGAGGTTTGTTGTTGTCCAGTACTTCAGTTTATGACCCCAAGATGTCTTTTGGCAAATTAGCCTAAAAACATTAGCATTAAGCTAGAACTTAAACTTCATTGACTTACTTTTAGTCCTAATTATCGATAAAGCCACATCTGAGTTTAGTTTGCTTAGTTTTAGTAATACTTTAGTTGTATTTCAAGTATATTTTTCTGTATTACTTATCCTTTAAGAATCAAAGAGAACGAGCTTCTTCAAACTGTGTTTTTGTAGTTTCGCACAGAGAGGGAGACATTAATTGGCCAAGCGTCACTATTTGAAACACTTTGTAGTCAACACTTAATTATACCCCGGTATATGCACTGATTTACACAGATTTATAACCGTGTTTTGAGTATTTTTGGGTGGAGTTTTCCCTTCAGCGTCCGGACTAGCCCACGCTCGACCTGACCCGAAGTGAAGCGGTAGCTCCTTCCCTTTAGCTCGATCTTAGTGAACACAAAGTGTGATCGCTGCATTTCACGGAGACAGTTGTTCGGGCAAAGGGAGGCAGTTGTACTTACTGCTATGACCTGTGGGTAATGGTATTTTCCAGCTTTAATGGATGTGATTATTGGCAGCACATGTTACATTGCCACTCCGCTTTGGTGACTTTACAAACCACAAGGCAGGTTTTTCTTTCCAGATCTTAGCACGTGTTTCCAGTAGTGTACAAAATCTTAACAGGGTTGGATTTGGGCAATTTTCTTTTACTTTATTCTACTTCTTTTTATTTGAAGTGCTTTTTGAATAGCAACTTGTGAATTTCGATGTATGTGACCAAGTGACTTTTTTTGTTCTCTCTCTCAGAATTTCAGTAGGGATTCATGTTAATAATTTAGTGGTAGTTTGTCAGTAGTGTGTCCATGCGATATCTGTACACATCAGAAAAAGAAAAAAAAACTGCGTGATGCTCTCTAGAGGCTTCTGGTGAGAGGTGTAGTCAATGGATTAATAAAACCAAAGTGTAATGAGCATAGAAACGTGGCTGTGCCGCACCCTCCCCCATTTTTTTATGTTTTCAACATCCACTTCCTGTTTCCTACTCCTACAAAGTCAACCAGTATTAATGTCACTATGGCACAGCCCCTCTGACTTCATTAAGTGTTTGGCAATGCTCACAATTTTCTTTGGTAGCCAATCGGCACATACTATATAAACATATCAGTCACAGATTATGTCAAATTTGGATTTTCAAGTACATATCAACTTAGTAAATGCTGCAAAAGTATAAACATACTAAAATAAATGTATTAATGGTGAATACCTGATAATAGCCAATACATAGATGTAGGAAATCAAGAGGTAAATATTGCTTTGAAGGTATTCAGCCAACCGTCAATTAAAATGAATTCCAACATCATTTACCCTAAAAGACGAGGTTTCGTTTTTTCATTTTATTAGGTTGTAAATATATGTATTTTGAATATATCACTGTTTGTTTTGAACTTGATTAATTTATTTAATGCCTATATATTGTTGTTTTACGTATCCTGATTTAGTTTAACTAACTGGAAACAAATCAAGGGGAGAAAAACATGTTGCTTATCTAACGTTAAGCAGACCATGCATCAACACTTTTATAATTCATGTTATTCTGCCCATTCATGTTTTGCTGTTTCGGCTTTGGGTGATGATTTAAAAAAAGAAATTGACATTCATTTAATTGTATTTTGTGCTATGTAACATATTATGTTTTACTGTGTTGTATTTGATCAGATGTGTTGTGGTCACTGCTTGTAAAATGATTTTATTCAGAGAGTTTCCAAATCATGACAAAATATAAAAGCAGTCACAAAGTCATAATCGGCCATTTTGTTCATACAAGATCTGTTGTCACTTGCACATCGCACCAAGAGCGGGAAATATAAGTAGGTTACTGTCTTTAAATGTTGACCAGGTGCGTATAGAAAGTTTAAGACATGACTGCTGACTTAGTAGAGTGTGGTTTTCATTACCAGATTTCTTGAAAGTATTAACTCATTGTACTTGCACAACAATTACCCAGTGGGTATACACCAAAACCAGAGTAGCAACCCCTATCTGATAAATAATCAGTCACTTGAGTTAGTATGGAGCCCTAATTATAACATTAATTGTCAAATGGATACATACAGTTCAATTATCAATTTAGCAACTTCTGTGCAAACAAGCTCAACCACTGCTATCAAATGTAGCCAGTTTACTCCTGATCTTGCAAAGATAACGTCAAAGTAATTCTGATTCAACTAACAATTAAAGGTGGGGTAGGTAAGTTTGAGAAACCAGCTCGAGATCGCTAGAATTTGAAAATACACAACCGGAGAAAATCTGCCACTTCCTTACAGAGCCCCTCCTCCAACACACACGAACGCGCACATGACCAATGAGGGCACGAGATAAGATTGTGCCCCGGTGGAAGGCTGACAGGCAGGTAGGCCATCCAGTTACTTTAGCCGGGCCGGCTTAAATGATTGGTCGTGCTTTTTACAGTACCACGGCTTTCACAGATGACATTTTTTTATGGATTTTTTGTCAAAGCACTTCAGATATTCATTGCTATCGGGATGTTAAGAGCATTCCATGGAATATAACAAAAAGTGTATCTCGAGCCGGTTTCTCAAACTTACCGACCCCACCTTTAACAAGCTGTAAAAAAAATAAACGGCAGAGACAGAAACTAGCCTTTTAGTTATGTTGGTTTTTTTCAAAGAAGACTGCACATGCTGCTAACTAGATGAGCATAAACACAGTCTGCGGTCACTTTAGCTACAAGCTAATATTGCTAACAAACTAGCTAGTTAGCAGTTAGTTGGCATGTCTATGCTTGTTGAGCTAAACAAATAAAAGGTTAGTCATTGTCTCTGTTATTTGGTTGAATTGTAATTAGTAGTGTGTTGTTTTTGCTAATGCTAACACAAGCTAACTAGTTAAAGTTGGTAGCATTTGTTGAGTTTAAAACTACGGGAGAAAATACATTTAAATCAAATCAACATTTGTTCAAATGTAAGAATGGTTAAGTACATCTATTAATGGCCTAATGAAGTTGAGCCTTTTAGAATAAAAAAAGTATATTTCTTTATATATTTTACACAATGTTTTCATGCTATTTTGTTTCATAATGTACTGTTTCTGTTCAACATTGAACACATGAGGCTCCATAGTTTCATTTGCTATTTTTATTCAAGTGGGTGTCGTTGAATGTTAAATGGACGCATGTATGAAGTTATAAAGTGAAGAAGCAACTACATGAGTGAGAGTAGTTTGGGTTGTAGCTGATTGAGGTGATAGCAGAGAAAAATAAAGGCTCGTACTTTGATAAATATCTGAGTTTATCTCTGCCTCGAGTAAGTTTTGTTTTGAATGTGGCAGGTGTTGCACAAGGCTGCTGTGCTGTATATTGACGTGTTGATAATGATCATAAGGTGTGTCAATGTTAGGAATGCTGAATGTCGTATAAAGTTGTGCAGCAATGTTTTTATGAACTCCTTTTTAACCTTCGGGGGAAGCGCGTGACTTACATGATGTCTTGCATCGTGCACACGCTCTTTAAAACACCTACTTTTATTTCTCTAGAGCTGCACGTCTTAACGAATAAAGTTTACATTTCATTCACAAAAAAAGGTAAGCGTTCACATTGTGGTAAAAGTGCCAACTTGATTCAGTTGCAAGCTGCTGGGATGCATGGACTTGAGATCATGACATGCTTGACTTTAAACAATGTCTCATAATGTTTGTAGTGAACAATCTTAATTTCTGACTCACATTAACGCTTGTGGCTGGGATGCTCTGAAGTGTGTGCGTGGACTATGGAGGCTATATTTAGATGTCATCTGAACTTTGTTACTGGAGGTTTAATTAATTATACCTTTACTGTGGTGTCAGTGGCGGCGCTAGGGGGTGGCTACTTGGGCTCAAGCCCTGGATGTTTTCTGAAAAGCCCCGAATGTTTCACTTGAAGCAATTTTTCACGTCTCGTGAGTAATGTGCAGTACCGGAGTCTAACAGAGAGGCAGAAGCTGCGGGACAGTAGCCTGCGATACTGCTTAGCCTTCCCTGCCCTGAAGAAGAAGTGACCCTTCGTTGCGTGAAGAGTCTGCTTCATGCCCCCCCCCACCCTCCCCCCCCCGTCTCTTGTTTTTCAGCTCAAAACTTTACCTTTGACAGTTTTGTTGTGTTAGTGGAGATTGATAGCGTTAGAAACAAGCTATAGAAATACATTATCTTTGATTTAAGGTTGTTGATGCGTTTAATGCTTGAGTTGCGCTTTGTGTGTGTGTCCATCCATCCTGTTAGTCAAGACTTATTGCTCTTAAATAATTAATCTACATTTACGGCTGTTGGACAATGCGACACATTTGAATTTGGTTTAAGACAATGAATTTATCCAGTTCTCAGTGATGGGTTTGGAGGATGTGACACTTCTTAACGATGCAGTGAAGAGCGCCATTACATCATGTTTACAGCTCATAACATAATCCCGTTGGATGCCATAGGCTCAATGCTGTTAGAAACTTCTGCTAAGGTTTTTCCTCTCATGGGGCAAGAAGTACTTAAAGGTGTGATTTTGCAACGAATTATGATATGAGGTATTATTCAAACAGATATAAAGGTGTGGCTTTTTGTCATGATTTAAATGAGACTGAACTGAAATTATGTCATTTTGTCATTGTGCTAAAATGAATATAAATATTATATATTAAAATATATTTGCTAACCAATATACCATGTGAAGTTGCTTTCTTTCAAAGACGTTCGAGAGGTTAATTTGTTTATTTTTTGTATGACATATTATGACGTTGAGATTTCAGCCCCATAGGAACAAGAGCATGATATCCAAAATGAGTAATACAATCTCTTTTCAAACTATTAAAACAATTGCTCAGTGCTTAGATATGGGCTTTTTCTTTCCTTTGCTTTAATGGAAAAAAAGGTAAAAACGTACATATAACATGGTTCCAGCTCCTCAAATGAATTCATTATATTTAATAATTATATCCATAAATACCCTGTCAAAAAGTTGTCGGACAAAACAATGTTAAAGATGGACCCTAATTAATTGTGATGGGCTCTTCTCGCATCACACAGATTAATCTTTACAAAACAGTTAAACATTAGCTCCATTTTGCAATCTAATCTTGTTGTGACTGTTGTAAAGTTTCAATGCAAAGCCTTTAGTCCAAAACAAATATTTAATCCTGCTCTGGAGAAATATTGAGAGTTTAAAATCGTCACAGCCATGAATAATTTGTAAGAGAAAGGATGCATTGTTAGGTTTCGTTTGTGGAGAAAAGGAAACTGCAATGTTAGGTTTCCTTTTCTCCACAAAAGGCTCAACGTGACATCTTTACAAGGCTTGTTTGCAAACACACACACACATGTGGGTGTGTCATGTTGTTACGTTAACTTCCATTACATAAGACTAAAGTACATAGTCACCGGTCCGGTGGCACGGTATGTTCACACTTCAGAGACATCTGGATCGTATGGGGAAAGGTAAGACAATTATTTTATATTGAGTATATTTAACATTTACTATTTCTTACATGTATTCATTTACATCATCATTTGGAGCATCTTTGGTGCAGAAGTTTGAAATGCTACTCAAAATATGTGTTTAGGGATGGGTACCGAGCTGAATTATTAAAGACCGTGGTTCCGTTAAGCTCCGAAGTTATCGGTCTTTTTATTGGTTGGCTATACTGGACATTTAAAAAATGTATGTCATATGTATTATTGCTACATAAACATTATATTGCAGTTTTAGTTTCGCCAACTCCGTTTCTCTTATACAATACAAAATGTGTCTATGATGTCCAGTGGCGACTGGTCATTAGGGGGGCACAGCCCCACCTAGTGTCAGCAGAAAGTATTAAAAATAATGATTACAAAAAAATGCTAAAAATAAATTAAAAAATATCTTAAATATATTTTAAGATCATGTTGAATCATCTGATTCGTCTCATTGCTGTTTTAGTCTGTGTTCTTCTAATTAGTGTCTACAGTGTGTGCCTATTGAGCTGTTTAGAGCCATGTGGGACAAAACCCGATCCTGCCCCTCCCTCTCTCTGTCTAAGTGAACGGTGACTGTAAAAACTACACTACTACAGAACTACAGAATATTTTCCTATTTAATGTGTGTGGCAAAAAAATAATGACCATAGGGGCATAGTGCTGCGATCCCCACCATACGTCATCTCACATAATTCAGAGCTGATTGGCTGTAAGTACGTGTGCCGCGAAAAGTGTGGTGTGTGAAGAGGAGACGAGAGAGCTGCAGTGACGCGTCCTAAAACCAGGAAGTAAGCTGCGCATGGCTTCCCTCGACAAAAAAGCAATGAGATTTCTCCATAGGATTTTAGAAAATAGCTCCAAATAAGGTCTGTGGGAAACAAACCGGTTAGATAAATGCACGTTTTGTTCAGCCGGATAATATCCACATGTCTACCCTACTTTTATAATTTTCTAATCATAAATCTATCGATTAGATTTATGATAGACTTTTGAAACTACAAGAACATAAGGAGGACTTTTACAAAAAAGTAATAGAGATTTTTGTCCAGAAGGATAGGCAAATGGACTTAATCTTCGAGTCAAGGTAAGACTGCAATTTTATTGAAAATGGGATCTTACTAAGAGAGAACAATTCAATATTTAAATGATAAAATTACATTTTTTGGGTATCCTTCTGTTGAACTGTGTTTAAAATTAATTGAAGCATCAGACAAAAAAAGCTTTTGAAAATAATATTATATTTTGATTTAGGTCAATTGTAATTGTATTTAATATTTGTAAACCTGAAGAGCCAGTGCCTCACCAGCCATGAACCTCACTGCAGAAGCGTATAGACATCCAAGTCTTTTGTGCCCCACCACTTTTGTACATATAAAAACGCCACTGATGATGTCATTTCGATTTTTCCAATCCAGACGAGAGATCTCTCTCCCCCATCTGTGTGCGAGGGGACGGGGCAGTTTACACACACACGGCTGCTACATGCATGCAACATGCACACACACACACGCACACACACACACACACACACACACACACAAGCGCTCCAAGGTGTGGTTAAACTGTACCCGTCTCGATGCTCGTTGCCAAAAGTGCAATAAGAGTTTTTTAGCATGTAAGGTAACACGAGCAATTTGTCTAAACATCTTGCAAAAGTGCAGGTATTAGCAGCAACACACAGAGTTAACTCAATTATACAAACATGGGTTGATGATTAGAGGTAACTTTATAATCTTTGACCTTGTAAAACAATTAATAATTCTCAAAGTAATGATAAACCTGTGAGTTGGATGTAGAAAAGTCAGAATCAATATAGATGTTTTTTACTTTAAAGAAAATTGAGATTGAACATAGTAAAAAAAAAACTGTAAATGATTGTGTCCGTCCAAAAATTACTTTTTACTTATAGTGAAAACTACCCTTGAATGATGGGTTAGCAGACTAAAAGCTTTAGGAATCCAAAGTAAAACCTATAATAAGTACCCTGTATCAAGATTGATGCAAAACAAGTGATATTTGACCTTTTTAGACAGATTTAGCTAAATAAACTCCACCTCTGGGGTCATTTGGGTGGAAATGGGCGTTGTTGCCTCTGGAACCCATCGGTCGATTTTGGTGATTGACATCTCTTTGTAACCGTTAGAGCCAATAGAATCGAAGGGGGATTTTCACATACACACCAACGTTACCATTGTGAAGTGGGGGCTACGCGCATGCAGTTTGCCTGAAGCAAAACCTGTCTCATGCTCTGAAATCTGAAAACTTAAAAGTAGGTTTATTGCTGATGGATTATCAGAAATCATTTCAAAGGGACACAGACACATTGAATTAACCTATGGATTAACCTTCAGCTGCGTTTTTATCATTTTAATGCCATTGAAGACCACTTTTGACCAGACAACGACCAAGTTAAGCCATTTTGCCGTGTTTGCTACCGCCCCATCTGATGTGATGTCTGTTTTTGTTTATAAAGTCGCGAGTTCTTATCATGGAGTGATAATCTAGATACCTATCGATTATGTGTCTTTTCACAATGCTATTCGATATATGTTGGATGTGCAGCTATGATAAGTAATAAGGGTGTTATGAATGAGTTTCTGTACAACCGCCGTTAGCATTTCTTTGCTCGTGGCTAATTCCGAGGCTCAGCGTTAGCTTTGTGGTTTATTCTGCAAAAAAATTTAAATAATGATCAGTTAGCTGAGTTTCTTCCCGTTACATGGATATAACACATTCATAGTTTATTAAATATTAAGAAGCCCTCAGACGCTGTTTCCTACAGATTATGCGTCCGGGGGCGGGTCGATGGGGTTCAACAGGTTAGGTAGGGTAGGTAATTCACTTCAGAAACACTTTTTGTTATATTCCATGGAATGCTTTTAACATCTTGATAGCAATGAATAAGTTAAATGCTTTGACAATAAATATATACAAATATTTCATCTGTGGAAGCCGTGGCGCTGTGAAAAGCACGACCAATTATCTGCAGATAATTGGATGGCCTACCTGCCTGTCAGTCTTCCATCTCGTGCACACACTTATCTCGTGCCCTCATTGGTCATGTGCCCGTTTGTGTGTGTTGGAGGAGGGGCTCTGTAAGGAAGTCTGAAGGAAGGTGCAGATTTTTTCCCGGTTGTGTACTTTCAAATTCTAGCACACTCAAGCTCGTTTTTCCATTCTTACCTACCCTACCTTTAATTTTCCTTTTGATTTTTTCAAAAGAACCAATAAGTGTACCGTTAAAGGACCGGATCGATAAGCGGTATCGATAAAAGTAGTAGTACCGTTACAACCTTAACGATACCCATCCCTATATGTGTGTGTATATATTTATGGTTTTAAATATATGTATATATATATATATTTATTTATGGTTTTAAATATATGTATATATATATATATTTATAAAAAGGTTAAGGTGATTTACAATCTGTGTGTATACCGTTTCTGCAGGAAACTAAGAGTCCAAGATGGCGAATGGACCGTCCCTGTCCACTGTCACACGCTCCCTCTCACTGTTGGACGTTCTCCATGCAAATCAGTTTGAAGGAAAGTCTTTCGATCCAGAAATTCTTGAGGAGACGGAGGAAAACTTTTACAGAGGGGCCCCACCCGAATGGTTAAACTTTCACATCAGTGAACAGGCAGAGTTAGATGGCACCGGATCTCCTTTCATCAAACGAGATGGATACACTAAACTTGAAAAGCAAATTCACAAGTTGAGAAAACACCCTGGAATATCAAAAGTTAAACTGTTCCACCAGCCAGGATGTGGGGGGACCACACTGGCCATGAAGGTGTTGTGGGACTTTAGGAAAACTTTAAGGAGTGCTGTTTTAACAGGCTCAACCTCGGACATCACAAAGGTTGCAGAGGAGGTGGTCCACCTTTTCACAGCAGGCAGTCAAGGCGAACAGAAGACAGTGCTGCTGTTGGTGAATGGTGTGCAAGTTTTGGAAGATCTAAAAGTAAGCATTATGAAGACGATTGCTAATCAGAAGATAGTCACCGGTATGCCTGTGGTGGTTTTACTCAGCTGTATTAGAGAAGATGCAGATTTAAAGAGTGATGATGTCTTCCTTCAAGAAGTGCTTTCTGACTCAGAGAAGAATCATTTTAATGACAAAAAGGCAGAGCTCAACAAGCAGTACGGTGATAAATGCAAACGATTCCATGGCTTTAACATAATGCAAAGCAATTTTTCTGAGGCTTACATCCAGGAGGCGTGCTCTGTATTCAAAACCATCAAAGAAACAGGAATACAAGAGAAAACCCAGCTTGCTGCCTTCCTTTCCTTGCTGAACTCGTATGTACCTGACTCTTATCTCCTTGAGTCTCAGTGCCTGGATATGTTCAAACATGCCAACTGCAGCCATAGAGACGAATCACTGGAAGACAGGCTGGACGACTTTAGCCATCTCATTATCACTATCCAACAAGGTGGTTCTGAAAAAAGAGTCCGCATGGCCCACCCTCTGATAGCACAGTGTTGTACTGAATTGATGGCTGAAGCAGGTGTGACCAGAAGTGACACAGCAAAAAACCTCTTGACATGTTTGTGCAGAGATAAAGTCCCTCGATCTTTGGCTGCTTTTGTCAAATACATGCTAACCAAAAGAAGACCAAAACAAAAAGAATGCAGTGCTTCAGATTCATTTTCTTTACTGATTCTACATATTCAAACAAAGGAGGACGAGTCTCAGTGTGTATCACTTTTAGGGATGGCAACAAATTTGTTTGATCGAAATCCGTTTTTTCCACAAGCACTTGCTCGTTTTCATTGCATAGTACTAAGAGACTACGATCAGGCAGAAATGTGGGCAAAGGAGGCAAAGCAAAGAGATCCCAAAAAGTCAGTTGTTGCTGATACACTTGGCCAAGTCCATAAGAACCGTCTGAAGAACCTGAGGCAACCAGCCAAACCAGGACACATTTTGGCTCTTGCCTTAAAGGCCATTCAAGCATTCGAAGACGAAGAAAGACTTGCCAAAGATGAAGTTGGGACAAACGTGAAAAGAAATGTCCATGACTCACGCTTCTTTAACAGCAGAGGGATGTTTGGTTTCCTGCTGGTCTGCAATCTTGTGTATGACCTACTTGTCCGTCTGAACCCAACTTGGAGAGGAGTTCTCACGAAGAAGGTGTCTTTGTGCTCGGCCCTGCCATCTCTTGGAGATCGCTCACTTTTAAGATTCAATGATCTCATATACAGACTCAGAGATGCAGTTGAGAAAAAATGTGCTTTTATGGACGTATTTCTGACTTACTCCAAGCCTGACGTAAAGGAAGACGATCCAGAATACATTTCAAGACAAACCTTGGCTTGCTACAGGAAGTATGTTGGAGACTCCACATCCAGCCATTTGAAAGAAAAAGGCGCTGATCTGATCCAGAAGCTTAAACTCAAAAAGGCTGGCACCACTACGGGAGTCCTCTCATGTCTTGACAGAGAATGCACTGAATCAGACCTTAAGGAAATAATTACATTGTGGGAGGAAATCTGTCTTCATAAAGATCCAGACACAGCTATGGTCAACAACATCTTCGCTCACATCATGTTAAGAAATATGGGAGCAACACAGTCTGATTGCAAACATTTAACTGCCTTCAAACAGGAAATGTACCTCACGGATAAACCTGAGGCCCATATGTTAGCCCTCCTCTTGCACTGGCCTACAGACAATGAAGACACATGCATCCTTGACCTCAGTGCAATGATTAAGCGTACGCAAGACCTGTATAAACAAGCATATGCGAAACACTTTCGCTCAAGGTACCTTCGCCCTCTGTTTTTCATCGGAAAAGGTCAAGAACTGAACAGGATAGTTCACAGAAAGGTCCTAGAGGGGTCGGTCCTTCAGGCAATGAAAGATTGGAGCGATGAGAAGATTTTCCAAGGTCCATGGGTCGAAGAACACCTTCTTAAAGTTCAAGGGGAGATACGAGAGTACAGACTCTTTGCAACTGTTGATGGGAAAGAGATCGAGGTGGTTGCAAACCTCCGAAACAGCCTCTGGAGAAAACGCAAGGTTTCCTTCTACCTTGGATTCACCATCAAAGGTCCTGTAGCCTTTGCCATCCAGACTGAAACTGCAGACACGAAGGGTAAGATACTATAATTCAAGCATAAGTGAACATCTATCTGGCCATTTTAAATATAGTTCAAAGTGTAATTCCCATCATTCGAACATGAAACAAAAAATGTGGTTTGGATGATCATGGGAAACATTTTGATCATTCAGTAACAAATTGACAAATTGCATTGCTTGTATGTACTCTACATCATTATAAATTCATACAAATAACATCATGGTCACTTAATATTTCATGTGTTCTTTGGTGACAAAGGTCATTGTCATTGTGGTGTTCAACACTAATTAAATCATATTGTATTGTGCTGTGTGGCAGAACTACTCTCAGAGATGGATTCCTCCAAACAATGTGGGTTGTTGAAGTTTGGAGCTTGTGGCGATGAAATGGTACGTTTTCTTTACTTGTTTATATATTTTAATTCAAATAGCTTTTCCAACAACCATGACTGCTCATAAAATGTTCCCTTCTGAAAACAGGATGCCAGGGATTTGACAACTTAAACCTGAAGTCAACAGAGTGGATGAGGTTCAAACCTATAGGTAATTATTGCCTCTTCAGTACAGTAACACATTACAATGCACTGACCCCACATGATGGAAAAGGGTTAATTCCCCCGAATCATAAATACACTTTCTTCTTACTTTTTAGTGCTATTAATCAAATCAAGTTTTATTTATATAGCACATTTATAAACGATTTTTGGTCGAGCCAAAGTGCTGTACATAAAATGAAAATAGCCTACAGTAGAGACACTTTACAGCAAATACAACAGCAGATTGTTCAGAATATCAGTATGAGAAAAACGACACCCTCTGTCCTTAGACCCTCACATCGTACAAGGAAAAACTTCTTAATCAATTGTGGTGTTAGAGAAATCAGCCAAAGACATATTCCTTTGCTCTGTAATATAATGGAACTAGATGACACTCGACTCTCTGCTCAAAGTGACAAAGAAGTACATTTGAAATAACTTAGCAGCAAAGTCTCTTTCTATAAATAATGAACTGGTTACTTAAGATAATCCACGTATCTTGTTGTAAGCAGTTTCACTCACGAACTATTTTTTTCTAGCGTATCATTAGTGGTTGAGTGCCATCACATTTTACTATATCCAAGAGAAGGTAAATGTTTCTGAAGCCTGATATCTCCAACATTCTGCAAATAAACCCAAAACAACTATTTGTATTGATAAATAGAACTACAGACGACAAATATGTTTTGTTGGAGGTCCCTTTAAGGAAGTACAGCAATGCTTTAAAGGTCACCTATTATGCAAATCCACCTTTTCATGTCTTTTATACATAAACATGTGTCCCCTCTGTGTAAAGAGACTCTGAAAGTTTCAGGAAAAAACCACCAGCATTGTGACTTTTTTTTTATTTCAGGAGACTACCAAAATAAAAGCGCTGATCATTAACAAGGTAAGACGAGCAACGTTGGATTGATAAGGGATTTCTTGATGTATAATTTAACAAATAACTAGAAATTCTACTTTTTTTCCCTTTGCTTTTTTCCCCAGCATTTCGTGGATCGCCATCAGGCAGCTCTGATAAACACAGTGAACGATACAGAACCTTTCCTGGATTAACTCAGGATAAAGTAAAAGGTTGTATTGTTATGGACGATTGAAGCATCTGCTGTGAAAATCAGTGCCACGGTACAGTTTAATATCAGCACTCAGAAGACCAGAGTAACGATATGTAGCTCCTTAAACTCTTTTAAAAAGTACCTATTTTAGTGATTTATTTGTGAAACCCTGAAAGTCAAGACTTATTTTATTTTTCATATCATTATTTCATTATTTTTTATTAGAGCGTTTTTTCAAGGCACTCAAAGCGCTTTACAACTACACATTACACACATATCTTTCCATGTTTAATATCTTAGGTGATGTAAACCCAATTAATGTCCAGTTCAAAAGACAGATATTATAATGTTGCAGTTCTAAAGCTTTTGAGAGTAGATGAATTCATCAAAGAAATGAGAGAAAGAGTCTTTGATGTTGTATTGGAACGTGCTTGACTTAATGTACATAATGTTAGGTTTGTATGACTAATGAGGAGATTGAAGATTTTTTTTTTTGTTGGTTTGGTTCTTTAATACCAAAAAAATAAAGTAACAGAATTTGAGCAATACATATGACAATGTCTTGCGTTGTAAAAAAAGACTTGGTTTTATTGTCTTCAAATGGTCACAAAAGAAAGTCAAACATGAATGTGTACGGTTATTTTATGCAAATTATCACCTTAAACAGCAGTGAATAAATACAAACAATTAAACACAGGTAACCAGATCCAACATGTGAGTGGGAAACAGTTTAAGGAAAGTGAAGAAGGTGAGTCTGGGGTCCTAGTGGCTGATCTTCGCCTTGAGACCCTCGAGTTCAGGACGGCCCTTGAAGCGAGTTTTGTAATCCACCTCTGTGTGCTGAGAGGAAACAGGAAGATGAATCATTAGTGTGAGATAACGGATGTCCATGACAGATGTGTGTGGTTAGAGTTTGTCTCTAAGTCACTTGATTACATAAAGCAAAACATTCAAAATGTATTTTATATTTACACCTTCCGGCGCAGACTGAAAACTCATCTCTTTCGACTCCACTTCGAGCGATAGAACTATTAACAAAGCACTTATATACTAATAAAGGACTGGCTTATCTAAAGCCAGTTGAGTAGCACTTGAAATGTTTGGCTCTATGAAACCTGATGTACTTTATGATTCTGTTTTCTTCAAGTTTGTATCTTGTTGGTCGAACGCACTTATTGTCGCTTTGGATAAAAGCGACAGCTAAATGTAATGTAATATACTGTATTTGCACCATTCAATGTTATTGAGTAAATAAGTGCCTTAAAGGTTTGTAAATGACTCTTGATTAATAAAGTTTTAAAACATAAATAAGATGTGACTCTAATGAAGACTTTAGGTGTTTAATCTGGTTCATATTTATTAAATTTGGGTTTGGACACTTAACTCCGGAAATTAAAAATGTTTTGCAAACAGACCCACAGTGAAAATCAAGACATTTCTAGAGCTATTTAAAATAAGATTAGATGTACTTTATTAATCCCAATTTGGGAATTTGTTTTGACTAAGATGTGTGTAATGTCCACATTATTCCCAGCATAGCTTCAGTATAATGTGACTATAACTCACCTCCTGCACAGAGAGCTGCACTCCCTCGGGTTGATTCTTCAAAAGAACCTCCAGGAAAATAGGACACATGGTGGCGTTCAGACTTCTTAACTAGAAACACAAACACAGTTCAAATGGCAGATTTTTAAAAACAAGGTATGCATTACTTGAGTGGAAAGGAAACCTGAAGAGTCGTACCTGCACGACTCGGTTGTGAGTCTTCAGGAAGGAGTCCACAGACATCTTGGTTCCTTGCTCCTGCATCAGCCAGACCTCGGTGGTCTTGGTTTGCAAAGCATAGCTGCGTGAGAAAAACAATCAAATAAATATAAAATTGTAAACATCCTTTTGTGCTTTACAATTGAAGATTCAACTTTAATGACTGGATTACATTCAAAAATGTGTTTATGGCTTGTACGTTTTTGTAAGGGATATATACTTTGCTATTTTACAAATATACAAAACAAAACTTTGTATTTTTACGTGCTTTCAAATAAAAAACATCTCCTAGAAACCACCAGTTTATCCTGGCTTGGTTCATTCAAATGATTTATATATGAACAACAATAATATAAATCACACTAAATATGATTTCACTAAACTATAGAAAACAAAAAGCCCAGTTTCAATGGTAAAATACTAGATTTAACGGCATCCATGCTAGACTCATATTTGATCATCCTAAACGTGTACACACACACACACACACACACACACACACACACACACACACACACACACACACACACACACACACACACACACACACACACACACACACACACACACACACACACACACACACACACACACACACACACACACACACACACACACACACACACACACACACACACACACACACACACACACACACACACACACACACACGTCCTCACCAGTCCAACACTTTGATGCCCAGCCGGTTGCAGAGGTTGTGGATGTGCTGGGAGAAATGCTCCACCACCGTCATGTCGTAACCCGACACCTTGACGTTCAGAGTGGCGTACGTCGTCTCCGTCTCCACGACGATCTCCTTCATCTGCTGCCTGTCCCTCTTCTTCTTTGGCTGAAAACAACAAAAACTAATTACAGCAGACATTTAAAACGCAGTTGTTTTCCAGCCTTATGCCGACCAAACCCACTGAAGAGTAGGGTAAACATTTGATGATCTATTCAGAAAATGCACAGCCTCACAGACCGTTGAAATATTTTGCCTTTTAGGTCCAGCAGAGGGCGCTCTATACATTCACTATTTCCTATTGACCTCCCACTCAATTAAAGTGGACCTATCATGCTATATTTGAAAAATATATTGTAGGGCCATACCTATATAAATCCTGTCTGTGAAGTTTGTTTTTCAAAATACCAAACAGTTCACCCATTGTAGCCATGCCTCATACTGCTCAAACCCCTCTTTTGAAGCCCTGTTAGAGAAACGCGGATCTTGGGTCCTTAGCTTGAAAAAAATAAATAAGAGGAGGCGGAGCTAATGCCTGATCAGAATTCTACCTGAGATAAAGTTCAATTCTGCTGTGATAAAGCGCCATCCTGTTCTAAACCACATCAAGGATTATTTCTGAAACAATATGGAGCTCAAATGCTTTTTTCTCTTGCGGGTTTATCACAAGGTGAGTTCTTTTTTTTTATTTCCTGCTTTTTAAACACATGTGCTCTCCAGTACAGGTTAGCTCTGAGTGTTAGCGAGGCTTGCTAACGTAAACAAAGACGAGATTACGTCCAAAACACGTCAGGCATTGTTTCTGATGGCAATTTTCTGTGGGTCCGCCGCCGATTTGACGTCAGATCGGCAGCAAATCTGTATCCACTCGTTGTTCCCCCGTTTTTAAAAGATTTGGGTACGGAGGAAAAGAGAGAGGGTTTTATTTTCTGACGCTGCGTGAGTTCCCCGACACACCGGGGACACGTATTTATGTATAAAAGACATCACAAAGTGCATTTTGCATGATAGGTCCCCTTTAAGTTAGGACATACATTTACAATTTGCCCAAAAAAGAAAAAGTATTTGATAAATAAAGTTTGGCGTTTGTATTATTTTCTTCTTTTTTATACTATTGCATGTAAACAATTACATTTACATTGAGGAAAAAAGTAGCATTTACCATCAGCAGGAAATCTCGTTAATCAATTCATGTTTCCTCACAATCTCATGTTTTACACTTTATACTTGTACATTTGTAAATGAAGATCTAAAACTTCACCATCACTACTCTCGTCCCAAATATTAAAAAAATAGGAGTTTTGAGTGTCAGTTAGTTAGTTAGTTTTATGTCAAATATTTATCCGTGATATTATTTTCTGTCTATGTTTTCCTTGTCCATTCATCAGCGTTGGTTGTTCAAAATGTGTGCGATGTAATTACAATGCTCCATGCTTGAAGGAAGTATAACACTTGTGTGCAATATGTAATTCTCTTTCGACTCCACTTTGAGCGATAGAATTACTCACAAAGAATTGCTAACAAAGGACTTATATACTAACAAAGCATTTATATACTAATAAAAGGACTGGCTTATCTATAGCCAGTTGAGTAGCACTTGAAATGTTTGGCTCTATGAAACCTCATGTACTTATATGATTCTGTTTTCTTCAAGTTTGTGTCTTCTTGGTCGAACACACTTATTGTAAGTCGCTTTGGAGAAAAGCGTCAGCTAAATGCAATGTAATGTAAATTGGAATAACTTTCCCTTTTGTATTTTAACCATTATGTGCATGCCCTGTATCTAATAGGGTTTTATTTGGTGGCTCTATCTTCACTTCTGCTGTAACAATGTCCACTAATAAAGGAATTCTGATTCTTGCATATATGTCATTTTTCCAAGACAACAAAAAAGAACCTTCCATTAGAAGTTATTTTCTTACAGCCTTACATGAAAGGTTTGGGTTTCTGGAAACTATCTGCATGATCTTATGAATGCACCTACAGCTCCTTTAGAGGCATCAACTATTCTTTCTAAAAATCAAATCCAGTTTAAAGAGTCGTACCGGATCTTTAGGTAAAAGATATCTCCACCTCCCGATCCCGTGGGTGGGCATGGATTTATATTGTCTCTCGTTTACAGAAGCTGAGGGTGAAGAGAACAAACGTCAATTTAATACATATTCTGTAAACACATGTCTACAAATGACTTAAAGTTAATCAAAAATAACGTTTTCTACATACTATGTGTTGTATTCATTGTAGTCTTTGAAATACTCACCCCAAACAGGATGCTGGATGGATGGCGTTGCTCTGTAATCACAGTTAGAAAACAGTTAGATTTAAAGAAAGGGATCATATCAAGTGATGGGTGTACACCTGCAACAAATAGTTGCCTTTTAGTATAACTTTAGATTCTTATTTTATAAGTATTTTATCCATTTCTTATATTGGTGATTCCTGCCAAATTAGGTGGCTTAGATATTTGTTTTTAACTTCTGATTTAATCAGATCATCTCACCCCACTTTTGTTGAGATGTTTGGCGTAGATGTCGCCGCCTAACTAAATCTCAGCAGTTACTTAAATGCATAAAATGTGAGCATTAACCAACAAACATGGCAAAACAATTTTAAATAATACACAAGTTGAAAGGAAATGTTTGAAGTCTAAGGGTAAAATAAAAAAGGGTTTATGTGAGCTTAGGATCTACAAATGTTATTATGAATGATCACAGCCATTACAATTGAGGTATGAGAATTTGAAAAGACTTACCTGCATGTTGTTAGTGCTTGATTCAACACAAAGGCCTGCTGGGTGGCAGACGCCTGCAACTGGAAACAAATAATATCATCAGCTACAACATAGCTTGCTCTATATTCTAGTTTTAACACATTTTGAATACAAAATCCCTAAATCCAGGTATGTTTTAATGTAAGACACACAGGCAATATTTGCTGAAATCTAGGGGTGTAACGGTATCCGTATTCGTCCCGTACCGTCACGGTTCGGACGTCACGGTTCGGCACATGCAGTCACACGGCGAATACGCCTTTTTTACGAGTGGGATTACACTATATATAATCCAGGGGGCGGTATTGCGCCTAAAAGCCAGCCGCCCGTACGTAACAAATGAAGAACAAGAACAAAACACAACAAAACGAACACAATACATGAAGAAGAAAAGTTAGTAGCTATGGCGAGTTCACACAACACACAGCTAGAAGACCCACCTGCTTCTTTTAAATCAGGTGTGTGGGAACATTTCGGGTTCCCTGTGGACTACAACAATGATGGGGTGCGAGTTGTGGATCGGACGAGGACGGTGTGTCGGCGTAGTTCTACAGCGGTGCGGTATGCTAGTGGTAACACGTCAAACATGCTCAATCACATCCGAGTCAGTCTCAGTCCCCAGCGAGAGGGTTTTCTCGACGGCAGGTGACATAGTTACCGCCAACAGATCTGCCCTCACTGCTGACAACGTAGACTAACTCATCTTTTTGAAGAACAACTTGAAAATAGAGTAAAGCTTGAGTACCTTTATTTAGGCATAATGGCCTCACACACTCACAAGTTAATTACACATGTTAGACATTGCTCCTAAAGGTACAGATTTTTATTTTGTTTTATATTTATCATTGTATTTATTTTATATTTTGACATCAGGAGATGTTATCCAGTTCTGTATTGCCTTTTATTGATTGTGATTGAAAAACTTTCTTATTATTTATTTAAATATATATTAAGACATTCTTTTTAGTTGTACAGCTTGATGAAACCTTTTGTAAATAATATGGCCATCTGAGTGTGTGTGTTACTGTTTGTGGTTTGTTTTTAACTGTGTAATACAGTTAATGATTCCAAATGCTAGAGTTCCTTATTTTCATACCAAAACCTGCACGACTGTTAAAAATAAATAACAGCAAAAAAAAATGAATGCATTTGGGACTTTTTTTGAGCTTTTCTTTGTTGTACCGAACCCGTACCGAACCGTGACCCCCAAACCGAGGTATGAACCGAACCGTGACTTCTGTGAACCGTTACACCCCTACTGAAATCACATGATTGTTATGCTATATTAAAGTATGCTGGCAGTACCATACTACCCAGTACTGGTATAGATATGCTGTTGGTTAGTTTAAGATGTTATTATTGTATAAATCACGTTAAAAGCTAAATACACTGCCAGGTTACATGTAACAATGTAACCTGGTAAATGCAGATTAGTGGGTTTTGGGGTGTATTTCTTCAGCTGTAGTCTATGGCTAGCTTGTTCAATTGAACATTACAAATTGATTTCAATGGACCAATTGTTATTAGATAATCCCTTGACGTTAACAAACTGGTTCTAACTTTCAACGTTTTATATTTATTTTAGTTTTTTTTACTGATGGTTGAAGAGATATCAAAGCCCCTCCTATCGTGTTCGGGTCAAATCTCACTGAGTTACTACATCAATCATAAATCTAGTGTTTTACATTTGATTTCTTCATGGCCTTATGCTATTCTCAACAGTAGGCCTTTGAACAAACAACGGCTGATCCCTACTTTCATTGAGTTATGAGTGGTTTAGTCAACTTTATAACAACTATTGGTGTTCCTGGTCAAAAATGAATGGGTAACCCAAGATATTACACAACCAAAAACAACAACCATGGACATTTTGGGCGTCTATTCTTTGTATATTCACTGCAGAATGTAAACCAGTAGTCTGAGACATTGTTTAAAGATTGATATGGTATGTATTAAAAAGTGGTGGTGATGAATGGTTGTTGTGTTAATGTTAGAGCAGTTACAACGTTCTTAGTATACATCCATGGTTACAACAGACACAAGGGAAGAGAAACGAACGCGACAGGAGGGTTAATGGAACTTGTGCTCAGGGTGATTAATCGAGAGAAGAACGCCATATAATTCAAGTCAAATCTGCACAAAAGCTCACAAACACACCCGTGGAAAACAGACTGTTAACCCTGGTTTGATAAGGAACTAATGTTAATGTAACAGTCAGATACAACAACAAAAAACTGAGCTGAAAGTATCAGAGCTGCAGCTTTGACCTCTGTGAATAAACTCAACATTTAGCAGAGAACATACAAATATAGAGTTACCTTTCGAAAGACCGCGTTCATAGCTCGACCTCCTTATGTCTGTGTTAAAAGACAACACACGCTTGATGTTTGCTTACATTAAATGTTTGTTAAAATGAAAACACATGATATGCTGCTACCGGAAGTGTGTACCAAAAGATGAGTCCGTCCGTATTTGTGTCCAGAACGAAGGTTCCGGGACAGGAATCACGTTCGGACTTGCTCTCTAATATTGATTTTGTGTTGCTTTATTTGGGGAATCACGTCATATGCTGTAATATATATTATATTGACTTTAAATTGTGAAACAGTTAGGCTTCACTGTCATTGCGTTGTCTTTGTGTTCATGATAAATTGTTGTTGTTAAATAAGGCTGGTAGTGAAAATAGTTTTTTTTTTCTTTAATACAAAAATGACACTTCTCTTATGAAAACTATTATAGCCTGATTTCAGACTCAAAATGTGGATTTAAAGTTATGGAATCATAAATATTTGTATTTATGCTCAAAATCCATTTATTAATTAATGCTTTCTCAAAATGTCTTATGGTCATTATAACAAGTAATTATGTGTTGCCTTGTTCTTGAACTACTGCCCACATCGTGTTTCTTTTTCAGCCATTTCAGTAATGAAATTCAGTTTTATTAACTTCTAAAATGTAGTTAAGTTAAATGTAGATTATGTATCTCCAACCCCCCTTCTTTTCTGCCATTCTAGACACAAAATTAAAGTTAAACCATGCTCTTAAAATGAATTTACAAAAAGACAGCTAAACAACTGGGCACATTTCGATAAGCTTTATTATTATTCGTATGTATACATCTCGTTTTATTTAGGCCCCTCACAAAGTCACCCGTATCAAAATTAAAATCAGTCTTGAACATTCATTTTCGGGCCGAACACAACATGTTTCAGTAGTAAAGTGCAAAATTCCTCAACATCTGAAACTGATATGTTAGGAGCAATGTATGAACTGTGCATAGAACATTTTAAACAATGCATGAACTGCTTTTAAAGCACAACTACCAAAAGCAAATTCATCTTATAGCCCATGTAGACTGTTATTAGCACACACACACACACACACACACACACACACACACTTTGGCTTGCGATGTGTAACTGTAGCATAAATGAAACAATGCTATTCACGCAGGACTCATTCAAGTAGCTCGTTACTAGCCTTGCATGTTCGCTGTCCTTCAGTTAACAAATGGTGGCCTGTTTACAAAGATCAGAAAGCTTTCTATGGCAATGAGAAACTCAAGGAATTCAAACACTTATTCTTATTGAATGTAAGGAACTTCAAAAGCTCTCTGCTGAGCACCGGTCGTTATATCAAAAGATCTACAGATAAAAGGTTAGATCAAATTCTGATTCGGAAAATTCACCATAAAGTTCTAACCAAAGTTGTAGAAAATCCATGCTGAGGTTTGGCCACCTTCTGTTTGAGTCCTTCCAGCCACATTCTGTCCTATACATTTGTATGTACACGTCTCCTACTATAAAGCACCTTTGTAAAGTTCTTAGCAGAATGCAACCGGGGTTGAGCTCCACGTTCACATTGGAAGATTCTCAGTGCCGAGTTAGCCTTAAGATCCAGCCGAACCGAAGCTCTGTGTTCATCCAGAGTGTCGTTTCAGAATATTGTAGGAGGCAAAGTGTGCTAGCTGCTCGAGTCCAAAGTGCTTTAATAGGTGTAAAAATATATGTTTACAAATCCTGGGTTAAACAACTCCCTCTTCCTCCTCGTCTCCATCATTGGTATCATCCAGGACTCCTGCAGGTTTCACAAACTCAAATGTAAGACTTTTTAAGACCACTTTGAATAGAATTTAAGACCTATTTCACGGCAAGAAGCTATGAAGGAAAATTCCTATGAATGAAGAAAACGTCCCATAATTACTTACAAAGTAAATGTGAAAGTGTATATGTGTGTATATGTGTGTGTGTGTGTGTGTGTGTGTGTGTGTGTGTGTGTGTGTGTGTGTGTGTGTGTGTGTGTGTGTGTGTGTGTGTGTGTGTGTGTGTGTGTGTGTGTGTGATGAGAGCTATCTTCTGAGCTCTGCTCCCTTGGCTACAATCTTTCATCGTTGCTGTTGTATGATGTATTAAGCGTTTTAGGGTTGACGCAGACCCAAACGTCGCCCAGAGGACCGCGATGTTGTTGCGGGGGCTGCTGCACTAGCTAATGCTACTTTTGAACAAAGAAAACGCTACATTTTGTTTGCAAAAGGTGCAGCGGGCTTCAAACACCTTCCCCTCCACTGGTTTCAACCAAGCACTACATTTGATGTTTTCCAACTAAATACGGTTGAACTTACACTTCCCCATATTTATTTGTATGACTGCCGCTAGCTGAAGCTTGGTTGCTAGGTTACTAGCTGGGTGTTCTCCGATAAGGGGCCGGGGGATGCAAAGTTAGTGATTACTGGATCCATGTTGATTTATGTCAATACAAATTGTTGGAGGGGACTGAAAGGCTCTTACCGTACTGGTTACTTTGCAGCCCGGACATTTTCCCCAGAACACATTTAGACGCTATCGCAACACAGAAGCACCTTTCAAATCCCATCATTTCTAACCCTCCTATTGTCTTCGTCCCCCCCCCCCGCCCTTACTTTGGTGTTCGCGTTCAAATTTGACCAGTCCTGTTTTAACTGCTATTACATTAACACAAAAACCATTAATCATCACCAAATGTCATTTAACACCCTTTCAAACTGTACATATTGTATCAGAGTACTGGTATACATGAAACACTGCAGTACAGATACAAAGAACAGACACTGAACATGTACTGCGTGTGCCAGGTGTGATCCATGTGGGGGGAGGGGCACATAAGAGCGGGAAATGTGTCAAATTGTTCTGTGTGTGTGTGTGTGTGTGTTTGTTTGTGAGTGCCAGGTGTGATTCACATGGGGGGGGGGATGGGCAAACGTGGGGGGGGGACACATCTCGAGTATGTGTGTGTTTTATCTGATCCGGATGGCTCATTCCTTTATGGCGGGAACACCGTGGGTGCTACAAAGTTGACTAAATCATCCAAAATGCAATGAAAGTGGTGATCAGCAATGTATATGTTGAAATGTCTCCTGTGAAGGACATCATAAAGCCTTAATGCCATCGAATGTTATGATCGACGAAAGTAGTAAATCGGTCAGATTTGACCCGAAGACACCAGGAGGGTTAAAACCTTCTAAATCACATCTTCCTTATTTTTCGGATCATATTTAAGACTTTTTAAGACCCCGCGCGAACCCTGTCATCCTCACCGTCTTCTTCCTCCTCTTCTTCCTCCTCGTCCTCCTCCTCCCCTGGGCTGAAGCTGTAAGCCTCGCTGTGGTCATGTTCTTCCTCCTCCTCCTCCTCCTCCTCATCTTCCTCCTCCTCCTCGTCTTCCTCCTCCCCCTCGCTCCTCATCTCCTCCACGCTGCTGTCATCGTCGTCGTCGTCATCGTCAACGGCATCTTCCTCGTTCTCCTCCTGGTCCTCCTCCTCCTCCAGGTCTGAGCGATGACCTGATGATTACACCAACACCTCTCCGTATAAGGCTAAATGATGTTATAGCACCACAACTGGCAGCCTGGGAATGTACCGTTAAGTTAAATGAACATCTCTGACACAACATTGAACATTTGAACTTGCATTAAGGTGGCATTTCTTAAACAAGTGGAGAAGATGTGTTCTTAAGTACATATATAAAGAGGTTAGAAAAGAACAATAATGTCACAGGAAGACTAGGGGTCGAGGAATGGGAGCATTTGGTTAGGGCTGTTGCCAAATATCTGGATCACAGTACCAGAAACCTGCAGGTCCGCTGCGACTCGGACTACTTTTAAATCCAGGCTGAAGACTTTTCTTGTTGCCGCTACTTTTTATTGAACTATTCACATCTCACAATTATTCATGTTTTATTATTATGTTTCTAATGTGTTTTATGCTCTTAATGTCTTTCATTGTTGTAAAGCACGTAAGGAGATGAAGAAGTTCTTACACAGGGAGTTAATGGCGGCGACAATGTGACACGATAGTTCCTCATAAAGGAATTTCCTCGTCTCTGCCTCCATCATCACTCCGAGGAACTCCGTCTCCATGTCCACGTACTCTAGGTAGCACAATTTCTTTCTCAGCTGCTTACGACACCTAGAACACAAACACCACGTATTCTGTTTTCATTCAATCAAATATTAAAAATAAAGATTTGTTGATTTGTCAATCGAAAAATCTGAATGTTTTTCAGTCATTTTAAAACTAAAATGCAAAACATGCTGGTTGTAGCTTCTCAAATGTCTATTCCAATCAAACTGTGATGTATGACGGTAAACTGGATATCTATGCATTTCGGACGTAGATATGCAGCTAATGATCAATAATGAACATGGGAAACATTGAAGCAGCACTTACTGCTTTCCTGTCGTCTTGTAAGCCTAAAGAAGAGATGAAAACAACACATGCTTGAAAACTGAATCACATCAAAAGTACATTTTCATTCAAATGACCTCGTTTCAGTAACGCAGCACCGAGCACCTCGACGGGGGTCTTTAGGAGACGACAACCTAAAATTATGTCTTTGTAGTTCACACATGCATTTTAAAAGCTACGGTCTTTTTGTACACTTTGGGGAAAGGATGGCAGTAATGTTAAAGGTCCCCTATTGTGCTAAATCCACTTCTTCATGTCTCTGCTACATCAACATGTGTCCCCTCTTCTTCATGTCTCTTCTTCATGTCTCTTCTACATCAACATGTGTCCCCTCTTCTTCATGTCTCTTCTACATCAACATGTGTCCCCTCTTCTTCGTGTCTCTTCTACATCAACATGTGTCCCCTCTTCTTCATGTCTCTTCTACATCAACATGTGTCCCCTCTTCTTCATGTCTCTTCTACATCAACATGTGTCCCCTCTTTTTCATGTCTCTTCTACATCAACATGTGTCCCCTCTTCTTCGTGTCTCTTCTACATCAACATGTGTCCCCTCTTCTTCATGTCTCTTCTACATCAACATGTGTCCCCTCTTCTTCATGTCTCTTCTACATCAACATGTGTCCCCTCTTCTTCGTGTCTCTTCTACATCAACATGTGTCCCCTCTTCTTCATGTCTCTTCTACATCAACATGTGTCCCCTCTTCTTCATGTCTCTTCTACATCAACATGTGTCCCCTCTTTTTCATGTCTCTTCTACATCAACATGTGTCCCCTCTTCTTCGTGTCTCTTCTACATCAACATGTGTCCCCTCTTCTTCATGTCTCTTCTACATCAACATGTGTCCCCTCTTCTTCATGTCTCTTCTACATCAACATGTGTCCCCTCTTCTTCATGTCTCTGCTACATCAACATGTGTCCCCTCTTCTTCATGTCTCTTCTACATCAACATGTGTCCCCTATTCTTCATGTCTCTTCTACATCAACATGTGTCCCCTCTTCTTCATGTCTCTTCTACATCAACATGTGTCCCCTCTTCTTCGTGTCTCTTCTACATCAACATGTGTCCCCTCTTCTTCATGTCTCTTCTACATCAACATGTGTCCCCTCTTCTTCATGTCTCTGCTACATCAACATGTGTCCCCTCTTCTTCATGTCTCTTCTACATCAACATGTGTCCCCTATTCTTCATGTCTCTTCTACATCAACATGTGTCCCCTCTTCTTCATGTCTCTTCTACATCAACATGTGTCCCCTCTCTTCTTCATGTCTCTTCTACATCAACATGTGTCCCCTCTTCTTCATGTCTCTTCTACATCAACATGTGTCCCCTCTTCTTCATGTCTCTTCTACATCAACATGTGTCCCCTCTTCTTCATGTCTCTGCTACATCAACATGTGTCCCCTCTTCTTCATGTCTCTTCTACATCAACATGTGTCCCCTCTCTTCTTCATGTCTCTTCTACATCAACATGTGTCCCCTCTTCTTCATGTCTCTTCTACATCAACATGTGTCCCCTCTTCTTCATGTCTCTTCTACATCAACACGTGTCCCCTCTTCTTCATGTCTCTTCTACATCAACATGTGTCCCCTATTCTTCATGTCTCTTCTACATCAACATGTGTCCCCTCTTCTTCATGTCTCTTCTACATCAACATGTGTCCCCTCTCTTCTTCATGTCTCTTCTACATCAACATGTGTCCCCTCTTCTTCATGTCTCTTCTACATCAACATGTGTCCCCTCTTCTTCATGTCTCTTCTACATCAACATGTGTCCCCTCTTCTTCATGTCTCTTCTACATCAACACGTGTCCCCTCTTCTTCATGTCTCTTCTACATCAGCATGTGTCCCCTCTTCCTCATGTCTCTTCTACATCACCATGTGTCCCCTCTTCTTCATGTCTCTTCTACATCACCATGTGTCCCCTCTTCTTCATGTCTCTTCTACATCAGCATGTGTCCCCTCTTCTCTATGTCTCTTCTACATCAACATGTGTCCCCTCTTCTTCATGTCTCTTCTACATCACCATGTGTCCCCTCTTCTTCATGTCTCTTCTACATCAGCATGTGTCCCCTCTTCTCTATGTCTCTTCTACATCAACATGTGTCCCCTCTTCTTCATGTCTCTTCTACATCACCATGTGTCCCCTCTTCTTCATGTCTCTTCTACATCAACATGTGTCCCCTCTTCTTCGTGTCTCTTCTACATCAACATGTGTCCCCTCTTCTTCATGTCTCTGCTACATCAACATGTGTCCCCTCTTCTTCATGTCTCTTCTACATCAACATGTGTCCCCTCTTCTTCATGTCTCTTCTACATCAACATGTGTCCCCTCTTCTTCATGTCTCTTCTACATCAACATGTGTCCCCTCTCTTCTTCATGTCTCTTCTACATCAACATGTGTCCCCTCTTCTTCATGTCTCTTCTACATCAACATGTGTCCCCTCTTCTTCATGTCTCTTCTACATCAACATGTGTCCCCTCTTCTTCATGTCTCTGCTACATCAACATGTGTCCCCTCTTCTTCATGTCTCTTCTACATCAACATGTGTCCCCTATTCTTCATGTCTCTTCTACATCAACATGTGTCCCCTCTTCTTCATGTCTCTTCTACATCAACATGTGTCCCCTCTCTTCTTCATGTCTCTTCTACATCAACATGTGTCCCCTCTTCTTCATGTCTCTTCTACATCAACATGTGTCCCCTCTTCTTCATGTCTCTTCTACATCAACACGTGTCCCCTCTTCTTCATGTCTCTTCTACATCAGCATGTGTCCCCTCTTCCTCATGTCTCTTCTACATCACCATGTGTCCCCTCTTCTTCATGTCTCTTCTACATCACCATGTGTCCCCTCTTCTTCATGTCTCTTCTACATCAGCATGTGTCCCCTCTTCTCTATGTCTCTTCTACATCAACATGTGTCCCCTCTTCTTCATGTCTCTTCTACATCACCATGTGTCCCCTCTTCTTCATGTCTCTTCTACATCAGCATGTGTCCCCTCTTCTCTATGTCTCTTCTACATCAACATGTGTCCCCTCTTCTTCATGTCTCTTCTACATCAGCATGTGTCCCCTCTTCTTCATGTCTCTTCTACATCAACATGTGTCCCCTCTTCTCTATGTCTCTTCTACATCAACATGTGTCCCCTCCTCTTCATGTCTCTTCTACATCAGCATGTGTCCCCTCTTCTCTATGTCTCTTCTACATCAACATGTGTCCCCTCTTCTTCATGTCTCTTCTACATCAACACGTGTCCCCTCTTCTTCATGTCTCTTCTACATCAACATGTGTCCCCTCTTCTTCATGTCTCTTCTACATCAACATGTGTCCCCTCTGTGGAAAGAGACTCTGAAAGTTTCAGGAACAAAGATTTTCTCTCTTTTTGATCCATTTCTATAAAAACCTGTCTGAAAATGAGCTGATCAGATTTTGGCCACTTTATGATGTCATAACGATGTTTTGTCTTGTGTAACCATTAGCCAATCAGCAACCAAGGTAACCCCCCCCCCCCCTTACCACCTAGATCTCCTCTTAGAGCACCATTGAGTTCTTTGTAACCAAATCTCTCTCAGAGGGGCGTGGGGAGGGGCTCCTTATTTTCATCTAAAGCAGGGATGGGCAACTTTGATGGTGGTGGGGGCCACATCATTGATGTACTGGCCACCAGGGGGCCGCAGATTCACTTGGAACACACACACACAAAAATTCCATGTGTTGTATGTAATCATTAACAAATATACTAAGTCTGACATCTTCATTGACATTTTACAATCAAAGGGAACATCCCCAAAAAATGGGAACATCCTCTAATAAGCTCACAAAACAAATATCAGTTCACAGAAATGTTATTTCATTTTTACAAGTGGCATGTTTGTATTGAACAGGTTATTAAACAGTGGAATAAAACTATTTTTAAACTATTGGAAAGCACGGAAAATGTGTCTGTATTGAGATTAACCATTAGATGACATACACATGAAGTCATGAACACTAACCCAGACATTAGTTGTCTAACTTGAACCTAAAACACTTGTAACCAGTCTCTGCATTCCCCTTATTCCACAACAAGGGGAATGTCAACACAGACACCTGTCAACCCGCACACTGCTGTTCCTCAGCGCCACTCCCACTCCCTCCCGCTGAAATTATGAATGAAAAGCGTAGTAATCATAGATAACACGGCAGGGTCCGTGACAGTTTGTTTTCATCTGATTTCAAATAAACAAAGTCTTGGTTTTAAGAATATTAAACTTGTTTCGCCAAATTCAGATGATAAAAACAACTTGTAAGCTTGTAAAGGCATAACTACAAGAGGCAACTTGACGTCACAGCAGGCATAATAACAGCCAGTGTTTCTTGTGAGGGTTTCCCCGGGAAACAAACACAATACACACAAACGCTTCACAGATTATTTTGCGGTATTTGAAATCATGTACGCAGCTCGCGACGTAACTAGGAGTCTAGTGGACGGTATCAGTACTACAAGTAAAAATGTTTTAAAAAAGAGATTTTTAATTACGTTGTTTATAAATTAATCTGAGGGCCGCAAAAAGAGGAGGTGGGGGCCGCATGCGGCCCGCCATTTGCACATCCCTGATCTAAAGTAACAGACAGAGAATCAGCACTTTGGAAACAGGGCTAAAACAGAGGGGATTATGGGATGCTGCAATGATCGGTTTGGTGTTTCAGCCAATCAGAGACAGGCTCTGGATATATCTGAGACCTGTGATATATTGATGAAACACAGTAGAATAGGGGACCTTTAAACAACAGCTGGGCAGAGCTGAGCGCTCACCTGGATGAAGCGGAAAGGGTCGTTCTCGTGCGCGAGGCTCTCCAGGCCGCAGCGGACCTCCTGCAGCCGGGCCTGGTCCTGGCAGATCCTGGAGATGTTCTTCTGGATGTCCGGCCCGTTGGTGGCGCAGTGATCTTGCGTGCTTTCCCGCAGTCTGGTGACGAAGCGGAGAACTTTGGGCTTCATCTCGTCAACCAGCCGGTTCAAACACTGCTCAGAGTCGTCCAAAAACTTCTGCATGAGGGAAGTGATGAGGAGGAGGAGGAGGAGGAGGAGGAGGAGGAGGAGGAGGAGGAGGAGGGTTAAGTAATATGGATTCATTTATCATCGACTTAATGTAAATATACTAGACTTTCATGTAAAGTTAACTAGAAATGTCCTCATACATGATCACACAGACGTTATAACATCGTAGATCAAATGGGTCGGTGTGAGGAGAGATCACACAGTTAGCCCTGTGGAAATAAAAGTATGAGCCATCTCACCTTATTCTGTCTCTCCTTCTCCTTCTGCTCCTGGAGTTTTTTCTCTGCCAAGCTGTACTTCCTCTCCACCCTGTGCATCTGTTTATTCAGCGTGCCCTGGTGACCATGACGACGCAAAGTGATAATAAAGTCACAATAGATTTAAACAATTTAAAACACAAGTCTGTCTGTGTGATCGCTAACTACAATGCCAATGGAAAGTACTTTGTTTCACTGCTGCTTATAATGTCTTTTTAAGGTCAAAAGCAGACCTAAAACCCATTGAAATATCCAACAATATCCGATCTAAGACATTGTCATGAATGATTATTATAAACACTGTCTGTACAAAGAAACCGAGCAGTCTATTCCACTGTTGTTGTATTAATTAAGTCCATTCGCTGCCAACACAAGGAACATTTTCTGGAAATGACACTGATTTGGGGTCAGTTCTGTGTGACTCAGGCCACATGTTAAATTCAACAGGTTTCTGGACAACCAGCGCAGTGAACTGGAAGCCTCTCAGCGTTACACTCTGTTCAGGAGAATGGAGGCAGAGGAAGTGGACTTCACTCTCCTATGGAAAGACCACAAGGTCATGTGACACACAAGTTTTTAAATGCTGCTCAAAATATATATATATATATGTGTGCTTAGGGATGGGTACGGAGCCCCGGTATTAAACGGGCCTCGGGATGAATTATTAAAGACAGAGGTACCGGCGTTAAGCTCCGACGTTATCTGTGTTTTTATTGGTACTGGAGAAATTTAAAACATATATCATGTGTTATTGCTACATAAACATTATATCGCCAGGCGAGAGATCTCCCCCGTCTGTGTGCGACACACACACACACACACACACACACACACAGAGAGAGAGAGAAGTTGTCTATATTCCTTCCACAGGTTTCCAGACTCAGCACAAGTGTGTGTGTGTGTGTGTGTGTGTGTGTGTGTGTGTGTGTGTGTGTGTGTGTGTGTGTGTGTGTGTGTGTGTGTGTGTGTGTGTGTGTGTGTGTGTGTGCCACACATTTAGAAGGTTGGTAATGGAGTAGGCTACAAAGCACAAGTATCTAAGTATAATAATGTGAAATAGTGAACATGTACAGTAGAGTCGACCATGTGGTTTGTTAGCCTTATAATGTAACGGGGGAAAATACAGGGCTTTCCAAAGCAACTTAAAAAAAATGGGAAAGTTGCCTTAATAATCACCAAAATAATATTAAAAATGACTGTTTTCGAACCTGTGTAAAAGCCATGATGATAATAAAAGGTGTACCTTGAAATCTTTCATGGTGTTCTTCAGGGTATTGATTTTGTGTCCCGAGTGTCCTCCTTCTATGGTGCAGGCGTTGCACACACACATCTTGTCATCCATGCAGTAATACCTGGAGTTTCACACCAAATAAAAACAGAACTCAGAAAAACCTTTCAAAGGACAGGTCATCTGTAAACACAGCTGCGCTTGCTAAAGAAAGGGCAACAACTAAATATCTTAAAAATATTACTGTTTTGTCAAATTTTCATACAATCATTTAAAATATATATATTATGTCTTGTACTCCGAATGCCTTTTACTCGTTTAAATGATCCTATATGTGCTTAACAGAGACATATGTTTAGGATTTACATTTCAGGAAGGGTAAAAGGTAGATTAGCAAATGGTTAAAGGACTGGGGGGTTTAATGGTTTAATGGTGGGGATGTGTCGATGACGCCTCAGGGAATTTAAGGGTGGGACCAGTTCTCTACTTTATAGTGTGACTATGAGCTGTGTTCTGCAGAACGTCTCTGTCCTCTGAGGGTGAAGTAGTTCTGTTCCTACATTTGAGATCGATGTCACTTGTATATAAGCTTTCTTTATTAAATACAACAAAAGACAAACGTTGTCCATGGATCATTTATCAGTTCCTCTTAAGAATGTGCGCTCCTGCCTCCTACCTGTATATCTCATCGTGATCCGGGCACTTCCTCTTCCACAAGTCGTTCATGGGTTCCGTCAGCGGATGCTCGCGAAACGCCGGCAGCTCCAGATGTGGTTTCACGTGCTCCTGGCACATCGACACCTCACACTTCAGGCACGTCTTGACGGCAAACATCGACCCGGAGGCGGCGGCTTCCTGCTTCTCCATCACCACCACAGATCCTGAAGCAGCAGAATACTTGTCGTCCACAGCGCAGGCGCCCGATGCCTCTTCAGCCGCTGCGGGGCAGTAGTCGCAGGGAACAGCCAACGCACTCTTGCCTTGCTGCACTGAAAGACTAGAGGACAGCGGCTCTCTGGATTTTGAAGCTGCAGCAGCCGCAGTGGTGGCGCTTCGCCGGTGCCGGTAGTCGTCGGCAATATTGGCTAGTTTGAAGTTTTTCTGAAAGTTGAGGCCACAGCGGTGGCTGTCACGGCACTCGGGGCAGCGGAAGCGACCTCGATCCGCTTGTCGCCTTAAGCGGTTGAGGCAGTTCTTGCAGAAGTTATGGCCGCAAGGAAGCAAGTGCGGGTCGCGGTACAAGTCCAGGCACACGGGGCAGGTTAGCTCGTCCTGCAGGACGCTGGACTGCTCCGACTGAGCCGACGCCATGTCAGCGATAGATGGAGATGGAAAAAGAGGAAGTTGTGGGGATAGGAGATAATAAGGTGGAAGGATGAGGACAGGTGAGAGAGGGATGGGAGTAGGTGAGAGAGGGATGGGAGTGGGGGGGGGAAGAGGATGAGAGGCAGAACAGGTGGAGGGGGAGAGGGAGAAGGCGGCAGGGTTCCTGATGTGGAGCTCCACCCTCTGTAGGTATCTGGTTGCTTTAAGAAGAAACAGGACAGGAGAAATGCTCATTATACATCAAATTGCCTTACACTAAGTGTTGAACCAAGGAGACGATTCAACACTTAGTTCACAGCTATGTTGATCATGTAACCAAGCAAAAAACATTTTAAACATTCAATTGACAGGATTTCAAAACAACACATAAAGAAACTTTAGTTTGTTATTTTGGATTGTTTGAGGGTAAACCTATCATTGTGTTTATCGATTACTGTGTGGGTTGTTTCATACATTTGTAGACTGATCATTTAGACTGTAAAATATCAGAGAATAGTACCCATCATGTTACATTACCCAAGGCAATGCATTTAATCCTTAAATGGCCATTCACATATACATATTTGTTACACATGGACACAGCCTGTCAAACAACTGTATCGCTCAGGATAGAGAAAGCATTTAGGGGTTACATTGTATTTTCTGTTTAAAAACACAATCCAGTCTAAATGTGAACAGGTAATCTGTGCTTTATATCAACTTGTTGTGAGTCCATGTGAACGGATTTACTTACCACACCACAGACAAAGTAAAAATGAAAGTAAAATGCACTGTAACTTACAGTAAGGCCCTGAAACAACCTCTGAAACAAGTCTGTTGTCCTGCTGGCTCAGATAAGCTTGTTTAGAACAGACTGTTTAAATGCTAGGGCCTCGAGATAAAGTAGAAACCTGCCACGTGTTGTTGACATCCGTCAAAAAGTTGTATCCCAATTAGTCAACAGTGTTTCCACTTGTCAGCCTGAGGGTTAACACTCTGTGAATCTGCTATGAACACGGTGTAAAGTAACTAAATAGAAGTTATGTACTTAAATACAGAGGGACTGTTTTTCTACTCCACTGCCATTCAAATGTAAATAGTGTGTTTTTACTTACGACATTTATTTAATGCCTTTAGTTACTTTGCAGAATTACTTTTTTCATGAGGGACATTTTGATAGCAGGACTCTTACTTGTAACAGAGTATTCCTACACTGTGGTATTTCTACTTTTACTTAAGTACAAGAGTACTTCTTCCACCTCACGCAGGCCTGTGAACCTGCTCTTAACACGCTGTTAGAAAGCCGTTATTTATAGCACGTTTTCCCAGATCACAACCGTTATCTACATTAACACTAACCTAGGTTAAGGGGTCAACCAACCGTTAGCTAATTTGCTACACTGGCTGAGTTCCTGGGAGTGCAATAAGCTTAACAAACCTAAGCTTAACAAACAGACAGTTAAATGTTCTTCTTACCTTGATAAATGATGTCCTTTTATGCCGTCTTCGTGAAGCCGAAACACTGATTTCTGTAGCACAACAATGCTGCTAACGTTTTAAATGTCGACAGGCACCTGTCCTACTGAGGCTAACATGTCACCGTTGTTGCTTGTTGTTTTTTTGTTTCCCACAAACATTCCGGTCTATTGTGAGTCACCGGCCATGTAAATTCTAATCTGGAGTTTTCTGCATTTGACACAAAAGGACGAGTGGAAACACACCTGTATGAAAGACAAACGGACTAAACGGCTAATAATAAACTGGGCAGGTTGATGCGGTGAAAAGGCTGCGTTTAGGGAGCCTCGGAAATTACGCTGCTATGCCATGTTCACCGGAAATGAGTGTCCGCAGAGGGCGCTGTTACATTAATGTTGCGTCACATTTTCGGAGAATGCTGTTGTTTTATCCAGTGGTGGAATACCAGAATTTGGAATAAGTCATTTGTTTATTTTAGCAAAATATTTCATACACACATTTTGTTCCAACTTTATTGAACAATTATTGAAATACCACAGAAAAAGACACATCACCTCACTGTAGTACACACTTGGCTTCCAAAATGTAGTACAGTAGAAGTATAAAGTAGTATAACATGGAAATACTCAGGTAAAATACAAGTAACTAGAATGTGTACTTAAGTACAGTGAATGTGTGTAAATGTACTACTTCCCACCACTGGTTATTACTTTAAAACAGGCCTTATTTTATCAAAACTCTAATATGTAAATACATATATTGCCAAAACAACAAACATGCATTAATTATTTCCAAAGATATTTGTATGTTCCTTTAATACATAATAAATTAGCAACAACTAAGAACTCAAAAAATACAATCAATTCCGTCTCCTATTTATTTTAATATGCATGTGTTGTAGGCTGTGTTGGAAAAGTACATCGTTGTCATGATTTTAGTTTTGTGTTTAGTCATGGTTTTATTTGTGAAATTCTGTTCTCCCTTTGTCTGGTCTTCCTTCCTGTGTCTGATTGTCTCATTGTGTTCACCTGTCGTGTTTCACCTTGTGATTACCCTTCTGTGTATTTAATACAATACTCTTTTTGTATGTATATATTTTTTATTCATCTTTGTCCATGGGCAGAATTACAAAGCAACAAGACATTACATATGCAGTAAATAAAGAAAAAAATAAAGAAAAATACATTTTGATATTTCAAAATTAGTTTTGATTGCCTTCTTATTCCTAATGTTCTTAATAGTGCTAATATATTGTTTACATTCTTGATATAAATGTACAAAATGTGGTTTGTAGTCAGCCCATTTCTTTTTATGGATATAAAATGTCCCTAAAAATACAACTAACTGCACAAAAAATACAAAATCTGCAACTATACTATCATCCCTGAAGTACAAAAGAATGTATTTGTCCTGGAGTTGAACCCTTTGTCCCGTCTTTTTCCGAATAAAACATTCTACATACCACAATATTCTACAATACAAGCAGTCATAAAATAAATGGCCAATAGTCTCTTCTTGTAGATTACAAAATGTAAGATGTGTTGTCTTTTACTGCATTTGGGTCCTATATTCCCCAATCCTAACAATTGTAAAAAGCACATTAAAATAAAAATGTCGAAATCAGACTCAATACTCATTATATTCAATTACACTACCAGCATTATTAAAATGGAAGCCACGTGGTTAAGATACTGATAAGGTCAAAGTAAGGTCAATCATTGTTAAATCAACAAGTCAAAGAATGAATATCTGATTTTGAGAGAATCTCTATTCAACACCAATTCACCAAAAATAATTAGTAACCTATTTTTCATGATTTTTGTATCTTTCTGTTACAAATGCAACGTTTGTGTAAAACACATTAGGCAGGCTCTAGGGATAACAATGTTGGTCAGTCCATCATTTTTGTCCAGACTGACATATCTCAGCAACTTCTGAATGGGTGGCCATGACACTTGGAACTGACATTCATCTTGTAGTCCCAAAGTGGTCATTCATGCAATCACTGTCCAGACATTTGAGGATCTCTCACTCTGAAGACGAGAGGACCCTGGATGGAGAAGCCAAGATAGGAAAGCATTGGGCCTGGCGCTGAATCATCATCAGGGTAAACTCTGGCTTCTATTTTCTTCCCCCCAGCCAAAACGTACACCATCTTGTCATCCTGTGGAGATAGTGGAGACTGGCATGGCTCCACATTGATTGGGCTCAGGATGTCTTGGATTTCTTGGATTCGCCACACATCCCCTGTGATCCACATGTCATGGATCCACCGCCATTTGTCTTTCGTTCCCTCCCCTTGTTCATCAGCTAGCTCAGCGTCCACTTTTTCTTCCACGATTGCATCCAACTTTGATTTGTGAATCCATTTGTGAAGTCCAGAGCCCTTCCCCAGAAAGAAAAGAGGCAAAAGGTACCGACCTCGAAGGTACTTGGCATATCTGGTTCTCTCAAAAGCTTGCTCCATTAATGTGACATACTCTTGCAGATCAAGGTCAAGTAAGCGGTCAAGAGAAAGTTGTCCAAGGTCTTCTCTGGTTTCTTGATCATCATCGCTTGCCTCATCATCCAACGTTGTGTCTTCCGAAAAGTCATCCTCTGTGCTCTGTTGTTCGTCTTCTTCATCCTCCTCTTCCTGCATGGCCTGAGATTGTCCGTCAGACCAAAACAACAGCAGAACCAAAAGGTAAAACTCAGGGCTTCTGCAGCGTTTTTCTGTGTCCAAGAATCGGTCTGTTATTGCTTGGAGTTCTGTCACCGGGGTGAGCATAGGAGAGTTGTGCATCTTGTTGCTCAAGATGATGTTGGAGAGAATGTACATTTCAGCTGCTTTGACATCAAAGTTTGCCTCGTAGTTGGCTTTTAAAAAGCCTTGGTTTGCCTCCAAATCAGACACTGTTTCCTGGTGCTCCTCAAACAAAGCGCGCCTTCCCTTAGAAGTGAAAAGGCCCTCGATTCAGACTATCGAGGAGGCCTGCAAAGGTGATGGACTCAGTTGCTTTGTTGTTGTTACATTTCGTAACAAAGAGCAACATCCGCCCAGAAGTAAGATGGGCTCCAAAGATTGCATGTCAGGCTGAGAGTAGGCGAGGTACCATTGGAAGAAGGCAAACTTGGCTTCAACTTCCATTTTCTTCTCCTGGATGAAGCTGTGAATCAGTGAGGGATTCAGTTGGGAACTGCGGAGTTTCTCAAGGGCTATCTTTGCCACTTGCATGAAGCCAAAGTAGCCTCTGTTGTTGAAGGTGACTGAAATGCTTTCAGTACCTGCTGAGTCCACCATGTCTGGGCTCACTTCTTCGTCAGCTTTCACCTCAACATCTTTAAAGGCTCGGAATGCCACTTTTGCCTTGCGTAAGATTTCCTCAGGTTGCTGGGATTTCCTCAATTGCTTCTTATAAACCTGCCCGAGAGTGTCAGCAACATAAGAGTTTTTTGGAGCTCTTCTAATGGCTTCCTTTGCCCACTCCTCAGCTTTTTTATAGTCAACGATGCCCCCTCTGATGTAAAAGAGACGAGAAATTGTTTGGGGGAAAATGGGGTACCCTGTCAGTTTATCAGATGCGGTTTTCAATACAGACACAGCGTTGTAGAAATTCTCGTTCTCCTGTATGTCTAAAATCAATCTTGAGAACTTCTCTTTCCCCTTTTCTTCCACTTCTCTCGTTGTCAGCAATGTTTTAATGAACTGGATTATATGTGGCTGAATCTGATCTCCACAGAGTGAAACCATAAAGTCCTTCATGGTAGCACTCCTGGAAAGACCTAGGGCAGCTAGTTCGTTCACAGCAGTCTTCGCGAACACTTGGTCAATCGAACATTTGTGACCAGATAATTCGATAAAGTCAATGAAAGGCTCCATTCGTTTTTCAAAGGGGGGGCCACCATGGATGGGATCAGGTGGTCCGAGGATCTGTTGACACTCAGACATCAGGAGGTAGGCCTCAGGATCGTATGCGTTCAACATCGCCAAAAAAGAGAATAGTTGCATCTTCTTGGACTTGGGGTTTTTTGGTGAATACTCCGATGATAGCATTTTCCTGAGCATTTCAACTCTTTCCTCCACTGTCGACTCCATTACGGTAAGCTAAGACTTCAAAAAGATGAGTGTGTTCTTCTCTTGTTGGTAATGGGCCACAAATTGACTTCAGCAGTATTCACACACCTAAAGGGGGGGGGGGGGGGGATAACAACAAAGCATGTGTTAATCATTAGTTGTTTTAAAGTTTTAAAGGATTTGATTAGCTTCAATAGAGTGGTGCAGTGACGAGTCCTGAAACCCGGAAGTGAGTTAGCATGTCACCACTACCGGTTCCCTCGTCTCAGAGCCAATGGGTTCTCTCCATAGGATTTAAGAAAATAGCTCGAAATAAGGTCTGTGGATGACACACATTTAAGAGACGGATCATGTTTTGTTCAACGACATTAAATCCATCAGCAGTGACCCCACTGGTGATTCTTGAAGAGTTTACGTGTCTGAAAAACGATGGTTGTTAACAAGTGGCTGAATAGGACTACATAAGTTGTCGAGGACGTTGTACGTCATTAGGTCAAACTCGTAAACACTCCTGCTAAGTTTGTTCGCCACTGTTCTGCTGGAAAGCAAGTACCTGCCTCCTGCAAACTGTTAAAACAAACGCTTCAACTTGTACAATTTTGAATCTGTAGTTTTGAATATCGATTTTAAGTTGGCGTGACGTTGAAGTAGTTTATATAGCATAACGTTAGCATTTTGCTTCTGGCACTTAGATTTATGATTTGAAAATGTAAAAGTAAAAGTACGGTAGACATGTGGATATTATCCGGCTGATCAAAACGTGCATTTATCAAACAGGTTCGTTTTAAACAGATCTTATTTCAAGCTATTTTTCAAAATCTTATGGAGAAATCCCATTGCTTTTTTGTCGAGGGAACCTATGCGCAGCTTACTTCCGGGCCTACAAAAATGCGTCATCACTGTACCACTCTATGGTGGCTCAGGTCTATGCATGATGACGTCAATCAGTTCATACACCACTTGAAATATCACAACTATTGGATGGATTGCCATGAATGTCTTGTGTAGACACTGATGGTCTTATTACTTGTCTTACATTTCCATCATGAGGTGGACATTATTTTTTATGTAAAATGCCCCAACTACTATTGGGTTGTCACAATATTTGTTATAGATATCAATTGCCATGCACAATATTTTAGTTATTGACTATACATCTGCAAAGCTGTTGACATTCCCATCAAGCTTAGACACACTTTTGTTGGGTTTCTTTATAAATAGTTGATATTTCACCATAGTTTTATACTTCTTATAGATATTTTTCAACTACACCAATTGGGATCAATCGAATAAAGACGCTGGCTCTCAGAAAAAAAAATCTCTATATTTTTTTTGCAGAAAGTAAAGAACCGATTCATTTATTCAAGATTTGACTATTAGTTACCCACCATACAGTTTTACCGAACCTGGATACCCAAACGTTGTTCTAAATTATGTGTTATATCAGGGGTGTCAAACTCAAATACACAGTGGGACAAAATAAAAAAATGGGTACTAGTCGAGGGCCGGACTGGTTCAATGTTTATTGCAAAACTTATTGAAATGAACTTATTGCACATATTAAAACTGGCTTAAATTATTTTCAATTCAATTCAATTCAAAACCTTTATTTATCCAGGTAAAATCCCATTGAGATCAATGATCTCTTTTCACCAAACATGCCCTGTTGTCTCAAGAAAAAAATTGCAAATCCATGTAAACTCAGTTTGCTGCTCTGTGATGCTAGTTCAAGCCAGATACTTGGCATCTCATCTCGGGTGCAAGTTCATCAATGTTTGGCCTCAGGCTCTGAGCTGAGGAGATCCTCAGGATTGAGTGAAGGTGTGCGTGCAATATATCGGATGCCAGATCTAATGGTAATTACAAATTATCCTGCGGGTCGAATTTAAATCTACCACGGGCCGGATTTGGCCCCCGGGCCTTGAGTTTGACACATGTGTGTTATATGATTCAAATATATAAATTATTTCTCAAAGATTGAATGAATATAATTAAAGTTGGTAAATAATTTTCTAAATACAGTATTAGAAAATACAGTATTAGAAAATACAACTTGGAAAGAGAGATCAAAATTCTTAGTTGGTTGACTTATGACTCGGAGTTTAAGCCTGGAATTTTCGATAAAACATATGGACATTGGTCAGACAAGGGCATTACAGCAATCAGCACTATAATTGAGAGGGGTCAAATCAAAAGCTTTCAAAAACTTAAAGAGGAGTTCAATTTGAATAACCAGGATGTATTTAGGTATTTACATTACATTACATTACATTACATTGCATTTAGCAGACGCTTTTGTCCAAAGCGACTTACAATAAGTACATACGACCAGGAAGACACAGCCCAGAAGAAAAACAGAATCATAAAGTACAGCAGGTATCATAGAGCCACACATTTCAAGTGCTACTCAGCTGGCTATAGATAGGCCAGTCCTATGTTAGTATATAAGTGCTTTGTCAGCTGGCTATAGATAAGCCAGTCCTATGTTAGTATATAAGTGCTTTGTCAGCTGGCTATAGATAAGCCAGTCCTATTTACAAGTAAGAGATTTCTTTGAGAAAGAAGTTAAACCACACCAGCAGCACGAAATGAACAGAGTGATTATAACATTGTGTAAAGCATACAATAGTGTCTCTTGTAAAGTGATGTCAGCGCTGTACCAAGGTCTAGTCATGAACAGGAAAACTTCTACTCTGTATGTTCGAGATAAATGGATGAAAGAGAGCAATATACTGTTGTCCAATGAAGACTGGTATAATATATGTACTGTACAGCAATTTACCACCAGCTCAAGGATGTGGAAAGAGTTTTTTTGGAAAAATATAATCCGATTTTTCATTACTCCCAGGACTAAAAGTAAATACGCACGTACTCAGGAGGCATGCTGGAGACTGTGTGGGGAGAGGAATGTTTGACATGCACATGTTTTTTGGGAATGTGCAAAACTGAAGGGATACTGGGATGATGTATGGACTTTGCTCAAGCGGATTTTGGGATATGAGGTCCCAAACACTTTTGAAGTACTTTAGGAAATCTCACAAGGAGCATTGTCCAATACGGAGACCAATATCTTGTGCGTATACTGATAGCATCAACGAACAAGCAATCACCAGGAAATGGCTACAGGAGGAACCCTCTGCAGCCAATGACTGGTTGGAAGTTGTTGGAGAAATACTCCATATGGAAAGACTCACCCATAGGCTCAGAATGAAACTACCAGAATTTGAAAAGAAACTGTTCAAGTGGACTGCCTACAAGACCCTTCACTAAGTCACAGCGAACCCTGACCTTAGTTACATTATGTATAGATAATTCTTTGATCTCTGACACTACCTTTGTTTGTTTTGTTTGTATTGTTTTTCCTGAAAATAATAAAAACTAAGTTTAAAAAAATAAATAAAAGTTGGTAAATAACATTCTATTTCCGTTGACTTATTCAAAAGTAGCACTGTTAAAAGTACCTCCGATTTTTATTTGATTTGATATAATACAGTTCACTGACCTGAACAGGCGATAAGGATGTTTTCTGATTTCTGGTCCAACGTCTTTGGCTGTTTGCAGATGCCTGATGAAAAAACACATAAAGAAACAGCTTATACCTATCAGTGTATAAGAAATGGCAAAACTTTACATTTCCAATCTGAAAAAGGTCCAGAAACAAATTAAAATGTTAACCTAGGAATGTGTTGTGAAAGTCACAATCCAGTTAAGTAAAAAATAGGAGAGCTTGAATTCGGTAAAGATTAAAGCAGCAGATAAGAAAAGATAAGATGTACTTTAGCAGCAGCTCAACAAGCAAGGCATTGCACATAAGTAGAAATTAAAAGAGTACAAATAAACAATTCTAAAAAGTAAACATTAAACAGACAAAAGATTATTATTAACATTTATTTAACTGGGAAAAAACAGTGAAGTAATAATTTGTTACCTGTTTGAGTTCCAGCAGTCGTGTGTCCGTCAAAAGATCCTGACAATGTTATTTATACAGCTGTTTGCCACACCTTCTGAATACCTAACATTTTTAAACTATGAATATTTCCTACACTTCATTGGTTGTTATTACTCCAGGTGATTTATAATAAGAACACTCTATAGCTCATGGGACAATGACTCTTTACATTGCAATTCATTTCTCGGAAGTGAAATCCTTTCGGTTAGGTTTTCAAATAAATGAACTGCTTTCCTGGAAATGTCTTTGCCAATAATATACTTTGTGTTTCTATACATCCTTTTAAACTGAATTATGCTTGTGCTTTGTTTTAACTCCTTTTCAACAGGATTGCTGTCTGTTGCTTAAATAATCTCTCACACAGTCTAATCCCACCCCTCTGACCCCATTCCAGTTTTATCAGTAAAATATTGTGATCTATGGTGTCAAATGCTTTTTGTAAGTCTATATATCCACTGCTTGTTATTGTTGACTTAACAACGTTCTTACCAAATATATTGATTTAATTCATTTATATGCAATTTAAGAAGATGGTTTTATTGTCTATTGAGTAAAGAAGAATTTCTCATTAAAAGTGTCGTGTTAGCAAACCATCACTTATGTTTTACAAGGAATCAAAAGCAATTCAGGGAAATGGCTCCTGGTCGCTTGGTTTCATTTTGATTATATATAAGCTGCAATTTGTTTTGTTTATACATTTTTGTCAGCCATCCAGCAAGCTTTGACTTCGGACACGCCTCGTTCTTCTGGATAATGAATGCCAATACACAAACGTTTCAAAATGACTCGTACTTCCTACGTCACTCTTTTTGAAAGACACAGAGATTTGTTTTTACAACACACAGTTATCTTGTTCCTCACTTTCTAAAACAGTTCCCCTAAACTGTAAAAAGCACGACCAATCATCTGAGCCGGCTAAAGTAACTGGATGGCCTACCTGCCTGTCAGCCTTCCATCTGTGCACAAACTTATCTCGTGCCCTCATTGGTCATGTGCGCGTTCGTGTGTGTTGGAGGAGGGGCTCTGTAAGGAAGTGGCAGATTTGTTCCGGCTGTGTATTTTCAAATTCTAGCGCATCAGCTGCTTTCTCCAAAATGACCTACCTTTAAGCTAAGACTTTGCTGACTTAACCTAATTATCAAAAAAAGTATACGTCTCACACAGAAACAACAAACATACAAATCGAAATGCAAGACTTTATTTGTCTCTAGTGAAAAGCAACCATCGTCATGCAGGCGCATTTAAATGTCTTCTTTATTCAGGATTTCATTTCATTTTCATTTCAATCTTTATTTCAAAAATAACAAATAAAAATAACAAATGTGAAAACAGAATACCGTATTGTTAAAATACAGTATTTATCCACATTCATGATACAAAAAAGTCTTCATATTAATAATAATAATTAAAAAAAATCACATGTGTCCGAAAGGGAGCAGGAGGAAGCAAATGTGTATTAATTCCCACCCCTTACATGATCAATGATTGTCCTTTAAATCATTATGCAAGTTATTCCTACTGACATTTACATTTATACGTGCATATACAATAATGTATCATCTTCAATCACCTGTCTTCATTTTCATAGTTTTCCAAAAAAGGGTTTCTGTACATCCTTTTAAACTGAATTATGCTTGTACTTTGTTTTAACTCCTGCTCCAAACCATTCCATAAAATCCCCCCACAGATTGTTATACTCATACTTCTCAGAGTTGTTCTGACCTTGAGATGTTTAAAATGTAGATTTCCACTCAAATTATACCCACCCTCTCTGTCTACGAACAATGTCTTTAATTTCCTAGGAAGTAGATTATGTCTGGCTCTGTACATGATTTGTGCCGTTTTAAATTTAACCAGATCTGTGAACTTCAATATGTGTGGCTTCAAAAATAATACATTAGTGTGTTCAAGATATCCAACATTATTGATAACGCTTATAGCCCTTTTTTGTAATGTGCATAACGGCTGTAGGTTGGTTTTGTACGTGTTTCAAATCTCCACACAGTAAATCAGATATGGCAATATGAGTGTGTTATATAGAGTATGCAATGAGTTATGGTCCAGAATGTATCTGGCTTTTCTCAATATTGCGATAGTTTTAGCCAGTTTTGCTTTTACATGAGTGATATGAGGTTTCCAGCTGATGTTGTGCTCTAAAGCCACACCAAGGAACTTCATTTCATATACTCTTTCTATGTTTATGTTATATTAATTGCACCTGTGGATTTGTTTTATGTTTTCCAAATAACATAATCTTTGTTTTGCTTATATTTAATGATAATTTGTTTGTGTCAAACCAATGTTTTACTTTAATAATTCCTGCTGTTATCACTTCCATGAGCTCTTTCAAATTGTCATCGGAACAAAAAATATTAGTGTCATCTGCAAATAAAATACATTTCAATATATTTGATACTCTGCAAATGTCGTTGATGTATATTATGAACAGCTTTGGACCCAACACGGACCCCTGAGGTACTCCACAAGTTATGTTCATGTATTCTGATTTATGTTCACCAATTTCAACAAATTGCTGTCTGTTGCTTAAATAATCTCTCACCCAGTCTAATCCCACCCCTCTGACGCCATTCCAGTTTTATCAGTAAAATATTGTGATCTATGGTGTCAAATGCTTTTTGTAAGTCTATATATCCACTGCTTGTTATTGTTGACTTAACAACGTTCTTACCAAATATATTGATTTAATTCATTTATATGCAATTTAAGAAGATGGTTTTATTGTCTATTGAGTAAAGAAGAATTTCTCATTAAAAGTGTCGTGTTAGCAAACCATCACTTATGTTTTACAAGGAATCAAAAGCAATTCAGGGAAATGGCTCCTGGTCGCTTGGTTTCATTTTGATTATATATAAGCTGCAATTTGTTTTGTTTATACATTTTTGTCAGCCATCCAGCAAGCTTTGACTTCGGACACGCCTCGTTCTTCTGGATAATGAATGCCAATACACAAACGTTTCAAAATGACTCGTACTTCCTACGTCACTCTTTTTGAAAGACACAGAGATTTGTTTTTACAACACACAGTTATCTTGTTCCTCACTTTCTAAAACAGTTCCCCTAAACTGTAAAAAGCACGACCAATCATCTGAGCCGGCTAAAGTAACTGGATGGCCTACCTGCCTGTCAGCCTTCCATCTGTGCACAAACTTATCTCGTGCCCCCATTGGTCATGTGCGCGAAAATGTGTGTTGGAGGAGGGGCTCTGTGAGGAAGTGGCAGATTTTTTCCGATTGTGTATTTTCAAATTGTAGCGCACTCGAGCTGGTTTCTCCAAAATTACCTACCCCACCTTCAAGATGTTCTCTATTATGCTCATTTTCAGGTTTCCTAATTCCTAATGTTTTATTGTTCAAAAAGGTCTATATAACACAGGAAAGGGAAAACGCCAAAAAGCATAGGGCCCTTCTAAACCAATTAATAATCGTACTGTTATGCAAATGTACCTGTAAATCGCATTACACATGAGTAAAGTTGTAGTCCTAAAAGGGAAGCCTCTAGTATATTTGGTCATTTGTTTCTATCTTGCTATATTCATTTGTTTTATCTTATAACAAATCATTCATTCAACAATACCACTTCACTCTCACAACTGCCACTTCTAAAGATATTTAGTAAGTTGACCTTGACTTCAAACAACAATAACTAAATAGTATGATACAATATTTATTTGTTTTCTATTGTAGTACTCTATCCACTAGCAACAAGCAGTACAAGTTACAACCATTTAATAAATAATGTCTCATCTCCTCTCAAGGCATACACACTCCATAAATGATGTACAGTGTGGAAATTTGGGGGAAGACACCACACCGCTCCTCCGCTACCTTCATTGACTGCAGTGGGACTCAAACTTGCCCCCTGATTCGAAGTCCAGCACTCTATCCACTGAGCCACAGCCGCCCATCAGCAAAAACACGTGGGTTTGCTATCCTGGCTCCAAAAGGTGGAATGAGCTCCCCATTGACATCAGGACAGCAGAAAGCCTGCACATCTTCCGGCGCAGACTGAAAACTCATCTCTTTCGACTTCACTTCGAGCGATAGAGTTACTAACAAGGCACTTATATACTAATATAGGACTGGCTTATCTAAAGCCAGTTGAGAAGCACTTGTTTCGGCTCTATGAAACCGATATGATTCTGTTTTCTTCTAGTTTGTATCTTCCTGGTCGAATGCACTTATTGTAAGTCGCTTTGGATAAAAGCGTCAGCTAAATGCAATGTAATGTAACACATATAAAACAAATACACATCCTATCTTCATCCTGCAAAAAAGAGCCGTACGAATTATACATAAATCAAATCAAATCAAATTTTATTTGTAGAGCACATTTAAAAACGATTTTGGTCGAGCCAAAGTGCTGTACATGTAATTTAAACACATAAAAACACATTACATCACAATAAAAGACAATAAATCACAACAGATAAAGCAACACATGGAACAGTCAAGAGTCGTGACCCCACTCTAACTAGAAGGCCAGAGAGAAGTAGTGTGTCTTCAGTGTGGATTTAAAAGCCCCTAGGGTCTGGGCCGACCTCACATGGAGGGGAAGAGTGTTCCAGAGCCTGGGGCCAGCTGCTGTGAAGGCTCGGTGCCCTCGGGTTTTAAGCCTGGTCTTGGGCACTACCAGCAGCAGATGGTCAGCAGACCTTAAAGCTCTGGCTGGGGTATAGCGCTGGAGGAGTTCAGCTATAAAGGCCAGAGCCAGCCCATTTAGTGCTTTAAAAACAAATAAAAGGATTTTAAAATCAATTCTGAACCGGACTGGAAGCCAGTGTAGTGAGTCCAGAATTGGGGTGATGTGGTCACGCTTTTTGTGGCCAGTCAGGAGACGTGCAGACGTTTTGGACTAGCTGCAGGCGTTTAATTGATGCCTGGTCCATACCCACATACAGAGCGTTACAATAGTCCAGTCTTGAGGTAACAAAGGCGTTAATAACCCTTTCCAGGTCTTTAAAAGATAAATACGACTTGGTCTTGGCCAATAGTCTTATTTAAAAAAAGCAGGATTTTACTACGGTGCTGACCTGCTTGTCGAATTTAAAAGTGCTATTGAAGGTCACTCCAAGGTTCATGACAGAGGGGATGATGTTTTTACTTAGGGAGCCCAGAATATCAACCGGAGAGGCTGGAGGTCGAGGTCCAAAAAAGATTACCTCGGTCTTGCTCTCATTGAGGTTGAGGAAGTTTTTGCTCAGCCAGGATTTTATCTCTGTTAAACGGTCCATCAACTGCTTTAGTGAGTTGACATTTGCTTTGAGAGGCAGATAGATCTGTACATCGTCCGCGTAGCAGTGGAAGGGAATATTGTGTTTCGTAAGAATTGAACCTAGGGGCAGTATGTACAGTAAAAAGAGGATGGGGCCCAGAATTAAGCCTTGGGGGACCCCACAGGTAAGAGTGGCTTTGGCAGAGGAGAAGGCACCTAGCTGCACTAAAAAGCTACGGTTTGTCAGGTAAGACCTGAACCATGCAAGGGCAGAGCCTGTGTTGCCTGCGGACTGTTCAAGCCGTGACAACAGGATGCTATGGTCCACAGTGTCAAAGGCAGCTGTCAGGTCTAACAGCACCAGGACAGCTGGGCTACCTGAGTCGGCGGCTAGGAGCAGATCATTAAAAACTCTTAAAAGGACTGATAAAACTACGTACTGAGAGCCAACATTATTTATCAAACTAAAAACACTAAAACTACAAGACCTGGTTGACTATAAAACTATTCAAATGATGTTCAAAGCCGCAAATCAACAATTACCTCATAATATCCAGGGACTTTTCACACGGAGAGAAAACATACACATGCTGAGAGGAAACTGCATTTTCAAAAAACCACCAATACGAACTACTTCCAAACTTCATTGCATCCCATCAAAAGGTTTTAGTCTGTGGAATAACTGTAACGATGCACTGAAATATTGTACAAGTCTATCTAAACTGAAAGCATTATTTAGGAGCCAAATCCTGAATGGTTATGACTAGCAGGACCTGTGAAATCATATTTGTTATTTCTTGTAATTTTAAAAGTTATTTATTTTTGATTGTTGTGTAAAAAAACAAGACAAACATGACGCTGATGACGGTAACCTAATATTTTGTTTATAAGGAACATGTACGCTAGAGGGGGTAGGAACAGAAACGTGTTTGGAAGCTTCTTCTTGCACCTGTTGAACATGACAGAGACTATTTGAGAATTTTTTTCAATGTTTTGTACTTTGTTATAATTATTATTATAAGGTAAAAAAAAAAAAAGTATATATATTATTATTGTTGAATGTTTTGTTTCTGACATGTTCAATAACATTTACTAAAAAAAAAAAAAAAAAGCTCACAGCTCTCACCCTGCACTTCATGTGAGTCATCCATACTCTATGCAAACCTAAAGTGTACTTTGATGACGTAATCAACATGTATTTGACTACAAATGTATTGAAAAGCATTTACACAATTCCTTGCAGGATTAAAATGGTACACAACATTTCTTAGTCAAACTGTTGTCTAATAAATTACTTTAGAAATAGATTTCAGTCCTTTTTACTACTATAGCTTTCAATACACAAGTTTAAAGCAGGGTGAAACAAACAAGAAGACATATAGTTTAAGCATATTTATATATTTAAAAAAAATGTTTTCTTTAATAACAAATGGTTTACGATTGACGTTCTGGCATCGAACACAAGTTATGACAATAGAGTTGTGCAGGGATGACATATTTACCCCGAAGTAAGCTGCGTATGGGTTCCCTCGACAACAAAGCAACGGGATTTCAAAAAAGGATTTTGGAAAATAGCTCGAAATAAGGTCTGTGGAAAATGAACCTGTTTGATAAATGCACGTTTTGTTCAGCCGGATAATATCCACATGTCTACCCTACTTTTATAAATTTCGAATCATAAATCGAATCGTCAGAAGCAAAATGTAATGTTATGCTATAAACCATCTACAGCAGGGTCGCACGACTTCAACGTCACGCCAACTTAAGATCCATATTCAAAAATACAGATTCTAAATGGTACAAGTTGAAGCGTTTGTTTTAACAGTTTGCAGGAGGCAGGGACTTGCTTTCAAGCAGAACAGGGGAAGTGGTACAATACTAACTAACCGGTAGTGGTACAATACTAACTAACTTCCGGGTTTTAGGAATCGTCACTGCACCACTCTATTAAAATCCACAAAATCATAGAAAGTTTATAATTGTGCACCATGATACAATACACTTACATGCTTATGAATGAAAGTGTAAATGTTGACATCATAAGAGAATGTTAGCAAGTTTTAAGATGATACATTGATTCACCTTCACATTTCAAAACAATATAATACTTCAGAAACAAACATTTTAAATAATTAAAACTCACACTCCATAGTGATGTTGACTGCATTACTGAACTGTCCTGTTTCAGACTCACACCAGAACACTCCACTAAACCTGCAACTGGTTATTCTGCATGTGGATCCAGTCATTGTCCCCAAGATAGAACAGTGATAAAGGTAGTCAGGTTTAGAAAACATCCTCACTCTCCACTCAGTGGAGTTTCCCTCACAGCTCAGTGACACAGGCGCTTTGGTGAAGTGCTGCACACTGCCAGGACTCACCGTGAGAGACGCTGCTGAATTCAAATCTGAAACACACAAAGAAGGGACATTTAAAACATGCAAACTGAAAAAGACAATCCATTGGAACGGCAAAACTTCCACTTAATTTACCCTAGAAACACAAACGGGAACAAACTAAAGTAGAAGGAAAACCAGTGTCTCAATCCCACACAACACGTTTCTTTAATTATATGTATTGTTTATGTCTTAAACCATTTATCCAGCAGATAAATATCTTAAATCATATTCCCAACTAAAAACATAAAGGAAACACTTATATCTAATTACAATGTATTGTAGAAGCCTTATATTATTAAGGTTTGAACCATGGTGAACAACAACTCATGTGTCAGGATGAAAAGAGGGTCAGGAGATTAACTCGTGTTCAAATTCAGTCCAGAAGCTGAATCAATTCATCATCATTCTGTTTTAGAGAATAGTTTTGAAAACTGAACTCTGACCTGATACTGGCGTAAAAGAAAAGTTCCCAAAATAAGTGACCTTGTTCCATTTTGTAATAATGGAAAAGTCAAAACAAACATTCCTCCAGACCAGACAAACTTCGATAAAGACATTTTTTTTGGCCTAATGGTGGTAAAAACTACAGGAAGAAAGAAATGGAAGAACACACTGACCTCCAGACCAGACAAACTTAGGTTTGCTGTACCAACTGTAAAACACTGGATCTCCTCTTCCTGCTCTGCACACATATCCTGCTGTGTGTGTTTGTCCATCAATGATGAAGAGATCCTGTTCAGTCCCATTCTCGCTGCCAGCTAGCAGCTCAAAGCGGTAGGAGTAGTCTGACTTTTGGGGAACAGCCTTATACCAGTAGAAGCTCCAGCCAGCAGAAGGATGATCAACCCTGCAGTTCAGAGTTACTGAGGCTCCACTCGGCCATGATGGAGACACAGTGAGGACAGGCTGAGGTGTGTCTGCTGGAAAGTGATTTAAATATAATGTTATGATTTATAATTGGCAGGTTAAATGCTCTCCTTGGATCCTACATATTTTCTACAAATGTATAAAACACATTTAAGGGTGAACTTTCCTTAAATATAAAAACCAAAATACTAGTTATAATCTTTTTATTTATATACAGTAAAAAAACTGATGATAAATGACGAAGCACAGGATTGTACAGCATACATCACCTGCCTATACAGCATCAGTGCAGCTGTTCTAATGTTAAAATATTAAAATAGTTCACAGATTATGTCATAGTATTGTTAACTTACTACAAGGGGAGTTGTCATATACGTTACGGCATGTTTACGACAGTTACAGTAAGTGGGAATGGATGAACCACCGGAGGGAGCAATAAAAGCGTCCTGTTAAATAACCAACTGTTCCGTTGTCCGTTAATATCCAATATATCACAGATTATATATTAGAACTTGTCCAAACTGGGTTTTCATATCAACATGGCTCATTAAGTAAAATAAATAGTTTGTATTGAACTTGGTCATGGTGGTATTACTTTGATCACTTACCTGATACATATAGATAGATTTGATTGCTTTCCTTTGTTGAGTTCTTCTGAAGAAAAAAACATTGGTACGCACCACTGTAGCCTGGAGTTAGAGAATGTAATTTATATTTCTCATGTTTGTGGTTAGGGAGAAATACTCCACCATCCTGGAGGATTGAGTAAGACCAGTTGCTGCCTTTGCCTCCTGTAATGTCACACTTCAAGGTAACAGACTCTCCAGAAAAAAAAGTGGCCCAGTTTGGCTCAATGGTCAGCACGGCATCTAGAAACCATCACAAGATACATGAAGTAAAATCAGGGTTAACAACTCTCACGCATCTGGCGTGTGACACACGCTTTCAATCTCACGCTCTCACGCTGCCCAAACTATTCTCACGCCAAAAACAAGATGAACCAGAGATCGTTTTTGATTGGTTATTTACAATGTTGAGTTGACTGCTGCTCAAGCTGTGAATCCGCTCCCTCCCCGCCCCCACCACTCTTAACAACGTTAACAGAGCAGTGGGAGCCGGTTGGTCAATCCCCGACCCGTATTGCGCATGCGCAGATCTAAGATCCAGTAGTAAGTAAAAGTCTGCTGCTTATTGTTCGACTAGGCCAAAATAGAGTCAAAGAGTGTATGAGAGTGAGAGTGTGTTAATTAATATATTTGGCAGTTTGGAGTAAGTCTGTAGATGTGTGTGTGTGTTTCATGTATAGGCCTCTCACGATAATTTATTTTGTTGGATACATTTTCCCGGAAATTATTGCGATAAACGATAATATTGTCGGCACCGTTGTATGACCATTTTAGACCACTGACATAATGATAATATATAATAATAATTCAAGTACATCCTTTCAAACTGCTAGTCACATCCTCATGTAAATGGAAATGTATCGAGGTCAGAAAAGTTATGGATTTCATTTTTATTTATCGTACGATAAGTCAATTAATTGCTTATCGCGACAGGCACACAATAAAACAGTGGAAACAAACATGTGTTTAACTTTCATTAGTGAATGAAACTGTGTGCCCTTTATAGTCTGTGTCCAATATTGTGTATTTGTATATATTGTATATAGATCATATATCTATGCTAAGGTCCCGCTGCTGACACGATAGCAGTCATTTAGTAGTCAAGCCAGGTACCCAAAGTTGGCAACCCTGGTAAAATGTGTTTTATTTTTGTAAAAACATTTATAATAAATTGACAACACAGAACACACACACAAGAGGATGTTGTCTGGAGAGTTAAATAAGTAGATTTTACTTTATTTGGTAAATAAAAAAGAAAGAAATGGTATAATTACCTTGAGCTTGTCCACGGTAAAGTAAACTCAGCACTGAAATAAGTTTGAAACTACATCAGACATTATTAAACAGACACATATATCATAACCTCAGGTATTTAAAAAGTTGTATCAATGGTAATTAAAACATTCAAAGTACTCACAGAGAAACCCCAGTAGAGAGAGCAAAGCGTGTCCCATCTTCACATCCACCACTGATAATCTGCTCCTCTGCTTCTGAGAAATTCTTCTACTTTGTTTAAATAGAAAGATCGAAACGGCAGCATGAAGAGAAATCAGGAACTACAGAGAAACAAATGCAAAGTAATATTGGGAAAGGAAGTTGATTTTTAACTTCTTTACACGGTCTGGGCTTCCTTCCCTTTTAGACAAAGCTCACACAACTGAACAGATTTTAACAGAGCACATTTTAGTGCACCTTGGTTTAGGTATCCTCTAATGATGAAGAGAGATAAGGTATTAAAATATCCTTCCTGACAGATAAGATCATCCTGTGTGGAGTCTTTTTATTTCATTATAGTGTACAATAATCAATGCCATTTCATTGTACTGTCACAGTACGCTCACTTCCGGGTCGTCCTACAAAAATACGTCAATCGGTTCGTACACCACTTGACGGCCTAATCCCAAACCACGCCCTACACCCTACACACTCCCCCTCCGTGACGTAGTGAACTCAATGAGGCTCCCTCCTGTCAGATGGAGGGAGTAAATACAGCGGCAAGCTTTGGGACGGCCTCCCTCTCTCCGGCAGAAACAGGAAATGCCGCAACTGTATGTAACAACGGTTTGAAATCAGCATTTCTTTGACAAAAAATACAAATGAATAACTCAAATAAAACTCCAAACATCTTTAATTAGACTAGACTAAACACAGGTATGATCCTAAGTTAAAATATATGAGGTTATCATGAGGTTGTTAACATCGCAGTTTATCAGTGGATGTTTGCTGGAACTACTTGTTAACAGCTTGTTTCCTGACGGACCAACCCAGTCTCACGGCATTTCGTGTTATAGTCACAACATTAATTTAATCTATTGATTCGTGTTCACCAACACGATTTTTGCATTTTTTTCCTGTCACACAGAACGATTTGTTGAATGTATTTCTATTGGTAGTGTGTTTCGTGCCTGCACCACGTGTTTTTGTCCGGTCGGGTCTTGGAAGACTGGAAGCTGTGTGGTTCATAAAAACATGTTCTTATTCAATATCTTACCCTAAGCCTAACCATCCCTTTTATTTTAAATTGTATAATGTCGGAGTTTTTTTGCCGTCCGCGAGGAAAATAAATGGGGCTCAGAATTCTGAAATCTGTATTTTTTTTAAATCCGTTTTTCCTTCTAATTTGTTATTATTTACATTGCTTTTAAAATCGTTCTGTGTGACACGAAAAAAATGACGAAATCGTGTTGGTGACTATAACACGAAATGCCGTAAGACTGTGTTGGACGGACACACACAGCGTCGAGACCGGTCAGGTAGAGACCGGTCTCCAGTCAGCACCGATGTAGACTCGCTGTTTGAGGGCTTGATAGCCCACTCCCCCTCCACACCGCTCCACACTCGTTGGTTTGGAACAGCACTTAATGTGACGGACCCTCCGCGCGAACGCGCAAACAGAGGGCTGTGTGTAGGGGTAGGGTGTAGGGGGCGGTTTAGGATTTGGCCGAAATATCACAACTATTGGATCGATTCCACTGCCATGAATGTCTTTGTGTAGACATTGATGGTCTTTGTCTTATTACTTGTCTTACATTTCCATCATGAGGTGGACATTCTTTTTAATGTAAAATGCCCCAACTACTATTGGGTTGCCACAATATTTGTTATAGATATCAATTGCCATGCACAATATTTTAGTTATTGACTAAATATCTGCAAAACTGTTGACATTCCCATCAAGCTTAGACACACTTTTGTTGGGTTTCTTTATAAATAGTTGAAATGTCACCATAGTTTTTTATTTCTTATAGATATTTTTCAATCAATCGAATAAAGACTGGCTGGCTCTCAGAAAAAAAACCCTCTATATTTCTTTTGCAGAAAGTAAAGAACCGATTCATTTATTCAAGATTAGTTAGTTATCCAACCTGGATACCCAAACGTTGTTCTCAATGATGTGTTACATGATTCAAATATATAAAGCATTTCTCAAAGATTGAATGAATATAATTAAAGTTGGTAAAAAGACATTCTATTTCCGTTGACTTATACCTCGGTGTATAAGAAATGGCAAAACTTTACATTTCCAATCTGAAAAATGTCCAGAAACAAATAAAAATGTTAACCTAGGAACGTGTTGTGAAAGTCACAATAAGCAAAAAATAGGAAAGCTTGAATTCGGTAAAGATTAAAGCAGCAGAAAAGTAGAAATTAAAAGAGTACAAATAAACAATTCTAAAATGTAAACATCAAACAGACAAAGATTATTATTAACATTTATTTAACTGGGAAAAAACAGTGAAGTAATAATTTGTTACCTGTTCGAGTTCCAGCAGTTGTGTGTCCGTCAAAAGATCCTGACAATGTTATTTATACAGTTGTTTGCCACACCTTCTGAATACCTAACATTTGAATATTTTCTACACTTCATTGGTTGTTATTACTCCAGGTGATTTATAATAAGAACCCTCTATAGCCCAAGGCACAATGACTCTTTACAACTCATTTCTCGGAAGTGAAATCCTTTCGGTTAGGTTTTCAAATAAATGAACTGCTTTCCTGGAAATGTATTTACCAATAATGTACTTGAATAAGGCTATCAACCTTTCAACAAGAACCAGTATAGATATCATGCTTTTGAGTTTATAATGAAATGATTTGAATAACAAAATACATTGTTTTTTTAAATATGAATTATAATCTTGCAAACAGTTAAAATGAAAATGTTTAGAGGAGTATAAGGCCCTCCATAGTTTGCAGTGCATACTCCTTGTAAATCTTTAAGAGTATTTAGATAATGTTATTTACATAGTGACTAAGGGATTTGGTGCTGCAACAAACTATAATCACACTCTCGACCTTGTTCTGACTTATGGTATTGAAATTGAGCAACTATTAGTCGAACCGCATAATCCTGCTTTATCCGACCATTTCTTAGTAACTTTTGAAGTACTGTTACTAGACTACAAAGCATTAGTCAAAGGCTCCTGCAGCAGAAACCTATCTGTTAGTGCTATAGCCACATTTAAGGAAGAGATTCCACCAATGCTTAACTCGATAGCATGTCTGCATGTCAGGGAGGAAACTTATACAAAATGTCCACCACCCCAAATTGATCATGTTGTTGATAGTGCTACAGATGCGCTGCGAATAAAATTAGACTCTGTTGCTCCTTTGAAAAAGAAGAAAATAAAACAACATAGATTAGCTCCATGGCATAATGCCGAAACCCGCAAAATAAAGCAAAAGTCGAGACAACTTGAAAGGATATGGCGTATCGCTTAGTTTGTCGGGGGACATCTTACTTCTTCCTTCTCTCTGTCTATACCTGTGTACTCTCATGTTCCGATTAACCCAGCTTCCCCAAATGTCTTTCTTGTTGGTGTCTATATACGCCGGGATCCGGAGTCATGGATGATCCTGCGGTCCTGTGTCCTGCATCGCGAGCCCTGGATCTTGAGTCGTGGCTGTGGTCCTGGATCATAGGTCCTGGATGGATATCCTCGTGGATTCATCTTCTTATTATACACACATGCATTTCCAAACATTTGGACTACCTATGTTGCAAATGTATTATCTTTTCAATTTACACACAGCATCTATTGCACGACTGTCCGTCCTGGGAGAGGGATCCCTCCTCTGTTGCTCTCCCTGAGGTTTCTCCCATGTTCCCTTTAAACTGTGGGTTTTCTCTGGAAGTTTTTCCTTGTACGATGTGAGGGTCTAAGGACAGAGGGTGTCGTATTGTCATACTGATATTCTTTATACATAAATGTAACATTTGTGATATTGGGCTATATAAATAAACATTGATTGATTGATATAAAGTTACATTTTAAAACTGCTCTAATCAATATTGTCACAATGGATTAAATCAGTGAAGTGATTTATAATATTTTCGTGTTACGACCTGCAACTTTGTCTTAGTTGGTTTTGTTTAGCAGCCAGATATGTCTTTCAAAAGTGAGTTCATGTTGGCGTGGTGAAGATACAGTATCTCTACAATAGACCAATTGTACTGGTGGGGCCAGGCTGGGGCCAGGTGTTTCATGAGAGGGGCACAATAAAAGCAGGTTAAAAAGGCAAAGACAGTATAAAGTAATTGTGTGAAATAAGTCCTTTGTTTCAGTAGTGTTTTCCATTTAGAGTATATGTTCTAGTAACTTTAAGTAACAATTTAATTAAAAAACATAAACAGTATTTGCTTTTATATAAGGCAATGAACAGTGTAATCTCCACTGTACATCCGGGTCTCTGATTTGATTTAGTTCCAATAAATCGTAATATTGTAACCTTTTTTTGGAGGGGGGCCGCAGGGGGGTCCCTGGTCAGTGTGTAGCAGGACAGGGGAAAAAATAAACACACACCTACAGATTCCCTGAGAAAAAGGGGAGTGGCTAATAAAGCTGGAGGAAACCAATCAAGGAAATAATTGGCACCTGTGTGCTGTTAAAAGGAGGACAGCATGTCATTCAAACAGAGGGAGAAAGAACCAAGAGGAAGTCGGATCCAACAAGGAGGAAAGTGGATTCTTATGGACTTCATCAGATAAATCAGGCTATTTTGGGGAGTTTTTGCTAGTGATGGCAAAATGAAGCTTTGAATGAAGCATCGAACCACTTGGACAATTGTGTCGGAAATAGGTTCATTTCTCGAAGCTTCAGTTACAGCGACCTCTCCTGGCGAAGTGCAAGGCTGCAGTGGGTTTAACGTATCTTTGCCTTGAAAAATATTCGATGCACACACACACTAAGACTGCATATCATGTTCTATTTGCAATTAAAGATTGATAATTGTGTGTATTGGGTTATTGAGATGAGACTAGAGAGTGCTGGTATTTTTTTTTGGGACGAGAGGGCCTTTCATCAGTTATTAAAGTATTAAAGTTGAAAAGCAATGATTAAAAGTACATCTATTCTGGGCTTTGAATCAGCTGCGCGGAGGACATCGCTGCATTCGGCTGCAGTGGAGACGCTGCGCACAGCTGATCGACAGCTGGGACACAAACCACCAAATTCGAAAACATAATTCAGATCCAGTCGTCATGACTCCACTCCGGAGGGATTCCCCGATCATTTCTTAGAGTTTCTCATCGAGGGGGGGGTCTCCTGTCCCCGGTACAAACACACTGCCTGAGGAAGGCTATGTGTATTTTTTTTGTCATGAACCTTTTTCGGACTTATTTATTTATGTTGGTGACAATCCGACCTCCATGCTGCTACTCTGGTTCAAACTGCATCCACCAAACAATATGATTTATCTCGACCTCCCCAAAATAACCTAAATCTGACACGGTGTGAGATGTCTTTTTTAGCTGTTCTGTCGTCATTTCCTGCGATCTTCTCCATGCAGTCAGTCAGAATGAATGAATGAATGGGCGTTTCTTTGACTATTTATAGGCAAATATGGGTGTTACGTGAAGCCCGCAAAAGCTGCACCGCATTTCGAGTCGATTGTGATTTATAAAGGGAAACCGGCGTAGGAAGTGCTGTACGCACTTTCCTCGCCGGTACGCAATGTTTGGTGAATCGGAAAATGTCGGAACATTTCTGTACCTATTTTAAGCAACCTTCCCGTAAGCAACCTTCCCACGTGAATCCTACGCACGCCGTTATAAATGAGGCCCCAGGACTGGAAAAACAGAACTTTACAACTTCACTTTCACACATCCCTATCCCCTGAACTACACTCTTACCCTGAGTGACAAAGGACAAAAAAGACTTCTCCCCCCCCCCCCCCCCACACTCACTCACAGTCAATCCACATGATGTAAACAATCGTAGGCTCTCAGAGTCACATAAGTGATTGATGTTTTGTGAGTTAATTTGACTTATTTGTTTGAGTATCTATTGGATTTAAATTTTTCTGCAAAATGGTCTGTGACATGAGTTGTTTGTTTAATGTGCTGATTATTATTTGGGGTTAAAAAAATACAGACATTTTATGTTGAAAGTGAATTGGTTGATTATTATTTTTCCTTTGTAAACTTCAGTAGCTAGGTCACCGGGCTATCCCTTTGTTTCTGCGTGTTTAAGCATATCATTTTTTGACAGCTGGCTATATTACATATTCCTCTGTCTGATGCCCCCATTTAATTGATTCGTTCAGGGATAAGACCTACGCTACAAGTGTTAGGGGGGCACTGGCTCCTGTTGCCCCCCTCCCCCCCTTAGAACCACCCCTGTAAGGACGTGTTTAGAAGCCTTGAAAAAGTTAGTAAGTGGAAATTAAGCTAAGACTTTGCTGTAAAAAGAAAAGAAAAGTTAGAGTAGACTTATACAAGAATTAACCTAATTATCAAAAGAAAACTACGTCTCACACAGAAACAACAAATATACAAATCGAAATGCAAGACTGTATTTGTCCCTAGTGAAAAGCAACCACCGTCATGCAGGCGTATTTAAATGTCTTCTTTATTCAGGATTTAACAACGTTCATACAAAAATATATTGAATTAATATGCAATTTGTTTTATTGTCTATTTGGGGGTGGCAGTGGTTCAGTCTGTCGCCGGTTGACGTCTTGGGCCACTGCCGAAGTGCCCTTGAGCAAGGCAACGAACCCCCAAATGCTCACTGGCGTAGGCTAGACTGGCTGCCTCCGCTCTGACCTCTCAACTGTGTGTGCATATAACTGTCTATTTGTGTATCTATGTATGTATGTACAAAGTGTGTACTGTATTTACCTGTATAAAGGATTGTATTTAGGTCCATCTTCTTCTTCTATTGAGTGAAGAAGAATTTCTCATTAAAAGTGTCGTGTTGGCAAACCATCACTTTTGTTTTACAAGAAATCAAAAGCAATTCAGGGAAATGGCTCCTGGTCGCTCGGTTCATTGTGATTATATATAAGCTGCAATTTGTTTTGTTTAAACATTTTTGAAGTACAGCATGTTAGCATCTAAAAGCACCTTAAGAGGGTCTCTATTATGCTCATTTTCAGGTTTCCTAATTGTATTTTTTCCCTGTACTGTGACATGTTTTATTCAAAAAGGTCTATATAACACAGGAAAGGGAAAACGCCAAAAAGTATAGGGCCCTTCGAACACAATTAATAATCGTACTGTTACGGAGCGTCCACACAGCAGCGTGCGTTGACGCTTGGAGGTGGGTGTGTCTATGTCCCGCCCCCGACATACAAAGCAATAGCAATGTTAAAACGAAGTAAACTGGATATAAACTCCCCAAACAGGCGAAAACCTACCTCCATGCCTCACTCCTCCGGTTTGTATCCCGGTAGATGAACAGAGACTGATCAGCACCGGGTGATTCCCTACCGCTATAATAAATGTTCCCTCCATTTTTTTGGAATATGAGGAAATTACCTGCGTCGTCTCTCCCAGCATACACACGGTTTGATTGGCTAGCGCTTGTACTGGCAGATTTGCATAAACGGGATTTCATTGGCTGACGTTTCTGCCAAGGCGCCAAAAGTTGAACATTGCTCAACTTTTGAAGCGAGCGACGCCAGCAACGCTCCACGTCGCTTCCCAAAATGCAGTTCGGCTAAAAGTGACGTCACCCCATTCAAAGCGAATGGGCAGAAGCGTTGTAAGCTTCAACGCACGCCGCTGTGTGGACGGGCCGTTATGCAAATGTACCTGTAAATCGCATTACACATGAGTAAAGTTGTAAGAGAAGCCTCTAGTATATTTGGTCATTTGATTCAATCTTGCTATATTTATTTGTTTTATCTTGTAAAAAATCTGCCACTTCTAAAGACATTTGGTCAATAACTAAATAGTATGATACAATATTTAGTTGTTTTTCTATTTTAGTACTCTATCCACTAGCAACAGGCAGTACAAGTTACAACCATTTAATATAATAATGTCTCGTCTCCTCTGAAGGCTCACAGCTCTCACCCTGCACTTCATGTGGGGGTTAAATCATCCATACTGTATGCAAGGGGGTCTACTCAAGTAACATAAATACGTCAAATAAGGAGAAAGGTTTCTGGGCCTGTTTTGCTTAATGTAATGAAGTGACTTGAGTCAGACACACAGACACACTTTAACCACAAACATCTGTCACGGACACCCGTTATCTCACACTAATGATTCATCTTCCTGTTTCCTCTCAGCACACAGAGGTGGATTACAAAACTCGCTTCAAGGGCCGTCCTGAAGGGTCTCAAGGTGAAGATCAGCCACTCGGACCCCAGACTCACCTTCTCCAGTTTTACTTTCCTGACTCCTAAACTGTCCGTCACTCACATGTTGGATCTGGTTACCTGTGTGTAATTGTTTGTATTTATTCACTGCTGTTTAAGGTGATCATTTGCATAAAAGAATAACTGTACACATTCATGTTTGACTTTCTTTTGTGACAATTTGAAGACCATAAAAACAAGTCTATTTTCTACAACGCAGGACATTGTCTTATTTATGGCTCCAATTCTGCTTCTTAGTTGTTGTAACATTTCAACGACATACAATACTATTCTGTTTGTTTCCTTTTTTTGTCACTAAAGAACCAAACCAACAAAAAAACCTTCAATCTCTTCATTAGTCATACAAATCTAACATTTCAGTCAGACAACTCACGTGTTTCTTTAACATGTTTATTAGAAGCAGCATAGTTGAGTTTGGCGTCTAGGCTCGGGCCTCATCACTCCACAGATATACAAAGCACGATGTGTGATGATTAAATAACTAACCCGAGGCTACAGGTGGAAGCTTGGGTGGTGGTGGGGCAGGCAAGGAGCAGCGACGTGGAAGTAGCAGCAGCAAGCAGTGCATAGAGAGAGATCTGGCAGGTTAAATAGAGCGGCAAATTAAGGAGACTCTGTTTGGTGGGTTGTAGAGTGGTAAGGGGCGTTATGTATGAATGCAGCATAAGTGCTCGAGTTGACTGCCTGAACTAGCTCGCAGGCTTCTCCCCATTATGTACATTAAGTCAAGCACGTTGCAATACAACATCAAAAGTCATGCACTTCTCTCATTTCTTTGATGAATTAATCTACTCTCAAAAGCTTTAGAACTGCGATTGATACAAAAAAATTATTTCAACATCTGTCTTTTGAACTGGACATACATTGGGTTTACATCACCTAAGATATTAAACATGGAAAGAAAGATATATACATGTCTAATGCATGTAATGTGTAGTTGTAAAGCACTTTGAGTGACTTGAAAAAGCGCTCTAATAAAAAAATGTAATGAATTATTATTATATCAAATCAAATATTATATCAAAAAATACAATAAGTGTTATTATGATTTTCACTTTCAGGGTTTCACAAATCCACAAATAAATCACTAAAATAGGTACTTTGGTTATAGGAGCTACATATCGTCACTCTGGTCCTCTGAGTGCTGATGATATTAAACTGTACCGTGGCACTGATTATCACAGCAGATGCTTCAATTGTCCATAAGCAACACTACCTTCTTTTACTTTCCCATACTTCATCCTGATCCCTGAAGCTCAGCAACAAGAGCCCCCCCCCCCCCCTCTTCATCCCCCTCACATCGTAGGTCTCAGAGATCGCCTTATTTTCCTTGAGTTTATCCAGGAAGGGTTTTTTATCGCTCGTTGTGTTTATCAGAGCTGCCTGATGGCGATCCACGAACATGCTGATGTGACGCTGGGGGAAAAAAGTAAACAGAATTTCCAGTTATGTGTTAAATTCTTCATCAAGAAACTGAGAAAGTGATGAAGAGCAAGGTAGCAATAGTGTTTGAAGTAATCGTATATCCCTTATCAATCCAACGTATTTCTCGTCTTACCTTGTTAATGCTCAGCGCTTTGATTTTGGTAGTCTCCTGAAACAAAGTAAGTCACAATCCTGGTTGTTTTTTTACTGTTTACATTTAATTCACAACACATTTGGTATTAGATTATGCATATTAAGCTAAAGAGTACAATGTGGCTGAATATCAATTGCAAAAAACTCTGACCTTTATGAATGGTACAGGTCCAGAGAGTGTCTTTCCCACTTTGAAGCCTGAGGGTGAAGTCGCTGTCGGTGTTTCTGATCAACACCTCAAAGAAAATGCTTTCATATCTGAGCTCTCGGGCCTATGGAAAAAAAGGAGATTGAAGTATTATTGCTGTCATTATTTTCTATTTTAAGCATTTTTCCCTTGATACATTCTCCACGTTTAACCCTTTTTAAACAGTGAAATAAAAAAGTGATTGAAACATACGCTGGGTTGAATGATTGCATCCACCTGGTCTGTTGTGAGGGACACATGTTCTCCTATTTGCATGGACTTGTCTGGACTTGGGTTTAGGATTAGTATTGATCCAGAAGACTTTTGCTTTTCTTCCACTTCCTGTAAAAAACATTATTTTTTAAAGATATAGAAAAGTCTTCAGAGTAGGCAAAATTTTTGAAGCGCTGTTACAATGCTGATTTCTCTAGGTAATGGAGAAGTTAATATATGGTCTTATTGATTGATTGTTTGAACAAAATAGAAACCTGTCGTAGAGCAGAATCGCGCGGCATCACATAAACATCCAACGCGGGGAACTCTTTGTTTGTCTTGTATATCAACACGTCGTAGTAAAATGGAATTCCCGCCATCTTTCGGATCATGACCCCCCTTGGAGAGAACGTTGGCTGGAGAAACTTGATGTGGGACAATGTCACTTTAGGTACATCTTCCAAAACATCACAGCAGGGATCCACGTGAAGAACCGCAAACTGGCCAGAAAATGTAGAGGTTTGATCTACAAAGAACAAAATAATGATGAAGTATATGTTGAATCAAACTGATTATAGTCCTTTCCCACGACATGAACACTCACCGATACAGACGCTGTGTGGCAGATGCACTTCTTCTATCTGCCCACATGTGACTGTGATGTCCATGAGGGGTCCTGCTGGCATGTAATCCTTACAAACAGGACTCCTCATGTGTTCTTCCCATGAGAAGAACTTGTATTTGAAACTGACTTCTTCCTTACACATCCAGCGCAGGCCAGACACACTGCATTCATAGTTGCCTGCATCAGACTGGAAGCTATTTTGAGGGGAAAATATAACAGATTTTCAGCCCAATTTGCACCATTACTAGTTTAAAGGTCCCCTATTATACTATTTTTCATCAATATATTATTGGTCTCAGATATATACAAAGTATGTCTCTGAAGTGTTTGGCTCCAAACACCAAACAGATCATTGCAGCATCCCATAATCCCCTCTGTTTCAGCCCTGTTTCCAAAGTGCTGATTCTCTGTCTGTTACTTTAGATGAAAATAAGGAGCCACTCCCCACGCCCCTCTGAGAGCAACACGTTCTCACTCCCAACCTGTCACATGTTGACGGTCGGTCAGGGCCCCTCCCCGTCACTCTATTACGGACAGAGTACCCCTTGAGTGTCAGTTTTCAACGGGCAGGGCGTCCCATAGACCTTCATAGACCTCCCATAGCGTTGATAATCGGCGCCATGAGAACGCTCCCTGGCGGTCGGTTGTTATTGTCAATATTAATATAATAATTATTTATTTTTTAATAGTCACACTCGATTTCGCCGATTTTCTTGCTGCCCCAGCTGGTCGCCACCTCTTTGAGCAGAAATTAATGTATTAAATCGATGTTAATCCGTGTGTGTTGTGGAATTAATGGACGTGCCGTTGTGCGATTGCGTTGCCAGGCCAGGCAATATTTTACAAGCTCTTCAACTACAACCCTAATTATATTTAAACACATTTTAGAAGGCCTCACGAAATACTTTAATGTAAATTACAATTTAAATGTGAAGGGATGTGTGTAATGTGGTGATTGACATTATTAACCCACGGATCTATGGGTTGGGGTATTGTTCCGCACGGACATTTTAGTTAACCGGACTTCCTGTTGATGTGAAATCCGAAAACATTTTTAAAAAATAAAATAATACTTTATTCCAAGTTTGCTTGCTTTTCTCCTTGGAGGTCATCACATAACGGCATTGTAATACACGGTTCGGCTGCATTAAATATTACATATCTGCCGTAGTTCGCTATTTATAGAGCCCTGATGAGAAGACTTCTAGACAAACAGGAACAACTGCCGCCGAAACTGAATATATGACGTGGATCATAAATATATCAATTAAACAAAATCTTCAATTTCTCTTCACAATATAAGTCTCCTTGCAGTATCAACACTAATTCGGCTGACTTTTATATTTGATCCAATCGGTATATTGGTATATTTACACCATAACGGCGCACAGCTGATAGAAAGGGACACCTGGTGGTTAAAGCACGTTATTGAAATGTATTATTTGTATTATTAGATATTAATAGGAGACACAGACAGACAAACTAATAAGGCTTTATTCAAACATTAAAGAATACTTTAGGTTAAGGTCATATTTTGAATAAGAAAAAAGCTTTGGGGGTATAAATATTAAGCCTGACAAAGTACTAATATATTGCTTTCCTGCAATGTTAACGACTGCATGTAGGAAGCACTTATTTTAACTGATATTATACATATGTATTATGCTCTTAAAGATGTATGTAGATAGAATAAGAAATGTGCAGAATACGACAGTTTAATGGTGGAGGTATACACACATATTGATAGATGTCTTGTAATGCACTGTTGAGGAACCTGCGACACAAGTTTTTCATCTCCGGCCTTGTCAGGTATTGAACATTCAATAAATAAAGAACACAGAATTATTAAATATAAAACACAGAATTTGTGTGATTATACTAAATGATTTACAAATAAACACCACTGCATATTTACAACTGTTACACATGCTGATGTAACGCAAATGTTTCCAACTTGGGATCAATAAATTATATCTTATCTTAAGATGATCGATGGCTACTGCCATATTTGCAAAATTTGCCTCTGAACCTTGACGAGTGCATGTTTCAGGCTCATCAATTAACAACAGGAGGGGTCACAGACATAAGACCAGCTGTTAAATAAAGCTCTTCTGACCTTAGCTGTCATGTGTGTATATATATTAATGCTGCCCGTTATGGGCACAAGCAATTTTCACCCATTTGTTAATTATATGTTTTAAATGTGAGTGTTTCCTATCCCCTAAACCTCCAGGATGTACACAGTTTAATACTAGCAACTTCTTATTATGGGAAATATGAAAACGTCTTTTAAAACTACAACTCCCAGTAGAGACGTGCCAAAGAACATGTTGCGAAACACACAATAGCCAGCATGTGTAGTTCTGGGGACGGGGTGGGGGAGGGGACGGACGGGGTGGACCCATTCAAATCAAGTTTTGGACAGTCTGCCGTGGTTCCATCCCATTTCAAGTGCTGTTCGACGCTCGGTGTAACCCTCGGCGCACACTCAAACATCCAATCACTGAGCTTGAGGACTAAATTAGTTGCTCCGACCCTGACCCTAACCCTCCTGACGGACTCCATCTTGTGTTTATTAATCAAACAAACAAATAAACACAAGGATAATTGTGTCTTATTGTTGAGTAAATAACAGTGTGTGGTTTAGAAAAGAATACAACATTAGAAGGAAAAAACGATGAAACAATACAGATTTCAGTATTCTGAGCCCCTTCTCTCCCCTAACTGACGGCAACAAAAGTCCGACATTATTCAATTAAAATAAAGAAGTCAAAACAATAAGTGTGGCTTGATATTTGTTTTGTCAGAGCTTGAGAAATGCAATTCACATCTGGCTCCAGTCCAGCAGGTGGAGACAGGGAGCCTAGGGTGTGATTCCACTGAGAATGTGGCTCAAAGGAAGAGTGTGAGCTTCCTATTTAATGAGCAGCACACCTGCGAACACACTCTCAGCAGAGGACAAACAATTTGCTGTGAGAGAGGAGAGGAGACTCAGGGATGCGACCAAAGACGCTGCTGGTGAATATGTGTGGATGTATTGTCTGGTTTAACCATGTTTGATTACATGTATTATTATTTCTAGTCTTATTAAGTAAGAAGCTAACATAAGATGCTGGAATATAATTTACTTTGTTGAGATGCAGTTACTTTTGATTAGATGTTAAGTTTAATTGTAAACTTGATTATGGAGCAGGGAAGAAAGTGCTGGTTAAAGGATGGCATGTTTTTTATTGAAATGTTTGTTTGCCTAAAATGAATGAAAATATGTTTTGTGTTAAAGGTTTTCAACCTAAATGACTAAATGAGCATCAAGAGGCTATCAAGAAGCTGAATGAAGCAAAAAGGAATCTGCATCACTCAAATAAAGAGGAAAAGATTCAAGTCTGAGTTGTCCCATGTGTCTTTTTGGAAATCAAAGAATCAAGCCATTTTCAAGTTTAGGTGGGAGTCAATCAATCAAACCCAATCACAACTTGACAATATTGAGTAAGACAAAGGTTGATAAACGCTGTGAGAATGTATCTGCGGAGAGCATTTCGCCGCAATCCCAATTCGTCTATTACCAACGTTCAGGGAGCTCTATGCAAGTCAATGGGACCCCATGCCCGTTGAAGACTGACTCTCAAGTGCGCAATAGAGTGACGGGGAGGGGCCCTGACCGACGGTCAACATGTGACGGGTTGGGAGTGAGAACGTGTTGCTGAAAGATATTTGGTTACAAAGAACACAATGGTGCTCTAGGATGAGATTCAGGTGATAAGGTGGGGGGGGGGGGTTACCTTGGTTAGTGATTGGCTAATGGTTACACAAGCAAAAAATCATTATGACATCATAAAGTGGCCAACATCTGATCAGCTCATTTTCAGACAGGTTTTTATATAAATGGATCAGGACAAAAAGAGAGAGAATCTTTTTTTCTGAAACTTTGAGAGTCTCTTTACACATGAAAATGGGGGGTTTCCATAATAGGTGACCTTTAAAGCATTGCTGTACTTCCTTAAAGGGACCTCCAACAAAACAACATATTTGTTGTCTTCGATGTAGTTCTATTTATCAATACAGATATGTTTTGGGTGGATTTGCGAAATGTTGGAGATATCAGCTTTAGAAACACCTACCTTCTCTTGGATGTAGTAAAATGTGATGGCTTACAACAAGGTAGTGGGACTGTAATCAGCTAATTATTTATAGAAAGAGACTTTGCTGCTGAGTTATTTCAAATGTACTTCTTTGTCACTTTGAGCACAGAATCGAGTGCCATCTAGTTCCATTATATTACAGAGGAAAAGAATATGTCTTTGGCTGATTTCTCTCACACCACAATTGATTAATAGCAAAGAAACTAAGAAGAAAGTGTATTTATGATTTGGGGGATTAACCCTTTTCCATCATGTGGGGTCAGTGCATAAAAATGTATTTCTGTACTGAAGAGGCAATAATTACCTATAGGTTTGAACATCATCCACTCTGTTGACTTCAGGTTTAAGCTTAGTAAAATCCCTGGCATCCTGTTTTCAGAAGGGAAAAATGTTTTTGAGCAGTCATGGTTGTTGGAAAAGCTATTTAAATTAATATGAATAAACAAATAAAGAAAACGTACCATTTCATCGCCACAAGCTCCAAACTTCAACAACCCACATTGTTTGGAGGAATCCATCTCTGAGAGTAGTTCTGCCACACAGCACGATGCAATATGATTTAATTAGTGTTGAACACCACAATGACAAGAACACATGAAATATTAAGTGACCATGACGTTATTTGTATGAATTTATAATGATGTAGAGTACATACAAGCAATGCAATTTGTCAATTTGTTACTGAATGATCAAAATGTTTCCCATGATCATCCAAACCACATTTTTTATTTCATGTTCGAATGATGGGAATTACACCTTGAACTATATTTAAAATGGCCAGATAGATGTTCACTTATACTTGAATTATAGTATCTTACCCTTCGTGTCTGCAGTTTCAGTCTGGATGGCAAAGGCTACAGGACCTTTGATGGTGAATCCAAGGTAGAAGGAAACCTTGCGTTTTCTCCAGAGGCTGTTTCGGAGGTTTGCAACCACCTCGATCTCTTTCCCATCAACAGTTGCAAAGAGTCTGTACTCTCGTATCTCCCCTCGAACTTTAAGAAGGCGTTCTTTGATCGATGGAACTTGGAAAATCTTCTCATCACCCCAATCGTTCATTGCCTGAAGGACCGACCCCTCTAGGACCTTTCTGTGAACTATCCTGTTCAGTTCTTGACCTTTTCCGATGAAAAACAGAGGGCGAAGGTACCTTGTACGAAAGTGATTCGCAAATGCTTGTTTATACAGGTCTTGCGTACGCTTAATCTTTGCACTGAGGTCAAAGATGCATGTGTCTTCAATGTCTGTAGGCCAGTGCAAGAGGAGTGCTAACATATGGGCCTCAGGTGTATCCGTGAGGTACATTTCCTCTTTGAAGGCAGTTAAATGTTTGCAATCAGACTGTGTTGCTCCCATATTTCTTAACATGATGTGAGCAAAGATGTTGTTGACCATAGCTGTGTCTGGATCTTTATGAAGACAGATTTCCTCCCACAATGTAGTTATTTCCTTAAGGTCTGATTCAGTGCATTCTCTGTCAAGACATGAGAGGACTCCCGTAGTGGTGCCAGCCTTTTTGAGTTTAAGCTTCTGGATCAGATCAGCGCCTTTTTCTTTCAAATGGCTGGATGTGGAGTCTCCAACATACTTCCTGTAGCAAGCCGAGGTTTCTCTTGAAATGTATTCTGGATCGTCTTCCTTTATGTCAGGCTTGGAGTAAGTCAGAAATCCGTCAAAAAAAGCACATTTTTTCTCAACTGCATCTCTGAGTCTGTTTATGAGATCATTGAATCTTAGAAGTGAGTGATCTCCAAGAGATGGCAGGGCCGAGCCCAAAGACACCTTCTTCGTGAGAACTCCTCTCCAAGTTGGGTTCTGACTGACAAGTAGGTCATACACAAGATTGCAGACCTGCAGGAAACCAAACATCCCTCTGCTGTTAAAGAAGCGTGAATCATGGAAATAGCCATTTCTTTTCACGTTTGTCCCAACTTCATCTTCGGCAAGTCTTTCTTCGTCTTCGAATGCTTGAATGGCCTTCAAGGCAAGAGCCAAAATGTGTCCTGGTTTGGCTGGTCGCCTCAGGTTCTTCAGACGGTTCTTATGGACTTGGCCCAGTGTATCAGCAACAAATGAGTTTTCAGGATCTCTTTGCTTTGCCTCCTTTGCCCACATTTCTGCCTGATCGTAGTCTCTTAGTACTATGCAATGAAAACGAGCAAGTGCTTGTGGAAAAAACGGATTTTGATCAAACATATTTGTTGCCATTCCTAAAAGTGATACACACTGAGACACGTCCTCCTTTGTTTGAATATGTAGAATCAGTCTAGAAAATGAATCTATCTCCTCTTTCATCTCTGTAGGATGTATTGGGTTCTCTTCTCTTCCCTTTTCTTTTTCTTTTGGTCTTCTTTTGGTCAGCATGTATTTGACAAATGCAGCCAAAGATCGAGGGACTTTATCTCTGCACAAACATGTCAAGAGGTTTTTTGCTGTGTCACTTCTGGTCACACCTGCTTCAGCCATCAATTCAGTACAACACTGTGCTATCAGAGGGTGGGCCATGCGGACTCTTTTTTCAGAACCACCTTGTTGGATAGTGATAATGAGATGGCTAAAGTCGTCCAGCCTGTCTTCCAGTGATTCGTCTCTATGGCTGTAGTTCGCATGTTTGAACATATCCAGGCACTGAGACTCAAGGAGATGAGAGTCTGGTACATACGAGTTCAGCAAGGAAAGGAAGGCAGCAAGCTGGGTTTTCTCTTGTATTCCTGTTTCTTTGATGGTTTTGAATACAGAGCACGCCTCCTGGATGTAAGCCTCGGAAAAATTGCTTTGCATTATGTTAAAGCCATGGAATCGTTTGCATTTATCACCGTACTGCTTGTTGAGCTCTGCCTTTTTGTCATTAAAATGATTCTTCTCTGAGTCAGAAAGCACTTCTTGAAGGAAGACATCATCACTCTTTAAATCTGCATCTTCTCTAATACAGCTGAGTAAAACCACCACAGGCATACGGGTGACTATCTTCTGATTAGCAATCGTCTTCATAATGCTTACTTTTAGATCTTCCAAAACTTGCACACCATTCACCAACAGCAGCACTGTCTTCTGTTCGCCTTGACTGCCTGCTGTGAAAAGGCGGACCACCTCCTCTGCAACCTTTGTGATGTCCGAGGTTGAGCCTGTTAAAACAGCACTCCTTAAAGTTTTCCTAAAGTCCCACAACACCTTCATGGCCAGTGTGGTCCCCCCACATCCTGGCTGGTGGAACAGTTTAACTTTTGATATTCCAGGGTGTTTTCTCAACTTGTGAATTTGCTTTTCAAGTTTAGCGTATCCATCTCGTTTAATGAAAGGAGATCCGGTGCCATCTAACTCTGCCTGTTCACTGATGTGAAAGTTTAACCATTCGGGTGGGGCCCCTCTGTAAAAGTTTTCCTCCGTCTCCTCAAGAATTTCTGGATCGAAAGACTTTCCTTCAAACTGATTTGCATGGAGAACGTCCAACAGTGAGAGGGAGCGTGTGACAGTGGACAGGGACGGTCCATTCGCCATCTTGGACTCTTAGTTTCCTGCAGAAAACGGTATACACACAGATTGTAAATCACCTTCATCTTTTTTATAAATATATACAATGGGGGGAAAAAGTATTTAGTCAGCCACCAATTGTGCAAGTTCTCCCACTTAAAAAGATGAGAGAGGCCTGTAATTTTCATCCTAGGTATACCCCAACTATGAGAGACAAATTGAGAAAAAGAATTTTTAAAGAATTTATTTGCAAATTATGGTGGAAAATAAGTATTTTGTCAATAACAAAAGTTCATCTCAATACTTTGTTATATACCCTTTGTTGGCAATGACAGAGGTCAAACGTTTTCTGTAAGTCTTCACAAGGTTTTCACACACTGTTGCTGGTATTTTGGCCCATTCCTCCATGCAGATCTCCTCTAGAGCAGTGATGTTTTGGGGCTGTCGCTGAGCAACACGGACTTTCAAATCCCTCCAAAGATTTTCTATGGGGTTGAGATTTGGAGACTGGCTAGGCCACTCCAGGACCTTGAAATGCTTCATACGAAGCCACTCCTTCGTTGCCCGGGCGGTGTGTTTGGGATCATTGTCATGCTGAAAGACTCAGCCGTGTTTCATCTTCAATGCCCTTGCTGATGGAAGGAGGTTGTCACTCAAAATTTCACGATACATGGCCCCATTCATTCTTTCCTTTACACGGATCAGTCGTCCTGGTCCCTTTGCAGAAAAACAGCCCCAAAGCATGATGTTTCCACCCCCATGTTTCACAGTAGGTATGGTGTTCTTTGGATGCAACTCAGCATTCTTTCTCCTCCAAACACGTCTAGTTGAGTTTTTACCAAAAAGTTCTATTTTGGTTTCATCTGACCATATGACATTCTCCCAATCCTCTTCTGGATCATCTAAATGCTCTCTAGCAAACTTCAGACGGGCCTGGACATGTACTGGCTTACGCAGGGGGACACGTCTGGCACTGCAGGATTTGAGTCCCTGGCGGCGTAGTGTGTTACTGATGGTAGCCTTTGTTACTTTGGTCCCAGCTCTCTGCAGGTCATTGACTAGGTCCCCCCGTGTGGTTCTGGGATCTTTGCTCACCGTTCTTGTGATCACTTTGACCCCACGGGGTGAGATCTTGCGTGGAGCCCCAGATCGAGGGAGATTATCAGTGGTCTCCCACAGTTGATTTCTTCACACCAAGCTGCTTACCTATTGCAGATTCAGTCTTCCCAGCCTGGTGCAGGTCTACAATTTAGTTTCTGGTGTCCTTTGACAGCTCTTTGGTCTTGGCCATAGTGGAGTTTGGAGTGTGACTGAGGTTGTGGACAGGCGTCTTTTATACTGATGACAAGTTCAAACAAGTGCCATTAATACAGTTAACAAGTGGAGGACAGAGGAGGCTCTTAAAGAAGAAGTTACAGGTCTGTGAGAGCCAGAAATCTTGTTTGTTTGTAGGTGACTAAATACTTATTTTACCGAGGAATTTACCAATTAATTCCTTAAAAATCCTACAATGTGATTTCCTGGATTATTTCCCCCCATTCTGTCTCTCATAGTTGAAGTGGAGCTAGGATGAAAATTACAGGCCTCATCTTTTTAAGTTGGAGAACTTGCACAATCGGTGGCTGACTAAATACTTTTGTGTGTGTGTGTGTGTGTGTATACTTTTTTGCCCCACTGTGTGTGTGTGTACACACACACACACACACACACACACACACACAGTGGGGCAAAAAAGTATATATATTTAAAACTATAAATACATACACAAACATATAGTGATGGTCAGAGTTGGGTGTAACGCAAGTACAAAGTAATGTGTTACTGTAATAATATTACATTTGTCGGTAACGGAGGAATATAACTCGTTACTGTTATAAATTCAGTAATCAGTTACTAACATTGCGCGAAAAAATTACTAGATTCTACCTTTGACAGGCTAGTCAGTAACTAGTAGTTACTACATTATTCAGAAGGTTACATTAACTTTGGATAATAACACGGCGGGTTTAATAAACGGAGCCTCTCTTAGATAAGATTGGCAAATGTGATAGGTCTAACGTTTAACATTTTAAATATTTCAAGTCACTACAGGGATTTCCGCCGCAGATTTATATTTTCGTAACATTTGCGCGACTTTTCCACATGCAGCTGTCACAGGGGTTGAGCTGCAGACTGAGACAGAGACAGCTACAACTTTCGAGGGGTGGAGGTATGCCCATTATTTTAAATTTGTCAGAAGAAAGGACAGGAATGTGACGGTAAGGTGCACTGCTGCAAACACAACAACATCAAACCTCAGTAGCTAAAGACCCCCGAACTCAGAGCGATGATGTTGAGTGTGTGCCGACTCAGAACAAGCAGCAAAAACTAGAATGTTCACCGTTATTAACTTGTGTTCTTCCTTATTACAATAGTAATTGTTATGTGTGCACATGTAGGCCTAAGTTTTGGCTATAGGCTGTTGCTGAGTAACGCAAAAGTAATGTAAAGTAATGAGGTGTGTGTGTGTGTGTGTGTGTGTGTGTGTGTGTGTGTGTGTGTGTGTGTGTGTGTGTGTGTGTGTGTGTGTGTGTGTGTGTGTGTGTGTGTGTGTGTGTGTGTGTGTGTGTGTGTGTGTGTGTGTGTGTGTGTGTGTGTGTGTGTGTGTGTGTGTGTGTGTGTGTGTGTGTGTGTGTGTGTGTGTGTGTGTGTGTGTGTGTGTGTGTGTGTGTGTGTGTGTGTGTGTGTGTGTGTGTGTGTGTGTGTGTGTGTGTGTGTGTGTGTGTGTGTGTGTGTGTGTGTGTGTGTGTGTGGCGCACACAGACGGGGGAGATCTCTCACCTGGCGATATAATGTGTATGTAGCAATAACACATGATATATGTTTTAAATTTCTCCAGTACCAATAAAAACACAGATAACGTCGGAGCTTAACGCCGGTACCTCTGTCTTTAATAATTCATCCCGAGGCCCGTTTAATACCGGGGCTCCGTACCCATCCCTAAGCACACATATATATATATTTTGAGCAGCATTTAAAAACTTGTGTGCCAAGATGCCCCAAATGATGAAGTGAATGAATACATGCATACATAAATTAAATGTTAAATATACTTTTAATATAAAATAGTTGTCTTACCTTTCCCCATACCACCCAGATGTCTCTGAAGTGTGAACGGTTCCACCGGTAACTATATACTTTAGTCTTGTGTAATGGAAGTTAAGGTAACAACATGACACACCCACAGTGTGTGTGCGTGCATGCGTGCGTGTGTATTAGATAGCAGCTGAGCTTAGGTTTCCTTTACTCCACAAAGCAATCCTAACAATGCATACGTTCACTTACAGATCATTCCTGTGACGATTTTAAAGGGCCCATGTTTATTAGACACCGAATTTATAGCATTGAAAATAATTACTTTGAAAATCATGCATCTGAATTTTTGTGTGAAATAAAAATGTAAAAATTCAAGTTAAAAAAAATTGAATGTTCAAATTCAGATCCCAAAAATTCAAGTGAAAAAAATTCGAATGCACAATTTCGGTGTATAAAATTCAACTTCAAAAATTGCGATGCAGCATCATCCGGGCTACTCAGACAGGATAAGCAATCGAGCCCGAATGCAATCAAACCGACTTCTGGCCTATCAGAGCACGGCTTTGTCAGTCATGTGATCACAACAACCCGGGAGAAAAAGGAGGAGAACAGTGGGGCTCGGGTAAGTAGTCAGTGGCCCTTTCTCATTTCTCTAACTCCCCTCCTCGACTCCCCTCCTCGACTCCTATCCTCGAGACTTAGTCCCGCCCACAGGAGATGCGAACGGAGGAGCCGAGGAGGGGAACCGAGGAGAGAGGAGGGGAAGCAGCAGGCGGTTAGAGAAATGAGAACTCCTCTCCTCTGAGCGGTCATCTTAAAGAGACGTCCATTAATGATGACAGGAGGCACAGCAGCCCGTCTGATGGACAGATGTGTTCATGACCACTTATATATTTACTTTGATTCATTCACAGTGCGGTATAATGAGACAATAACAGGCTACAGATGCGGGGACACACACATACACACACACACACACACACACACATATATGTATATATTTATATAAATATATACAATTTCAGAATCAAACAGAGCACTCTCATAATAACGTAACACTATCAGAGACTGGATATATCAATATTGATTCAACCATCATCTAAATGGGAATCTAAATGTAAAACTTACATTAAAATATTCAACTTTTCTAAGCATACTGTAACACATTAAAAAAGTGAATGTTTTTCACCAATGACTTTTCTGCATATAGGTCTACATCTTAACAGACCATTAACAAGTGCAACATCAATACTGTACTGAATGAAGTGGTCCAAACTTGTAAACACACACTACACCATGTATTGTTGGCAGACGATTGTTATTAGCTTGTTCAAAATTACCTTGAATTACCATATTTCCCAAAATGTATGAAATCAAACTAAAAATGACAGAAAACATGATTTTAATATTCAAATTTATTTTAGAAAACGGGCAGCAATGCGTCCTCAGCAATGCAGAGGACGTATGTGCAAATATACAGTGACACAAGATACTCCCATTAAAAAAAAAAAAAAAGAGGGTGTGTGTAAGAACCATTGGTGCAACTCCAAACACGAACAGCCTGAAGCTTCAAGTCTTCCATGAAGGTGAATCTGTAAACATTTATTTTTGACTAAGAACAACAGTCTATTGTCCATGAAAGAACAGTATTGTCTATGAGGCGGTAACCTTTGTACTGTATGCCCAAGGAAAACACATTGTGGTGGGGGTACCCTAAGTTGGACTTGCGTTTGTTTCACTTGTGTTCCTTGGGATGCCTCCCTCGCACTCTGGAGCATAACGAAGCCACTTGAGAGAGAGAGAGAGAGAGAGAGATATATCCCCCATACAACTTCTGTTATAATAAGAAAATCACTCTGTCCAGTAACACAAGCTACAGTCAGCAGCCAGTTTGCTAAAAAGACTGGACTGGAAAGAGGAGCAAACGGCTAGCCTGGCTCTTTCCAGGTAATAACATTTGCATCCGAGCACCTCTAAAGCTCACCAATTACGTTGTCTTTTTTTGGTTTATTTCTTATAGCTTCACCATCACCTGATTCCAACCTAACCTTTTTTGTTAGATTAAGTTCATGCTTTATCCTTCAACAGGGGATTACAAAGAGCATAATTATGTTCTGAATCACCATCAGTCACACCTCACTCCCTAAACTTAAGCTAATAATTAGTTTGCAGGGGAGGAAACTCACCAAACATGCAGTCTTGTATTGCCGGTTCCTTGAATGGCGTCTTGCTGCTGCAACGCTTGTCTGTCTTTCCAGCCTAAGGCTAAAGCGTCAGAGCAGTTGCCAGCATCCGTCTGATCAGGTTCTCCTCGACGCTCGATCCTCGAAGTGCATTTAGAGAAATGAGATGTCCTTCAACATGGCGCGCTAAAATTCATCTCCGGGTCACTACCGGAGGACCGAGGAGTCGAGGAGTCGAGGAGGGGGATTTGATGAAATGAGAAAGGCCCAGTGTGTGCTCGACAGCATTTGTATCTTACATTAGCTAGCTAAATGAGTGAAGTAGCCTTGTGCCTTGCTGTTAGCAAGCTCCGTAGTTATCATTAGGCGCATTCACACCGCAGTACTTTTCCCACAAAGGTTCATGAGAACTTAGTTCATGAGAACTCTTTAGTTCTCATGAACTAAGTACAGATCGCGTTCACACCGGAATTAGTCACTGGGGGAGGATTCATGGATGTATAATAAGAACTGGATACAGCGTGGGAGGCGGGGCCTCATTCATTCCTATGAGAGTTGCTCATTAGCGCATGATGACAAAATGGCCCAACTTTTGAGAGAGCGAAACATCACAGATTACCCGGCATGCCTGAGAAGTACCCGTATGTGCACTCATAGAGCATGCGCAACTTTAACCACGCCGCCCAAAACGCTCGTTCACATTAAGCACGTGAATTTGCGTACACGTAACAGCACCGCGCGTTCATGACAGCATGGTACTGGATTTATATTAACGAGGCGGCAGTTAGCAGCTAGCTAGTAAATTATGCTGAGTTACACATCAATCGTTATGTACTTTTATATTACGCTGACATCAGGATCTAGTGATATCCAAGCAACAGAGCTTCATTTAGCATGATACTTGTGTGGGTTGTACATGAAACCACTTGGTAATATATAAAAATGTATACATGTTGAAGCCTGTTATGATCAATTGTGAGTTAAAACTTTATCTAAAAAGTAAAGCTGATGATGGATTACTGTGGTGGAGTTAAAATAACAATAGCCTATTTCTTTTTTAAATGAGATGGAGTAAAAGGATAGTAATTGTGATTATTCATGTTAAGTAGCCCACAAGTAACTAAAACAATTTCAAGTGCAATAAGAAGCTACAGGAACGTTAATCTACGTCGGTAATATTAACTTTATTTAATACAACATTTACGGTACAAGATTTGGGCTATACAAGTGTTCATACTGGGTAGTTTATTTAGTTTAAAAAAAAATATCCACCGAGTTACAGACCACTCTTTCCCAATGTAAGTCAATGGGAAAAAGTGTTTCTGGGCCCAGCAACCGAAAGGAAGTGTAGTACCGCCGTTTGACCAGCACGAATATTCTCATCAGACTCCGGCGCACTTCCTGGGGGCTTGGGAGGATTAGGCAAATTAAGCCGCTGACGTCACTTCTTCTTCTTCTGCTTTGGGTTTACTGGCAGGCCGCAAACCACTTCACGGCGTATACTGCCGCCCAAAGTCCCCGGCCGGAAGTCCCCGGAGTTGTAAGAGGACTTCAGTAGAAGCTGCTGGGACTCCCAGCAGCTTCTACTGAAGCCTTCCGAGTAAATCGCCAGAATGCCGACACCTCCTCATCTCCACCGCTCCCCTGTTTTATTTTGTGTTGCCATAAGTTAGTCTCTGCGTTTCTGCGCTGGGCTAATGCTAATGCTAATAATGCTAATGCGAGGATAATAAAATGGCGGCTTCACAAAACTTTTTGGGAGTTTTACGGGCGTGGTTTGCGTTCCGCCCAGCCAATCAGAAATATAGCTCTTTTCTCTCAAGAGAGCCGCACGAAAGTCCCTGCTCTCTAGCAGGGACTTTCGAGGGGATAAAAAGGTTCTCATGAACTAATTTTAGTACCGGCTCTTTTTGGTGTGAACGCGACAAAAGAGTTCTCATGAACTAAGTTCTCATGAACCTTTGTGGGAAAAGTACTGCGGTGTGAATGCGCCTCTTAATTGAAGTGAATCACAACGTTACCGTGTCCTTTTGTGTGTGTGGGGGGGGGGGACGGTTTGCAAAGTAACGTTACGATCACTTCGGTTAGATAAGTCAAGTAGACCATGCTACACTATACAAATACTCTCTTACAAAAGCCCTGCATTTAAACATGTTAATGTTACTTTAGCAAAAGTATGCTAGCATAATTAGGAAAGTGTTGTTAAAGTATTTAAAGTAGACACAAGTTATACTATTATATCATTTGTTTTATTGTTATTACCGATGCAAGAGTTGACTTAACTGTGTGTAGTTGGAGCTCATTTTGAACAATGAGCTAGCTAATGATTACTTTCATAATGGTTTAATGTGCTGACTATTTTCTACATTAATAGATGAAGGTCTGGTTTGTTCAAACTCTCAAAATAGTAGGACATGCTGTCATAATTACCCAGAGTCCGAAGTGACACCTTTACAATGTTAAAGCTGTTAGATAAATGTAGTGATGTAAAAACTAAAGTATTCAAGATAGTATAGTGGAAAAGAGATAATGTTTTAAAAACATGTTACTTAAACAAAATCTCTTGTTTTGGACTGACAGTAATGATTCAAGAAATAGTAGATAAATACACACATCAATCTGTGGGCATTTGTTGTGGATGGAACACAACAAATGGTGCTCTTACCTGTGATGCCTCCTCCAAACATTATAACCAGACTGTATCATTCAAACTATAAGTAACAGTTCTAGCTACTTGACTTTAGACAAACTATTCAAAAGACAAAATCAACACAATTTATTGAAAGACCAATCTTTATTTTACGGTGCCTCTCCTTTTGTTTGTATTATTAAAAACTGAGCAACTCAACAGTTAACTTTATATGTCTTATTGTCCAAAGCATCTATTACACTATTTGTTCCCCTCTCATATTCACAGGATGGATGATTAGAGACTTTGGGGGAAACCTCAGCTTTATGAACGTCCTGTCTGTCGGTTTGGCCAGAGAGGGCTGAGTGTCTTTCCCTGCAAGGAGGACCAGGCCTGAGGGAGGAGGACCAGGCCTGATGGAGGAGGACCAGGCCTGAGGGAGGAGGACCTGCACCAGCTGTACCTACAGAACTTAGCCCATGCTGGGCATAGCTGTTACCACCTGCACAGGCCTAGCCTGTCACTTAACAGATTCACATTTAGTGTAACTTATGTATATTATTTCGTTTTTATTTTTAAAAAAATGGTGATGGTTCATGCTTGATAACTTTTAGTTCACATTTCAATAAATTGTATTTGCACTCCTTTTGTCCGTTATATTCTTACTGAAAACGTTAAATTACACATTCACATCTGACTGAAGATTGGCCCCATTTATTTGTGACGTTGCAAACTCTGCGGTACAAGGCACAAGTATTGTGAAGCTCGTAAAGTGAGGCGAATGCATTTGATCAGCTGACATTTTTTTCTTGCCAAATTTTATAGGCCTGACAATAATCACACTGTCTCTGAGGTGCAATGTAAAACACAAAACAACACAACAATTAAGTTCCTGTTCGACTACAAAACTAGTCAGTGTGCAGGTATTTGTGTTACAGTATAAGTGTATCTTAGTGAATGTCCTGTACTGCTCTTAAATCTCATAACATCAGCTTTTCCTTTCCCTCTTGGATGTTCTTCTGGACCCTCAGAGAAAGAGAAAATGGTGAAGCAGTCCTGTCTCTCAGGCGTGTCCTTTCCTAACAGAAATATCAAAAAACATATTGTGTGTGTTATTTAAGATAGGTGTGTATGTTTGTTCAGGGGCTATAAATAATGATTTATATATTTGAATGTGTTTTTTAAATCCAACAGTGTACTACAAAGATAATCAGATTATGAATAAACCGTTCTAAATTCATCAACATTGAAATAAATGTATTATTAAAATAATATTTAACTGTTATCAAAACTTAGTGCAACTGTAGAAGTGTTAGGATTCCCGAGAAGTGACTGGAGATGAGAACCCGCTAGACTGGACTGATCAGGAGGGGAGGCTGGACGTGGCAGGCAGAGCGGCTGGAGTATGTGGATCTGGAACAGGAAAAACAAGTAGGATTAAGAAAAATAATTTCCTTTCACAAGGAGCATCAAAAAGTCGCTAGGAAACACTTGTAGGCCTGGACGATAGTTTACCACTGAAGAATAAATGAAGAACTGGCGAAGTCTGAGGATGGAAACCAGGGTTTTAAGCAGGTGCAGGTGAGTAGTGGCAATCAGTGAGATGAGCAGCAGCTGAGGAGGTGAGTTGGCAGGAATCGGAATGTAGGACAGCCACGCCCAGCCAGGGAGACAGACACACAGACAAACAGACAAAACAAACACAAGCCTCATCCCAATACCCCTCCTCGACTCCTCTCTTCCCCTCCTCCGGGACTTGACATGGGCCCTTTCTCATTTAATCAAATCCCCCTCCTCGACTCCTCGGTCCTCCGGTAGTGACCCGGAAATGAATTTCAGCGCGCCATGTTGAAGGACATCTCATTTCTCTAAATGCACTTTGAGGACCGAGGATCGAGCATCGAGGAGGCTCTCTGGAGGAGCTATAACCGAGGATACACTGATGGGTCCTCCACGGCTCCTTCGCGGATGCATTTCCGGGAACAGAGATGTTTCAAAGAGTCGTGACGCACGGCCGGACTTATCTCAGCCAATGACAGCTCTGCATGCATCCCCTGGATATTATTTTATTAACCGCTTTCATCGCCACGCGATGTTTACAGTGAGAACAGCTGTGAGGTCGTGCAGAAAGCAGAGCAGTGTGTATACTATATATCACTCAGTATAACAGGCCTACTCTTTTTATTTGCTTTAGTTTAGTAGATATCGACAAACAAAGAGTCGATATTTTTCTAAAACCATTTAGTGCTTCACATAATAAAATACACAATGGCTGTAGCCTGTTTTAGGAATTGTATGTGCGTGTGTGTGTGTAGTGTAGATGTGTGTGTGGTACAGTGTGTGCGTATGCAGCGGACAGACAGGTCTCAGTTGGTTTGGTGTCCTCTGCTTACTTTTAATACTTGTAAATAAAACTTTTGGCCCGTAATTTATTTTCCTCATTGTAGTGACCAGAGAGGTATAAATATATGTGTGTGTATATGTCCGCATATGTAGCCTGTTATTGTCTCATTATACCGCACTGTGAATGAATCAAAGTAAATATATAAGTGGTCATGAACACATCTGTCCATCAGACAGAGGGCTGCTGTGCCTCCTGTCATCATTAATGGACGTCTCTTTAAAATGACTGCTCAGAGGAGAGGAGTGCTTCCCCTCCTCTCTCCTCGGCTCGCATCTCCTGTGGGCGGGACTAAGTCTCGAGGATAGGAGTCGAGGAGGGGAGTCGAGGAGGGGAGTTAGAGAAATGAGAAAGGGCCCTGGAAATCGATCAAGACAAGCCATTTTGACGGACGTCCCAATAGCTGAAATGCACACAGAGGAGTTGAGGAGGGGTGAGGGAGGAGGGGTGCGGGAGGAGACGAAAGGGAGGATACACGCGAGCAGACTACGCGGAAGTGTTTTCACTACTCGCGTATAAAAACCCCGCACACACACACACACACACACACACACGCACAAAGCAACAATTTTAAATCAAAGATAATGTATTTCTATAGCTTGTTTTCAACGCTATCAATCTCCACTAACACAACAAAACTGTCAAAAGTAAAATTTGTAGCTAAAAAATAAGAGGCAATTTAAAAACCTGCAGGTGCAATCCTTCCTAAAAGATATTGAGATAATGTGAACCAACGACTTTTTAATCCTGTCTGATGTTTCTGTCCCTTACATCCTCTCCCATGCTGAGTCACATTTATAGACGCCTATAAACTTGAACACCTCCAGTAACAAAGTTCAGATTACATCTAAAAATAGCCTCCATAGTCCACGCACACACTTCAGAGCATCCCAGCCACAAGCGTTAATGTGAGTCAGAAATTAAGATTGTTCACTACAAACATTATGAGACATTGTTTAAAGTCAAGCATGTCATGATCTCAAGTCCATGCATCCCAGCAGCTTGCAACTGAATCAAGTTGGCACTTTTACCACAATGTGAACGCTTACCTTTTTTTGTGAATGAAATGTAAACTTTATTCGTTAAGATGTGCAGCTCTAGAGAAATAAAAGTAGGTGTTTTAAAGAGCGTGTGCACTATGCAAGACATAATGTAAGTCACGCGCTTCCCCCAAAGGTTAAAAAGGAGTTCATAAAAACATTGCTGCACAACTTTATACGACATTCAGCATTCCTAACATTGACACACCTTATGATCATTATCAACACGTGAATGTACAGCACAGCAGCCTTGTGCAACACCTGCCACATTCAAAACAAAACTTACTCGAGGCAGAGATAAACTCAGATATTTATCAAAGTACGAGCCTTTATTTTTCTCTGCTATCACCTCAATCAGCTACAACCCAAACTACTCTCACTCATGTAGTTGCTTCTTCACTTTATAACTTCATACATGCGTCCATTTAACATTCAACAACACTCACTTAAAATAAAAATGTGTGTTCAATGTTGAACAGAAACAGAGTAGGCCTACACTATGAAACAAAATAGCATGAAAACATTGTGTTAAATATATAAAGAAATATACCTTTTTTTTCTAAAAGGCTCAACTTCATTAGGCCATTAATATATGTTACTTAACCATTCTTACATTTAAACAAATGTTAATTTGATTTCATTAAATATATTGTTGTTTGTGTAATAATTCTCGCGTCCAGGAGAGAAGCTTAAAAAGGAGACTAAATGGAGTCTCTGAGATGGTTTCTAATTGGTACTTTAATTCAAATAAAGGCGCGGTAATGTTACAAACAGAATATTGTCCGACAGAATCACAGCTGTGTCTCTGGCTCCACCAGGTGAAGAAAGAGGCCGAACGCCTTAGGTGTCGCTGTATTTATCTCCTCTGCTGGCTCCTCCCTGCAGGCCGGCTCTCCAACGTTTCAATGTCCGTCGTTACGCATATCAGAGGATACAGACATTGTACATTCAATATATCTAAACACGCCTTTTCTCTTCCTTAACTCTTTCATAACTTAATATGTAATACATGTTAACGGCGTCAATAGGCACTTTAGTGATAATAATGGACGGTAGTCCCGGATGTTGTGATGAAGGATTTTCAGAATAAAAGCTTGGTATTGAGAACTTCCGGTTTTTTCCAGAATAAAACAGCATTTAAACTGACGGTATGCCCAAGCCACACCATGCCATCAAACATTGATTTTAATTTCTAACAATATTAAATCCACAATGCCCTTTTAGCCCGTTTTAAGCTAGCAAGCTCAACAAATGCTACCAACTTCAAACACTTAGCTTGTGTTAGCTTGAGCAAAAACAATACAGTAGTAATTCCAATTCAACCAACTAATAGCAAAGAGACAATAACTAACCTTTTATCTGTTCAGCTCAACAAGCATAGACATGCTAACTAGCTATGATAGTCTGTTAGCAGTATTAACTTTTAGCTAAAGCAACCGCAGGCTGTGTTTATGCTCAGTTAGCAGCATGAGCAGTCTTCTTCTCCGGAAGTTTTTTCCCCCGGAAGTTTTTCCTTGTACGATGTGAGGGTCTAAGGACAGAGGGTGTTGTATTGTCATACTGATATTCTGTACAAACTGTGAAGTCCACTGAGACAAATGTAACATTTGTGATATTGGGCTATATAAATAAACATTGATTGATTCTTTGAAAAAACAACAACATATGTAACTAAAAGGTTAGTTTCTGTGTCTGCTGTTTATTTTTTATAGCTTGTTAATTGTTAGTTGAATCAGAATTACTTTGACATTATTTTTGCATGATCAGGAGTAAACTGGTGGCTTCTTTCCAACACCAGTATAGTGGTACTTTCATTAAATACGGAAAAAAAGTAACGTAGCTAAGATGGCGGTTGTTGAGTGTGAGCAGTGTCCAGCATTCAACACTCAACTTTCTGACTGTTATGAGTGGACTATCCAGGTAGGCTACTCTGAGTTTCAATTGAGAAAAAGTACTAGTCTTTTTGCTGCTAAGAAAGGGTCTCTGTTGTGTGGCTTTTGATGATTATTAGAACATAGCCTTGCTGTTCATCACAAGTAACCTAATGTTTACCACCTAAACATCTTGTGAAGGTCTGAATATAGCACACTTACCGTCAGTTGTGTTAACTGCCACTGAATAGGAATACATATTGACATTATTCCAGTACCCTTGAATGTTATTGAGTCCTATAATGTAAACCTCTATTGTTATCCTAGTTTTCCTATCTCCAGTGTTTGAATTTGAACTAGTTGAGAAAATTGATAGAAAAATTACAACTTTCTGCTAAAAAATGAAAATCACATGTTTAGCTAAAATCCTAATCATTCAAACTAAACTCCGATTGCTTGGCTTGTCAAGAGTGTTGATGTTTTTGTTTCATGTGACAGGTCATACATTAACCTGCCATAATAAGTCACTCCAAAACACCTGAAAATAATGAGCTCCCTAGTTGAGGAGGTGCCAGAATCCACACAGTGTTAAAGGGATCCCAGTTCTTAAAGGTGGGATAAGCCGGGAGAGAAGGCTGACGGCTGCCTGCATCCCCACCAGACCATCTTTCACACTTCTAATTAGTGTTTACGTTGTGTTAATTGTTACTCCAGACACACAGTAAAAGTTGTACTTGTTTCTGTGTTATGTTGTTTTCACAAAGGAATGATGTTGTTTTCAAAAAGGAACTTTAGCTTGCACTATGCCAGATTTTGTAGCAACTCTAGACTTTTTTCTTTGTAAAGCAGCATGTTTTCTCCATATTTGATTTTACTTTTTCTCACAGGATAAAGACATCGACTGGTATGGACCAGGGGACATTAAAAACGACTACTTTTCTATACTCTGATCTGTTTGAACAGAGCAGTGGCGGTTCTACGGGGTGGCACGGCCTTGCCACCCCAGCTGCCACCCCAGTTGGCAGCTTTGTTTTGAAAGAAATGTTGTGGCTCATCGGACATTTATGAGAGAAAATCTCTAATGTCTGAGTGCAAGTGAATGCAGCACAAGATACGAGTCTTGTAACCCCTCCCCCGGACCTGGCGCGAGCATGGAAATATGATTGGCGCCGATTTAATTTGAACGGGGGACAGCGCAAAACGAGAAGCATTTCGGATCCAAGCAGACGGAAGGAATGAGGTATTTGCGGTCTACAATGACAGAGAAGAGACTGTCAAGTTTGGCTGTACTCAGCATTGAATCAAAACGCACTAAAGCTGTTGATCTTAATACGTTTGTGAGGCATTTTGCTGAACAAGATGGTAATCGCCGCATTCAGCTGTAATAGACATGCCAACTTGATGCTCTGCTCACGGATGACTCGATGAGCATAAAAAACTGTTAAGATGATGACCTTGTATGTGTATATATATTTTTTTTCTTTGAGGGGGTCTGCCCCCAAAAAACTGTTTCAAGTCCTGATAATGTAAAATAAGACAGTGTGTAAAACTACACTGCCCAGCCAGACCCGGCGGCAGACATACATCTGTGGGCGGGCATTTCATTTACCAGGGCGGGCCCACCCCCCGACCACCAGGCCCCACCCCATTTTAACGTAACTTATGTGCATATATAGTTGCAGACAGATTTAGGCGTTATGTTTGTGCACGCAATGAAACCTTTTGAGCATAGGAAATGTACACATGTGATCAGGATAGAGGCACAAAAATAACGCTAGTTCAGCACCATGGATGGATTACCTATGAGTAATTTAAAACATTTAATTACATTACAGAAAAAAGCTGTGAGAATGCTGCTACTAAGAAAAAACAATGTATTGAGTCAAGGCTGTTAACATTTAAAGATGTAATAGAATATCAGACGGCTTTAGTTATGCAGCAAAAAACAGAATACTGTCAGAAAATATACAAATATAATATGCAAATGTGTTTTAATTTCAGAGGATGAGCATCAGGAGGAAATTACATGTTAAACATCAGTTTGCCCCATCGTATACCTGGCTGAGAATTTTGTCTGTGCTCAGGCCAGCTTTGCGTATTTCATCAATGAGTGTCTGTGTGAGGGGTTTTGCATCACCTGCAGCTGCTGTGGCGATTGTCAAGAGCCTCTCTTTTATGACATAGTTCTCATCAACAAAACGCAGTACAATTGAAATGTTTTCACAGCCTGTTGGGTCTCGGGTTGCATCCATTTGACAGTGTAAAAGGAGTCGCCTATTTCCTCTACAATATGCTCCGTTACAACTTTGCTCATCAGGTCAATTATTTCGTTTTGTATATCATGGCTTATGTAGGTAGCATTTTTGGGAATGGTGGGGCAATTTTCGCGAGTTCTGGGTCCTTTTCGATGGTATACTCAAACAATGACAAACATAACCCACTGCCAGACTTGGATATACACTCTAAAGAGTCGTGGTCACCTCGGAAACGAAGATTGTTGGTAGAGAGAAAAGTCACAATGTCAATAATGGAGCCCACATCATATTTGTTACGAGCCAGCTGATCTTTGTTGACAAGAGTTGTGATTTCCTGACCAGTCTCGATGCGCATTTGTTTTCTCTCCACAATTTCTCACACACTAAATGTTCCTTGGAAGAGCTGTGTTTGCTAAGACCCGTGCCCTTTTGTAAGGCATGCTTCCAGTCTTTGAAGCCTTTTATGGTGAACGATGCATCATGAAGATGAGCCTTAAACCTTCTGCATGGGAAACAGTATGCAGCATCGCCTTTTACGGAGTATTCAAGCCAGGGTCGGTTTTGGTACCATGAGCTGGCAAAACTACGTTTTTTCCCGGAGAAGAGCCGAGAGGGGAAACTATCCAGGACTACCTGTTTTGGTGTATCCACGCCAAGGTCCTCTGGAACTAGAAAACTAAAATCTCCAAGATCACGAGCGTTTAGAACGGGAGCTGGGCCTGGGCTGCTAAAGGATGAACTGCTGCTCCTGCCGGCTCCGAAGAGGCTTCGTCTGACAACGTTGACTCGGGACCTGGTGGAGGAGAAGGAATAGGTGGTGGCGGGGGACACGTCAAGTTGCCAGCATCTGGTGCTGAGTTGCCACAATCCTTTTGTGAGCTCTTATTGTTCGTGAACCACTTCCTAATATCCATTGTTGCCGATACATATAAAAAAGGATAATAGCCTAGCCAAACTAACCGCCACAGTAAACTGACAGGCTGTTGTGACGCGACTCACTTTAAAAAAAAACACACACAACTCAACCCCGCGAAAAACCAGTCTCGCGCAGAGATTCATTCAGAATTTCATAGCAAAATTAAAAAGATATATTATACTAATGTTTCAACATAGTTTAATACAAAAATAAATGGTATGACAAAGCCCTACAAATAACAACAATAAACATAATAATACAAACATTTAAAAAATATTTTTATATAATAATTTTTTTTAATCAGCTCTGATTTCTCATGGGCGGGCCCAAATCCTGGATGGGCGGGCCCGGCCCCATGGGGCCCGCCCATGACGCCGGGCCTGTGCCCAGCCAAAAAAAAGTAACCACTTTGATTTAACCAGTAAGGACTTTCCACTGGATAATAACTGCAGCGATGTTTATGTTTTAGCTGAATACACGTTTTTTAACCCTAACTGATGCAGTTAGTCACTTCTTTAATGTTTGTTCTTTCTGATGTAAAGTCAAGGTTGTAACTGTTTGCAATGAAGTCGTGGGGCGCTGAACTGTTCTTTTGATTCTTTTGATTTATGATAGTAATTACTTGTCTTTCAATTTGAAGGAGGGTGAGCAAGCATCTTGAGGAACATTCATCATTATCTGGGGCGGTGGTGGCGAAGTCGATAGGGACTCGGCTTGGCAACTGGAAGGTCACCAGTTCAAGTCCCGGCAAGGACCAAGTGCTACCGAGGTGTCCCTGAGCAAGGCACCGTTCCCCACACTGCTCCCCGGGCGCCGTTCAAAATGGCAGCACACTGCTCCTAACACTAGGATGGGTCAAATGCAGAGAAACAATTTCCCCACGAGGGATTAATAAAAGTCCATCTTAAATCTTAAATCTTAAATCTCCTCCAAAAAATATAGTTTATTTAATAATAACACTGAATATGTGAATCATAAAAGTGATTGACAGCTGATAGGAATAATATGATTGTTAATAGTATCATATTAACTTAGACAAACATCGACGAGATGATTAATGTACTTATTGCAGCAGCTTATCTGCATAGATTTGGTACCCCAGTTGCGTTTTTATATGTACAAAAGTGGTGGGCACAAAAAACGTAGATGTCTATAAGCTTCTGCAGTGAGGTTCATGGCTGGTGTGGCACTGGCTCTGACTCTTCAGGTTTACAAATTTTGACCTAAATCAAAATATAATATTATTTTCAAAAGCTTTTTTTGTCTGATGCTTCGATTAATTTTAAACAGACAGTTCAACAAAAGGATACCCAAAAAATTAAATTTTATCATTTAAATATTTAATTGTTCTCTCTTAGTAAGATCCCATTTTCAATACAATTGTGGTCTTACCTTGACTTGAAGATTAAGTCCATTTGCCTATCCTTCTGGACAAAAATCTCTATTACTTTTTTGGAAAAGTCCTCCTTATCTTCTTGTAGTTTCAAAAGTCTATCATAAATCTAATCCATAGATTTATGATTCAAAAATTATAAATGTAGGGTAGACATGTGGATATTATCCGGCTGAACAAAACGTGCATTTATCTAACAGCTACGTTTCCCACAGATCTTATTTCAAGCTATTTTCTAAAATCCCATGGAGAAATCTCATTGCTTTTTTGTGGAGGGAAGCCATGTGCAGCTTACTTTCCTGGTTTTAGGACGCGTCTCTCGTCTCCTCTTCACACACTTTTCGCGGCACACGTACTTACAGCCAATCAGCTCTGAATTATGTGAGATGACGTATGGTGGGGATGGCAGCTCAGTGCCCCTATGGTCATTCTTTTTTTGCCACACACATTAAATTGAAAAATACTCTGTGCATGCGCTGTGTAGTTTTACTGTCACCATTGACTTAGACAGTGAGAGGGAGGGGCATGATCTGGTTTTGTCCCACATGGCTCAAAACGGCTCAATAGGCACACACTGTAGACACTAATTAGAAGAACACAGACTAAAACAGCAATATACAGACAAATCAGGTTTTTTTGCATTTCTTTGCATTTTTTTGTAATCATTATTTGTAATACTTTCTGCTGACACTAGGTGGGGCTGCCCCTAATGACCAGTCGCCACTGGGTACCCCTGCTGGTCTAAGAGTCAAACTCATTCAGTTATTGTTCAGTTAAAATGCATTCAATTATGTCTGCCACCTTATATATTTATATGTAAGGCTTTACTGATGTGCCACAATAATGTTACCTAATGTTATTCAGTTAAAATAGCATCTTTGAAGTTTGAGAAAGGAACGATTTAAAGAAAAGAAATTGTACGAAACAAGCCAAGGCAAGTTTATTTTACATAACACCTTTCAACACTTGGCAATTCAAAGTGCTTTTAAAAATTGGAAGACATTAAGAGCATTGAGAAATAGTGCATCGGAAACACATTATAAAATGGCATTTAAAAACATTAATTAAAAAGCAAAGATAATAAAATAAACATAATAACACAGGTATAAAATACATGAAAAAAAGGTTACAGTGCATTGTAAGATATGCATAATTCAATTAAAAGCAGCGACAAAAAGAAAAGTCTTCAGCCTGGATTTAAAAGTAGTCAGAGTTGCAGCGGACCTGCAGGTTTCTGGGAGTTTGTTCCAGATATTTGGAGCATAATAACTGAACTTCTCCATGTTTAGTTCTGACTCTGGGGCAGGGGCAGCGGGTACTGTAGGCTAGGGAAGGCTAAGCCTTCCCAAATATTTGTGTCACTGCATCCTGGTAAAATAAAAATATAATGTATAATGTTTGTGTCTTTGACATTAGCACTGCTATGCAGCCACCTGTGCCCTGTACTACGAAGCCAGTTCAACAGACCCTGGATATGTTTGAGTTATCTTAACTAACACTAACAAACGAGATCTCGCTAAGCGGTCCTACGACGCTGGTTATCAACTCGGTAAATCAAGCCAGGGTTTCTCTCACCAGCTGAGAGCACGTTCACGTGAAAGGGGTGGGGTTAGCTACATTTGACCAATCACAAACAGGGACCAGTGTACTGACAGCGCAGTGTCATACTTCATTAATGAAAAGTAAACTAATATTAGACAAATATGAACTTTAAACATCCATGACTTAAACATATAATCCAGGATACAAGCCACATAGTTGCACCTGCAAGGTGAATATAGAACAACTGGTTAAAAAATAACTAGGCCTACCGAGTGTTTGAAAGCGTATAGTTTAATGATATCACTTCCCCATCTAAGACACGAGTGGATCTGACTTTAATTACATTTGAGTTGAGTGTTTCGTTAACTTAATGTGTTGATTAAAATAATACTTCTACCTACAGTATGTGACACTGTAAGGTACGGCTCGAGAAGCTGACTCAGATAAGGAAATATTGTGATATTATATGATCGATGATCTGATTGATGATGTGATATCAGTGTGATGTGAATGATAAGTGCGACACGATCGGCGTCTTCTCTGCATACGACAGTTTAAACTGTATTTCCTTTATCCTGTAACATGACTTAATAGATTTAAACTCCGCACACTGAGCTCTGATTGGTCAGCAGGCGGTGCTTCCACTGAGTTGATCTCTTTTCTATAGACGCCGGAGGTGGGCAGCGTCAGGTAAAACAAAGTTATTTAGCCTTCCCAAACCTGAGCCTCACGCGCCGCCTATGCTCTGGGGACAGAAAGCAGACCTGTCCCAGAAAACCTGAGAGTTCTGGATGGTTCATAATTTAGCAGGAGTTCAGAAATGTATTTTGGCCCTAAACCATTCAATGCTTTATTGAAATAAATTCTTTAACAGACAAGAAGCCAGTGTAAAGACCTCAGAACTGGACTGATGTGATCCACTTTCTTAGTGTTAGTGAGGACTTGAGCAGCTGCGTTCTGAATTAGCTGCAGCTTTCCAATAGATTTTTTAGTGAGACCTGTAAAGACACCATTACAGTCGATTCTACTGAAGATAAAAGCATGGACAAGTTTTTCCAAATCAGCTGTGACGTAAGTCTTTAATCCTCGATATATTCTTAAATTGATATTAGGCTGATTTAGTGATTTTTTTAATGTGACTGTTAAAATGAAGGTCAAAGTCCATGACTACACCTACATTTCTGTCTTTATCTGTTGTTTTGAACATTGCTGACTGAAGCTCAGCGCTGACTTTTATTAGTTCCTAAAAGGCTCCAAAACAATTACCTCAGTTTTGTCTTTGTTTATTTGAGGAAAGTTCTGACACATCCAGTTATTTATTTTTTCAATGCATCTACTCAGTATTTGAATTGGAGCATAGTCTCCTGGTGAAATGGTTATGTACATTTGTGTGTCATCTGCTTATAGTAACTTATTATGTGGTCAATTATTATGGTATTTTTCATTATCTGAGTGATAGCATGTAGATGTCAAAGAAAAGAGGCCCCAAGATGGAGACTTGAGGAACTCCACATGTCATAGTTGTCAACTCAGATGTATAGTTACATTTAGAAACAATGTTTTTTATGTCCTTTACGTACGTAGGATTCAAACCAATTCAGAACTGTTTCCCAAAGTCCGACCAAGTTTTCCAGTCGGTCTAGTAATATGTTCTAGTCAGCAGTGTCAAACGCAGCACTAAGATCTAATAATACTAACACTGAAGGTCTGCCACTGTCTGTGTTTAAGTGGATGTCATTGAAGACCTTAATAAGAGCAGTCTAAGTGCTGTGGTGAGTCGAAAGCCTGACTGGAACACATCAAAACAGTTATTTAAATGCAAGAAATGACTCAGATATTGAAAAACTACTTTTTCAATTAACATAACAGAGATAACCTTCAAAAGTGTACACGTGTTAAACCACTAGTTTAACCACTATTCATGGTATACTCCCGGAAGCCTGGTGCTTCAATTGTAGCAAAAAATGCTTAAAAACTCAAGAGCTAATTGCTATTGCCCCCCATTGTAATTGTTTGGTCTAAAGCTCAAGTAATATGGCTCAAAACATGTATTCATTCATTTAGTTTTGTACCTAATATATTTTGACTGCAATATTTGCAAATGTTCCATATGTGTGAAATGTTCCATACATGTCCCCTACACCTTTTGAGAAGGCTGATTTGGTCCAAAAGTACAATTTGTAAAATATTTTTTAAAAAGCTTGCGCACCAAAATAATTATTGCGCATGTATTTTTATAGCCCCGTTTTGGTACATATCTACTCTAACCTGACTTTGATTCCCCAATTATACTGCCTAAAAGTGTATATGTTGAAGACCAGTTCAAATCTTCTTACCTCTGATGAACCCATCACTTTTCAGCACAAGTACAAGTCAACTGCAGCGTATGTCTTTACTCAGTTTAAAAATGACATAACTGTTTGTTTGTCAGTCTTGCTAAAACACAACATATTGTGTGATGTTATACATTGACGAAACCCTCTCTGATTGGATGGCCCAGGACGTCATACTGGAAGGCATTGTCTATGCAGTTGTTTTTTTGTATGGCTAAGACAACCATTAACCCTAACACAGATCTGTGTGTCTCTGTTGAGGCTCTGCATCACATCTTTGGTTCCATCATGACGTTTGGCATTTCTCAGGAGCAGTTCTGTTTTCCGGGCTCTAATGCCTCGTGTGTTACGGATCAGTTCAATGCGGGGAGCAAAGTCGCCCTTTACTTGTTGTTTGTTTCATGTATGCTGGTTACCATTTTAGGGAACTTTATTGTCATGGTATCAATAGCTCATTTCAAGCAGTTGCATAATCCCACCAATGTGCTTGTTTTATCTCTTGCTCTTTCGGACCTTCTTGTGGGTCTCGCTGTGATGCCCTTCAGCACCATTCGGACCATTCATGGCTGCTGGTTTTACGGGGATGATTTCTGTATGCTTCACTCAAGTTTTGATATGTTTCTTACCTCTGTCTCTATATTCCACCTAGTTTGTATTGCGGTGGACAGGCAACAAGCAATATGTAATCCTCTGCATTACTCTAGGAATATCACCATGTCAGTGGCGTGGATTATGGTATGTGCAAGCTGGGCGTTGGCTGCCGTCTTCTCTTATGGACTACTTTACTCAAAGGCTAATGTAGTAGGGTTAGAGGAGTATATGGAATCGATAAAGTGCCTCGGCAGTTGTAACCTTCTCTTTAACCCCCTTTGGAGCATCCTGGACGCTGTAATTGCCTTTTTCTTTCCCTGCACTGTTATGGTTTGTCTGTACACTAAGATATTTATCGTGGCAAAAGAGCATGTCAGAAAGATTGGAGATATGGGCAATTGTTCAAACGACAGAGGGTTGGTTAAACAGTCTGAGCATAAGGCTGCAAAGACTCTGGGTATTGTGCTTGGTGCCTTTATCTTTTGTTGGATGCCGTTTTTTATTAACTCAATAATCGATGCCTACATTGGCTTTAACACACCTGCTGCCGTCTTTGAGGCTTTTCTTTGGTTGGGTTACTTCAACTCAACCTTAAATCCAATAATCTATGCCTTCTTTTACACTTGGTTTAAGAAATGCTTTTATCTTATTGTCAATCTGAAAATACTTAACCCCCATTCTTCAACCATAAATGTGCTTACACATTTATGAAAGTAGTGGTGAGTATTTGTATGGAAATGATTGCATTAAGAGCCGCTTTGAATGCATTTGTTACAGCTGATCTCTCTTGCTCAGCCAATGAAAGTGTGAAATGTACTACAGCACTATGCCTTATTTTCCTGTGACACCTTTTTGGTGAGCATTCCAGTTTATTGTCATTATGATTGTAAAAATTACAATTAAGTCAAAATATTTCAATCTGTTAATGCCACCATCTAAACGAAGGTACATTTACCACATAAGGAACTTTATTGTTTTTATGGAAATTTGAATAACTAAAGGTGTTACTATGAATAAATGCGAACAATTGTTTATGTTTTGTCATTGAAACTAGAGTAGGTTAACAATCCGTGTATCTACCGTCCATTTGTTTTTTCTTTATTAAACACGTAAACGGAAGAGCGACGAGAGGCCTTTTTGCTTTTTAATTTACTAATGGTCCTTGGAGCGAGGTGCGGGGCGAAACTCACGGAAGTGATTTCAAAACAAAAGCACTCGTTTGCTTGGAACGGGGATAATATTATAAACAAGGGGAAACAAGGTGAATTTAGTGATCACAACAAAAACGGCCCAGACACATATTGAGCCCAGAAAATTAATGTTATTAATGGCTGTAAATATAATAAGTCTATGTCTAAAATGGACAACACTGTTAGGAGATTTAAACTATACAGCAATTCTGCACTGCGTCACTCAGTCGCCTCTCGAGTTTGTTTTTTCAAATCAGCTGCTCTTCATTTTTTGTCCTGCTATATTTGATGATCGATACAAATATTTGTTACCATAGGTTCTTAATAAAACTGATACTGTTGGACTCTGTACTAGTTTGACTGCTACCAGAAATAAAATGAAGTACTTTTACGATGTACTTTGTGAGTAATCCTCTGTCAGAGTCCCCTCCATAGTACATAATGCATGTTTTCTGCTATCTTTGATGAGTGATAAAAAGACAATTGTACCATTAGTTCTTAATGATATTGATACTGCTGGGCTCAGTAGTCTTACACGTACTACCACAATACAAGGAAGTACTTCTAGTGTGTTGTTTTAGATAAAATCCTCTGTCAATGTCCCCTCCTGAGAACAAAATCAAGCCACTTCTGCTAAGTTTGATGAGGGAAAAAATGATTTTTGCCATTAGTTCTTTGTGAGTTTGACACTATTGGACTCAGTACTAGTGAAAATACTCCCACAAGTACTATGAGGTACTTTTACTGTATACAAGAATGCATGTTTTTCTGCTATTTTTAATAAGCATAAACACACCTTTCTTCATGAGACTTATATTGTTGGACAGAGTATTGAGAGGATATGGTGGACATATTATCAGCAATACTTCCAGTGAGTACTCCGGCAGCAGCATTTTCACACCTTGGAAAGTCTTTAGAGTCTGGCCTGGATAGCTGGTCACACATATCCTTCAGCAAAGTGACACACTCTGTCAATCTGGTTGGCCTCTTATGATGTTGCTGTCTGTTAATATATAATTATTTCTCTGCTGCTAGTTTGTTCCTTGCAGATTATTCAGTCTCATCAGCGTTCAAAAAGGTGTATAACACAGCAAAGGGAAAACGCCAAAAAGCATAGTAGGGCCCTTCAAACACAATTAATAATCGTACTGTAATGCAATATACCTGTAAATGTCATCACACATGAGTAAAGTTATAGTTCTAAAAGAGAAGCCTCTAGTTTATTTGGTCATGTGTTTCTATCTTGCTATATGTATTTGTTTTATCTTTTACAAAAATCATTCATTCAACAATACCACTTCACTCTCACAACTGCCACTTCTAAAGAGATTTGGTAATGACCTTGACTTCAAACAACAATAATTAATAGTATGATATAATATTTAGTTGTTTTCTATTTTAGTATTCTAGCAACAAGCAGAAAAAGTTACAACCATTTAATATAATAAATAATGTCTTGTCTCCTCTGAAGGGTCACAGCTCTCACCCTGCACTTCACGTGAGGGTTAAATCATCCATACTGTATGCAAACCTAAAGTGTACTTGTAGCCTCTGAATTAGCCACGGGCAAAACAATATTAAGGCCGTTAGCACAGAACTCTAGCTATACCGATCGATATACTTATTGGATCTGCACAAATAAGCTTAGCTAACATCCTGAGAGTCCACAGATTATAGAAATATAAGGATCATCACTGAGCGATCAGAACTCATGACAGGGGAAGCAAATACAGACAACACACGACGTAGCTTTAGGTAGCAGAACACGGAGATATGCTCACCTTAGCTGTTATTCAAAAGTCGTGTTCAATGGCATTAAAATGAGAAAAAACGCGGTTGAAGGTTAATCCATAGGTTAATCCAATGTGTCTGTCACTTTGAAAAAATTATTGATAATCCATAATTCCATTTTTATCCAAAAATCAGAGAAGACAAATTAGCTGCTAATGGTAGCCACCAGAGGCTAGCACATCTTCCGGTTTTTCTACGAGTAACTATCACTCCTTATTTGGTAAACTGTGTATGTATGTGGAACTTTCCCTCCATTCCATTGGCTCTGACGGTTAGAAAGAGATGTCAATCAGCAAAATCGACCAAGGGGGGCCAGAGATATGGAAAATTCCCCCATTGACCCCAGAAGTGGGTTTTTTTTGCTACATCTCTCTAAAAATGTCAAATTTCACTTGTTTTGCATCAATCTTGATACAGGGTACTTATATGTTGCACTTTGAATTCCTAAAGCTTTTAGTCTTCTAACCCATCATCCAAGGGTGGTTAAAAAATAATTGATCCTGAGACACTGAGTGAGTTTCCAATGCAATGACAGTCCCGTTTCTTATTGAAAAATGTAATTTACAAAATACTGTTGACTCATCCAATGTTTTTTTGAGTAAAGAAAATGAAACTTTAAATAATGTAAAGTATCAGGTCTTTTTTGGCAACTTGGAGACATTTGAAACAAGTTGTAAAGACACATTTTCTTCTTAGTAAAATGACGATTTTTATCAAAACAAGTACAAATGAATACATATGTTTTTCAGCTCCTAGGGACATTGACGTAAAAACCAACAACCTTCTCGTGCAAACATGAGCTGTTTGTTTCGGCACTGGAGTGCAACTATGACACACTTGTGAACAATCAATCAGTCAATCAATCGATCATATTGTACATCTCTTCCCACATCACATATAATTAGATTGAAATCTAGTAGTCTGTTCTGTGCGCAAGGCACGAGGCAGTTTTAACCAAATACTTTTAAAATGTCATTAAAATAATGTCCAAGTTTGAATTATAACTCAAATAATTCCTGTAATGTAATTTCCACACATTAACACAAGGTTCTGCAATTAACTGGTGGTCTCTTGTGTGCGCCATCCCCGCCGCTAACTTTCTAGTGAGCACAATAACGCTTTTTGTGTCCATGTCCCCTTAGGGCCCGTAGGGGTCAAACAAGAAAGGATTAAGAAAAACTGCTGTAAGCTATTGCTAACAACATCAGAAAAAGTAATGACTTCTGTTGTTACATCTGGATTTGTATTAACTCAGCCAAGGAGTTTGTGTTTGATATTTGTCAGCAGGATTACATAAAAAATACCCAACAAGTTTCGCTAAAATATTGATTGAAATTAAAACATGAACAGAGAAAACACATACAATTTGGGATCTAATCAGAATCACACGGCTGATTATTATTTTTCAGTTATGGAAACGCCCTCTTGGAGGTCCGAGCTCTCAGGGTGCTCTTCTGGTTTAAGATGTTTTTAAAGCTTATTTTATCACATCTTTAACATCTACTAAAAAAAATCACACTGTGTGCAATTTGCTTACTTTCATAACACGCAAAATCTTTTCCATATCCACACGGTACGTCATTCCACGTGCCTCTAACCGTCATCCATCCACACGGTTCGCTCGCTCCGCCGCTGCTGGGTTCACCAACCTTCCACCTGGTATAGTGAGCTGGGCCCCTGCCATCGGACCACATCCATCCACCTGTGAGTGTTTCCTCTTCGAAGCCCGATCCAGCTGTATGTCGCATGACTGCCAAGAGTGTTGCCCAGATCGTTCTTGTCGCTCATGTTGTTCACCGTGGCCAGGTCGGTATACATTAATCTGCAGAAGCTCAGAGGCTTTGGGCAGAAGTTTAGGTAGTTAACAAGTGGAGAAAGAGCAGAAATATTTATATACACATCACAAAGGAGGAATAAGGGTGTTCAGGGTGTTTTTTTTTGTTTTTTTTATAATTCGCCTGCGACCACGATGCCATCTGCGATCGATTAACTGGAGGACAATGATCCCTCGCTCTACGCTTCCCAGTCCCGGACTGGCCATCGGGAGGACAGGGGGGTTTCCCGATGGCCTGGCCTGTTAACGCAGCGTCCACATGGCGGCGTGCGTTGAAGCTTGCTGGCGGGCGTGTCTGAAACTCGACCAACAACCAATCACATGAATCTCCCGCCCCGGACACACAAGCACGCGGTGTGATTGGCTAGAGCTCGTACTGGCATATGATTCGATTGGCTGACGCTTCCATCGAAGCTTCAAAAGTTGAACATTGCTCAACTTTTGCAGCGAGCCAAGCGTAGCGACGCTCCCACAAAGCAGTTCGGCGAAGCGTGACGTCACCTCATTCAAAGTGAACGGGCAGAAGCGTTGAAGCTTCAACGCACACCGCCGTGTGGACGGGCCGTAAGTGGCCTGCCTCACACAGGGTGACTGGCTGTCTACATGATGTGGCCTGCCGACATGGCCACTGTCATACAGATCATAAATCAAAGCCCTTGATTGGTCTCTGTGTGTCATTCAAGCTCGGGATAACCTCAGCACAGGCGAGGTAAAGGACTCTGAGTGTTTAGATCAGGGGTCGGCAACCTTTTTGATATGAAGTGCCATTTAAAAAAAAAATTGTTATCAGCGTGCCAACGATCGAGAATTATCAAGGGGGGGGGGGGGTTGAGGAGCTTGACACTCGTCAACTATCAGCAGGAGGGCGGGGGAGCCTCGCTGCAGTGTGTGGACCTGTCAGCGCAACTTACATGATGCCGAATTTAACAAACACATTTAAATAATTGGTTTAAACGGCATAATAATAAGGACGATCGTCCGTTCTGTGATTCTCCAGAACACATCTTATGATATTAGGGTCATGCAGAGTGAGATGAGATCGCTGTCCCTTTAAGAGAGAGAGAGAGAGAGAGAGAGAGGGGTGTGGCTTGTGCATACGTGTGTGTGGATGGTAGAGCGATAGTGAGAGAACCTGAGAGAACCTATGGAGGGAACGTGTGTATGTTTCTGGAAGTGAAACGAGGAAGCAGAAAAACAGAGATCTGTGATGTATTTTGTGAAACAGAAGAACAGCTAAATAACTGCAACGGCCTCCCAAGAAGAGTTCGCCTCTCTCCAGTCATTTAAGCTAAAGTGGGTTATTGAACCTGAAGCTTGTTGCTCCTTCTGCCCTCCTCGACTACGGTCTGGGAGCCGACAGGAAAGTTCAACACACAGATGGCCAGTGCGCCCCTTTGTAGCATATTATTTCAATGAGAGATGAGCAGATCGCCACTGGGCTTTCAACTAAATATAAAGCCACGCAAAAACTGCGGCATTTGTACAGCTCCTTATGGGTAGGCTACTGCAATTAGTGAAGTGCTTTCCTCTCTGTGGTGAAACGATCAGCACCACGGAGGAAAGCGGCAGAAAGTCACCTGGAGATAAAGAGAGCGGGGCTGCGCTGCGCTGCGTGCGTGCATGGCTTCCTTCTGCGGGTAACGGGGAGACGCGCTCTGGCGGCGGTCTCGTTCAGGATCCGAAAATACAATTTAAATATTTTTGCACACTTATTCCACTTATTCCTAGTGTGCCACTGGTTACGGTGCCGCGTGCCAATGCTGGCACGCGTGCCAGGGGTTGCCGACCCCTGGTTTAGATTAACTTAGTCTAAGTTCTCAGTGGGTCTCAAACGGTTTGGTCACCATTTATGTAAACACATATTTCAAACAAATAAATAAACAAGTTTCAGTTTTTTTTCATATTGGAAATGGTATGTTATTGGTTATGGCCATGATTTTATGATTATTGAAATGTATACAGTTCTGTTTCATATAGGTGTTCCCATAGATCTAGTCTCTTTATTTCCCCCTCAAAATGCACCAGATTGATGCATTTAACTCCAAAATAAAAAATAAAATCTTACCCCGGACCCACCTAGAGGATTTGAGGTCCACCCGCACTTAAAATCACATGGATAGGTTCCTAAATACTTTTACCATGTCCATATTTTTATTTGTGGGTAGTAGATTTAAACTATAGGGCTATCTGGGCACTGCCTGTACCTGTTCGCTCTGCCATCGCGTGAAGGGTCTGCTAACAAGCGACCAACAGCAAGGTTAATGTAAATGTTGTTGCACGTCACCTCAACCTGTTTCAATGTCATTTCGTGCAAAGCACTTCCATTAGAGCGTAGGCAACACATTTGAGTATGAGTCGCCCTTTTGCATCCCGTGCTTTAACCTTCACCTTGGGTTGTTTGTGTTCCGTTTCACTGACGTGTTGCTTTGTGTATCTTACCAATCAAATTCGAACACAATTGATTGAATTTGCATTTGTAGATGCAGAAGCTTGTGTTTTAGGATATTAAAGTAACCTTGAAACACTCAAAACTTTAACATTTGTGACTATCTATTTGCCTATTGCTTTTATAATTGTCATGCAAACAGGGCGGTGGTGGCGAAGTCGATAGGGACTTGGCTTGGCAACTGGAAGGTCGCAAGACCAAGTGCTACCGAGGTGTCCCTGAGCAAGGCACCGTTCCCCACACAGCTCCCCGGGTGCCGTTCAAAATGGCAGCACACTGCTCCTAACACTAGGATGGGTCAAATGCAGAGAAACAATTTCCCCACAGGGATTAATAAAAGTCCATTTTATCAATTCAATGCACCTGACATTTCCAAGCTCTTACAAAAATATCTAATGTATAGATGGACCGTCTGTGGATACATTTGAATTGTTACTAAAACATACTCAATGTTGTGCAAGCATTAGTGTGTAAAGGTTGAGTTTCAACAAACAACTGGACATAAAATACAAAAAAAAAAACAGGCATTTCCTTTTAAATCTATTCATTTTTATTCACAATCAGTATTAGAAGCATGTAATGGGTAAACAGACACACATTCCTGACCTCAGAGTGCATCCTAAATAATCAAAAAAAGTGATTAACGGTATATGGCAAAAAGCAAGTTAAATACAAACTGTTCATGGCATTTCATTTAGTACATTTAAAAGAAGAAGTAAAAATATTGTTTCTGTTGTATTAATAATTGTACTCTACTTTCTCAATCTATTCCTAATAGGACATATATTTGTTTCAAAGTAGCACACACTCTGTAATCGGACTCCCTCCACAAGGTAAACATGTGGAAAAGCAAAGAAGATAGTACACATTTAGACAAAAATAGATGTATTGCATGCATGTTTATCTGTCAAGAGAAAGCTTTCAGAAGGAGACGCACACCTTAAAATGTAGAAGTAAATGATATCGAATATGACCCAAGGTTGCTCAGGCTTTATACCAAAGGCCATTTCTACTGATCATAATTCCATTGTTGAGGTCTACCAGAATATATTTACATTGTTCCATGTTCTTAAATCACACATATTAGCTATGCATAGATGGCAATAAAAGCCTTGAAGCCTTGAAACGTGAAACATCTTAATCCCGACAGTCATATCAAATCAATGGTGGCACCTCTGGTTAACAGTTTCTGTAATGAGAAGAACATTAAATTACTAACATGATTAAGAGCAGATTATATTTCACCCAAAGGATCATTCTGATTCCCTTTATATGTACTCATGTCACATGTTAAAAAGCACATCACATTATTTTTAGATACTGGCCCCAATGGTAAAGTGTTGATTTTCTGCTTTATATTTGTATATGTCGTTTTAATTCTAAAAGGTTTGATGAAACACAAATCCAAAATAACATCTATATGTTCTGTAAATACTGGAGTCTATGTTTGTTTATATGTCGTTGGACTTCAAAGATCATGTCTTTTAAGATTAGGAAGCTAAACTCACCCCTAAGGGACCTTATGACGTTGGAAGGCGAGTCCACTGCTGTCCCTTCGCCAGCTGAGATTGACATCAGTAATGCCCTGTTGTGCCAGGCTCACTTTCAACTGAAAGTAAAAGAAAGTGTTAGAAATAACATAATCCTTTGTTCTTACTCTTGTTATTTGTAAAACCTTTTACCTTTTCCAGAAGAGCATCGCTGATTGTGGAGTCAGTGAGGTCGACATCAGAGCGCACCGTCATTCTTATTACAGTCTTCTTTACTTTAAGATCTGCATTACAACACAGAATAATGTAGTGATCAATGTCAGGCAAAGTGCAATGATTTAGTGGAACACAGTAATGGAGTGTAATATAATTAGAGTATAAATAATGTATAGGTTATTTAACTAAAAATTTAGTTTCTAATAGTCATGGGAGGATATGTCCCGTCACATATTAAAAATCTTAATTTACAGTTTTAGTTTGAAATACTCATTACATCCTCTAGAACAGTGGATCTCAACTGGTGGGTGAATGAAGGGGGATAACACTTTGTAGCCACACCATGTTATCTGTGGGACAGGAGAATAAAAATGTCACGAACAGCGCATCACATAAAGTATTTCATACAGAGAAAGATTACAAAAATGAAGTTATGACAGAGTAATGACATATTTTGTGTGGGATACATTTTAACAAATTACTAGTACAATAGCCTGCTGTATACTATTTTAAATACAGCCTTACCTCTCCGTTCAACAACCAACTCTATTTTGGAGTGCATGCAAGGCTTTGTCATTTTTCTAAAGTCATTTTATGCAAAACGCACCCTTTTGTGCAGAAGAAAAAAGAACACATTTGGTTACAAGTTGTTCTCGGCATCCGGTGCTTTAACTAGCTCCTTTGGTTGTTGTTTCTTTGGTTATGTTCCAAAACAAATTCTTAAACATTAGATTGAATTAAAATTATTGTTATGCATGATATGTTCAAGCACTTACAACTGTTAAATGAAATGAGACTAAGTATTGATTGACCGTCTGCCAGAATCTTTTACATCAAAAGGTTCTCAGCTTTTAAAGAGGCCTTATTTTGCTTTTTGGGGTTTCCCTTCTCCTGTACAGTGGCAGTTCTAGACCAATTTGAGTGGGGGGCCAGTTATTTTCTGAGGGGGGCCCAATAAATGCACGACGAAAAAGACAAAGACAGTATGAAGTAATTGCGCATAAGAAAACAATGCAATACAGTTATTGGTATTTGTTTCAGTACACATATATATTTCAGATACTTATAGTTACAGTTTTTACGCTCTAATGCAGGGGTCTCCAACCTTTTTTAGGATGAGAGCTACTTTCAAAATAGAAAACAAGTCGTGAGCTACTTTTACTCCACTTTTGTTGTTTTTTGCAGTGTATATATTTAGCTCATTTTAACATTATTATATTCTGACCTTTAACCTTTGTGTTCTGTTTGGGTCTGTGGGACCCGTTTACAGTGTTTACTAAAAGAACATGTAAGCAATTTAATTATTTTTAACCTGCTTTATTTGGGGGGTGGACCTCACCTCCTCTAGGGGGGTCTGGGGGCATGCACCCCCGGGAAGATTTTTTTTAAATGTTGAAGTGAAAAGCATCAATCTGGTGCACTTTGAGCACAAAATGAATTTATGGATACAGCTCTCAACACTAAGATGAAAGGGAGCTGTATACTTTTCAATAATCCAAAAATCTTCGGAATATGATCACAACCAATAATAAATCATTTACACTTGTTTATTCTTATCTTATGTTACCTAGTTAGCATTCTTTTTATTTATGCATATTTTACTAATCACTCCCCTTTTAAATTGTTTTTATTTTTTGTTACTGTCTTATAGTACACATTGGAATGATTTCTAGATAATAGATAAAGGTGTGCTCTCTCTAATGGGTCCGACTAGAATTACAAATATCGTTAGTTCCGTCCAGCTGGGAAGAGACCAGGAGGTAGACCTAGGACCAGGTGGAGGGATTACATCTCTTCGCTGGCCTGGGAGCGTCTTGGGATCCCCCAGTCAGAGCTGGTTGATGTCGACAGGGAAAAGGAAGTTTGGGGCTCTCTGCTGGAACTGCTACCCCCGCGACCCGACCACGGATAAGCGGGAGAAGATGGATGGATGGATGGTTAGTTCCACCTATTCCGTCAGCCAAGAAATCGTTTAATCATAAACTTGTGGCCCCCCCTGGTCCCCCCTAGAACCGCCCCTGCTCCTATAGTGTGTCATATAGGTTTTTTTATACATGTAAATCGCCTGTAAAGATTAAAATCCCAAAGTTTCTCTTCCACACACAGAAGACTGTACAAACACCTCCATTGGACTCTTTTGTTTACTTCTGTAATATATTGAAATCAGTAGGTAACACTAGCACTTCTATTGCCTAGGCTAAAGGGGCGGGACATCTCTGATTGGTTGACCAATCACAAAAGAGCCGGCCAGCTAACCAATCATCATTACTCTGTACAAATTTATTTTAACAAAAGATGGCATGTGAACATAAAATGAAAAAATAACAGAGTGCTCAAAATGGGTATTTTAATGTATATGTTTATTTGTATTCACAATAAGTATTAGAAACATTTGAAGGGGCAAATGATACAGATTTCTGATCTCGAAATGCATCTTAAATAATCAATCAAGTATTAACCATAGTCATGCATCATTTTGAAATGCAAAAAAACTACTAGCTTATCTCTTTAATTTTGTAATAATTAACTTCTTAATTCAACAGTACATGGCAAAAAGCAACTAATATACAATGTTTTTCTTCCGGTTACATTGAGTAAATAAAACAAAATGTGTTTAAAATACTGCATTTTTTTTATGCAAGTACACAAATTAGTCCACATTTTTTCAACTTCCATTCAAGGTCCATTCAAGGTAGCAGGACTCATGTTTTACCCCCTCCAGGTGAAGCAACAGATGTTTATATGGTTATCTGTCAATAGAAGGCTTGAAAAACAAGGCCCGAAAAAGTAGAGACACTACATACTGATATACACCTGAACATCAGCAGGAGAGGACTCTTTAAAGTAGAGACACTACATACTGATATACACCTGAACATCAGCAGGAGAGGACTCTTTAAAGTAGAGACACTACATACTGATATACACCTGAACATCAGCAGGAGAGGACTCTTTAAAGTAGAGACACTACATACTGATATACACCTGAAAATCAGCAGGAGAGGACTCTTTAAAGTAGAGACACTACATACTGATCTACACCTGAACATCAGCAGGAGAGGACTCTTTAAAGTAGAGACACTACATACTGATATACACCTGAACATCAGCAGGAGAGGACTCTTTAAAGTAGAGACACTACATACTGATATACACCTGAACATCAGCTGGAGAGGACTCTTTAAAGTAGAGACACTACATACTGATATACACCTGAAAATCAGCAGGAGAGGACTCTTTAAAGTAGAGACACTACATACTGATCTACACCTGAACATCAGCAGGAGAGGACTCTTTAAAGTAGAGACACTACATACTGATATACACCTGAACATCAGCTGGAGAGGACTCTTTAAAGTAGAGACACTACATACTGATATACACCTGAACATCAACAGGAGAGGACTCTTTAAAGTAGAGACACTACATACTGATATACACCTGAACATCAGCTGGAGAGGACTCTTTAAAGTAGAGACACTACATACTGATATACACCTGAACATTAGAGCATTAAGGCCTCTTTAACTCTCTGTTGTCTGATGTGCGAGCATTACTCGGAAAATAGCTTATCTCTTTCATTTTGTGACAATTAACTTCTTAATTTAACAGTACATGGCAAAAAGCAACTAATATACAATGCTTTTCTTCCGGTTACATTGAGTAAATCAATTATATTGAGGATGACTTCAAGATATTTACAAGCCAGTAAACAGACAAACTCTCCTGCAGCACATTTCTAAACTGAGCTATTCACAAAGGCTCCTCACACAGAAAACGAAAGAGGATTAAAAACAAATAAAATATGTATTTAAAAACCGACACTAAATGCACAAGTCAAACTGAAATTAGATACATTTCACAACTAAAAAATCATAATGTTGTTCACATATTGAACTTAAATTGCCAAAAAAAGTAGGTTAAATGTAAAATGTTATGAGACCTTGCTTAGACACTGTCTATTTTAGACTTATAGTATATAGTATATTCTTACACACAACTAACATTTGAGTTTGACATCAACTTTTATAAAATGTCTCTCTGAGAGGGTTACTTCAACATTGCAGAATGTATACAAGTGAACAAGCATGTACAACTAAACAAGTTAATTCAATGGGAGGTTGTCATGGTTGCTTCCAGTTGATCTTGAAATCAGTGATTCCCATGTTTCTCATCTTTGCCTCCAGCTAAGAAACATACACAAATACCAGGAGTTACATTTGTCCCAACTTGAAATCCAGCCACTCATTCGCTAAAGTTCTTCTATATTGTTAATAACTACGGGAGTAAACTGTTATAAATGCAAATATGAAACAAGATGTATTATTCTCACCTGGATCACGATTTGTTGTTGGACGGCTGGGTCACTCATGTCAAAGTCAGCACTGATCCTCACAAACGTCTTCTTCTTAAATGCTGGAAAATAGTGGTAATGTTATTGAATTTTATGATTTTAGAAGCCCTAGCATTTGTTCATTGTTCTAGTAAATGCACTACAGGAGTAATAGCATCATTTATCATCATAAAGTGACTTTAAGATTCATTTGATCGAAGGCAGCCATTGGTTCAGGTTTATCACAAAACAAGCTTTTGGTTTTCAAAATATTAACAAAAAACTGGATACCTGGCACTTTTAAATCAATTCCATATACTGTATACATGCAATAAATAATCACTGTTCTACTCAAAGTAAAAATAACGCATGTCAACAATGGGAGTGGGGATACAACTATGTTATTATTTTTCATTATCAGTTCACCAAAAAATTATTCTTTTAATCAACTGAAATTAATATGTATTGTATAATGAGGGGAATGCACCAAATCCTTTTATTTGAAAAAAAATGGTTCTACTATTTTTGTTTTGTTCCCACTCACTAGATAACCCTAACCCCTAGGATTAACGTTTGTTCTGATGGAGGAGCCAGCTACCCGCTATTAAAAAGTGGCGACAGATAACCCACAAGTACCAACAAAACAAATAGATTTATTGTCTGACCCCCTGTAGCACTTACTGTAGCAGAGAAACATAGATTTGGTGTCGCAGGACCTGACGTTCCATTTCCTGTCGGAAACATGAGCGCAGTTGGGACCCTCTCCTAAAAGGGGTTGTTCCTGAGACAAGTATCTGAACGAGGAGTAACTCCCATCAGACCACTTCCAGGAGTCTTGAAAGAGGCCGATCCAGGCCAGCTTTCCTTCCGGCACCATGCTCTGGACTTCCTGGTTCTCCGCCTGGTTTCTCACACTGAGAAGGTCTGTGTGGTGTTTCCTGCAGTAGCCTTGAGCGTCGGCCCAATTCATAGCTGTTTCCACGAGAATCTTGCTTTTGAGTGCACCTGTTCTGCCTGTGAACACAGAAAGAATCATGATGCCACCAAAACACAACGAAAACCTACTCGTTCCTGGAATAAAAGAGCATTAGCTTTGAATAAATGTTGATGTGTACATAATATTTTCCTTCATATTACCATCAAAGCATAGGAAGAAGTTAAGTAAGTCACATTGCAGGTCTCTCCATTCTCCAGTGTGTTGTATGCCTGCACAGTCCTGGGTGGCACTCTCCAGATTGGGTTCACCAGCAGCCCAGTTCCTGAACTCAGCTTCACTCGCTCCATAATAACCTGACAGAGACCACCTCCAGGTAGCAACGTCTTCATACAGCCCAATCCAAAAGTCTTTGTTGGAGTAATTCTCCATCTTTTCCATGACCCTATACATGTCCTGAACGTCGTTGATGGTGGCCAGGTCAGCGTACTTCTCTCTGCAGTAGCTCTGGGCTTCAAACCATGTTTTGGGTTCATCAGGAATGAGAATGTAGTCTCGGCCACAGGACACATCGGAGCAGTAATCTTTAACTGTAATTTGAATAGAAAATGCAGGAATGACGTAGCCAGAAAGTACCAGTATGAATGCCTGTTACACATCATGCTCGATTCAATCAGTAAAAGTTTAACAAGGAACATTTTCAATTTTCATTCAGTAGATGATTAGAGATTTGGTTTTAACAAGATACTGATAGATGACAGTATCGTCTGCAAATGGTATGAGCCTTACAATCCTGGTTGGATGTTTGTATTGTAAAGAGATTGTAATACAGCGTTATATGTTTACCATGGGGCGGGGGCAGCTGAGGGAATCTGTTTTGAAGATTTTCCAAAGTGCTATAGACCTCCACCTCGCACAGAGGCGGTGCTACGCCATGATGGATCACAGTCACATAGCGACCCACAATCCCACCGCAATCCAGGGTCATCAAAGAATATGAATTACTGGAGATGACCTCACAGCTGAAAAATATAAAGAAGAAGAAGTGTTTGAAACTCTGCTTGATTTACCTTTAATCGTCATTTATATAATTTCAGAAAGTGCTCTACCCACGAGACAAATTATGAGAAAAAGGTCGAGCTATGCATTCCTCCAACATTGTCCAACTATATATCACCTTGTGTCGTCTACACGGACATCATAACTGAAGCAGCAGTCGGAGCTGTAGGCGAGTTGGACTGCAGTCACACTGTAAGGAACCAGTAGATCCACTGTTACCCACGGACCTGGCTGCTCATTGGCTACGCTGCAGGTGGAAGACTGATCGCCATCAATGACTTTGCCGGCTACACTGTTTTCCAGACTTGAGGAAGAATGAAAAGCCAGTCCTCTCAAAGCCACGTTTTCTAGTGAGGGTCAAACAGAACCAAGAAAAGCATTCTTTACTGGAAGAAATATAACAAAGGCTTCTGTTTAATGTCAAGTAAACAAGGCAGTCTGGAGATTTAGGAGAAGTCTAAACAGCCATTATCATTTGGAGCTTACCAAGCAGAGTACCATACACCTCGACTTCACAAAGAGTCAAAGTCTTCTGTAGACCAGGAAGGTAAACATGTACGAAGCGTCCTTCCATTATTCCACATTGGTAGTTGTATTTCTGCTCTCCCTCTGAAACGGAGATGATGGCACACCTGAAAGAAGGAGGAAGTTAAAGGGGAGAATAAAGGTCACCTATTATGCAAATTCCACTTGTTCATGTCTTTTATACATCAACATGTGTCCCCTCTGTGTGAAGAGATTCTGAAAGTTTCAGGAAAAAAGAGTTGCTCTGTTTTTGTCCTGATCCACTTGTATAAAAACCTGTCTGAAAATGAGCTGATCAGATTTTGTCATAACATTACATTACATTGCATTTAGCTGACGCTTTTATCCAAAGCGACTTACAATAAGTACATTCGACCAGGAACACACAACCTTGAAGAAAACAGAATCATATAAGTACATCAGGTTTCATAGAGCCAAACATTTCAAGTACTACTCAGCTGGCTATAGATAAGCCAGTCCTTTATTAGTATATAAGTGCCTTGTTAGTAATTCTATCGCTCGAAGTGGAGTCGAAAGAGATGAGTTTTCAGTCTGCGCCGGAAGATGTGCAGGCTTTCTGCCGTCCTGATGTCAATGGGGAGCTCATTCCACCATCTTGGAGCCAGGATAGCAAACCCACGTGTTTTTGCTGATGGGAACTTGGGTCCACCTCGCAGCGAGGTTGCAGCGAGTCGTTTGGCTGATGCAGAGCGGAGTGCACGCGCTGGGGTGTACAGTTTAACCATTTCCTGGATGTAGGAAGGACCAGATCCATTCGCAGCATGGTACGCAAGTACCATTGTCTTGAAGTGGATTCTAGCAGTTACCGGGAGCCAGTGAAGGGAGCGGAGGAGCGGCGTGGTGTGGGAGAATTTAGGAAGGTTGAAGACCAGACGAGCCGCTGCATTCTGGATGAGCTGCAGAGGTCGGATGGCACATGCAGCTAGACCAGCCAGGAGGGAGTTGCAGTAGTCTAGGTGTGAGGTGACGAGAGCCTGGACCAGAACCTAACGATTGTTTGGTTTGTGTAACCATTAGCCAATCACCAACCAAGGTAACCCCCCCCCCAACCTTATCACCTGAATCTCCTCCTAGAGCACCATTGTGTTCTTTGTAACCAAATGTCTCTCAGAGGGGCGTGGGGAGGGGTTCCTTATTTTCATCTACAGTAACAGACAGAGAATCAGCACTTTGGAAACAGGGCTGAAACAGAGGGGATTATGGGTAATGCTGCAATGATCTGTTTGTTGTTTCGAGCCAAAACGTCAGAGACATGTTCTGTATATATATGAGACCTATAATATATTGATGAAAAACAGTATAATATCTTTAATGCTACTGAGGCAAGTAAGTTACTGTATCTTTTGTTCGTGCTTGTATCACCTCTGGTTGGTAACGTCCTTGCTGAGGCCGATGCGGACCTCCGCCCCGTTCAGCTGCTCCGAGCAGCAGTCTCCTGAGCTGAGGATAGACACAGCAGTTATGCGGTAGATATTCCTCAGGTCAAGTTGCCACCACGGGTTGTCTTGCAGTGCGACGGAGGCACAGGTTTCCAAAGCATAGCTCGGCCCAGGCTGTTCATCAATAGCCATATGTTGAGAATTTTCTACAGAAGCAGGTGCTGAAGACAGCGTAGGTATTCCTCTTGGTGCAACATTAGCTGGCAAGAGTGGTATAAAGGCAGTTATGACAAAATTAATGAAAATAATCAGGTGGAAATCGGCGCTTTAACCATAGAAGCAATACTTAACCAAATTGTGTAAATGTGATGTTGTTCCCAACAATGCCATTGTTTAGTGACGCATTACCTCCTGTAAGTTGGGTAGTGGTGTACACTTTGACCTCACACATCTGAAGATCTTTTCCTACTCCAGGGTTGATTATGTTGACGTAGCGTCCTTGCATGTGGTTACAGTTGAAGGTCATGCTAGCATCACTGGTCACGGTGATGACTGCACATCTAAAGGGGGGTAAAAGGGACAGTTAGAAAATGCATATTGGCTAGCAATGGGTACTCATTATGTCACTATTTTAGGAACTAGATGCCTTATGCTGATTGGTTAAGGCCAAACTAAACAAAGTCGGCCTACCCATTACCAAGATGAAAATATCCCACATGAACACAATGTCAGTGTGAATAATATTGTGAAAAAGAAATGTCTTCTCATCACCTGGGATTGTTGTTGCCATTGTTCTCCAGTGAGTTACCAATGCGTATTTCTGCCCCATTCAACGATTGGTCGCAGCAATCTGTTCTTCGAAAGACTTCAATGGAAAATATGTCATACGGACCCCGCATGTCCAATCTCCACCAGGGGTTAGTATGCGTCAAAGAGCTAAAACAGCTCCTGTCAGCTTTACCATCAATGGCTAAACTTGGTTGATGGTTAACGCTAAACTGTGATGACGCCTCAGCCACTCCACCCAGAGCCACATTCACTGCAGAGTGAGCACAGTGACAAAGATTCAAGTTTTGCAATGCAAAATATGTAAAACAACTACACATGGAAGCCCTAAAAGTTATTTAAAACCAAATAATCCATACAAACAGATCAACAACATTTCTGTAATTTACAGTGTGTTGTTTTAGCTGACCAGCAGATATGTGTACGTAAAGTTGCATTCACATGAATTGCTCACGACTATGTTGGCCGCAGAGCCTTGTGGTGAAAGCAGTTTCATTTCTATGGCTGCACGTCCCCTGCTAGCTGGCGCAGCTTCACAAAGCTTTCATTTGATTCTTTGCTAACAGAGAAGTTTGGAACTTTGAACGTCAGCAAAGAGCTGTTTTACCGTATATCATGTGAATGCATTTTAAAACCCAAGTATCAAAACACTAACAATATTGTTCAGATATCTACTTAATTATGTTCCCAGTGCTTAATTGAATCAGCTTTAGGTGCCATTGTTTAGTGTTTGTTACCTCCTGTGATGGGGGTTGCAGCGAACACTTTGACCTCACAAACTTGAATCATAGAAGCAGATCCTGGACGGATAATGTGGACGTAGCGTACTTGCTTCTGGTTGCAATGGAAGGTCATTTTAACTGAACTGCTCACAGGGACGACTGCACATCTGAGGGAGGAGGACAGACAGGAAGTACAGTACAGATTTAAAACCTCAATCAGTGATTCCTGGCAACTTAACTCACCTGAAAAATATTCAACATGAACATAAAGTAAGTTTGATGTGATAAGTTCCGTCGCAGACTGAAAAAACACCTTTTTCGACTGCACCTCGGCCAATGAAATCTCTATACATATTGTAATAATGTTCTAGCACTTAGAACGGAATGTTTTAGTTGAAGCTAAGGTACTAGCGCTTTGAATGCTTTGGCTTAGTTGAAGCCAATGTATTAGCACTTTAAAGGGGACCTATCATGCTAAATGCACTTTTGTACATCTTTTATACATGAATATGTGTCCCCGGTGTGTCAGGGAACTCACTAAGTGTCAGAAAACACAACCCTCTCTCTTTTCCTCCATACCCAAAATCTCTAACAACTGGGCTTTAACGGATCTGATACAGACTGATACAGATTTGAAAATAGTCTGACGTCAGTGACGAGGAGCTCCACCTATATGGGCAACTCTCCACCAATCAGGGGAATGAGAGGTTGCCGTGGCATCATGGTAACATCGTAACTCGGCCCCCTCCTTTGCAGGGGGGCGTGGTCAGCTGCAGTGCATGCAAAGACAGGGGTGGAGGAGAGCAAAATAGAGCGAAATGAGGCATGGCTAAAAGGCATGATCTGTTTTGAAAAAGAAAACGTATAAATATACCTTATATAGGTATGGCCCAACAATATATTATTAAAATATAGCATGCTAGGTCTCCTTTAAATGGTTTGGCTTAGTTGAAGCTAATGTATTAGCACTTTAAATGGTTTGGCTTAGTTGAAGCTAATGTATTAGCACTTTAAATGGTTTGGCTTAGTTGAAGCTAATGTATTAGCATTTTAAATGGTTTGGCTTAGTTGAAGCTAATGTATTAGCACTTTAAATGGTTTGGCTTAGTTGAAGCTAATGTATTAGCATTTTAAATGGTTTGGCTTAGTTGAAGCTAATGTATTAGCACTTTAAATGGTTTGGCTTAGTTGAAGCTAATGTATTAGCACTTTAAATGGTTTGGCTTAGTTGAAGCTAAGGTACTAGCGCTTCGAATGATTTGGCTTAGTTGAAGCTAAGGTACCTACATGATTCTTGTTAATCTGTACCCTCCTGGTTGAATGCACTTACTGTAAGTCGCTTTGGATAAAAGCGTCTGCCAAATGAAATATAATGTAATGTTATGCTGGGGTGAGAACAAAATGAAAATCCTGTCCGATTGTCAGGCTAGTTTAACCTATTCATCACCTGTTAGTGTTCTCCAGTGAGCTACTAATGAGGATTTCTGCCGAGTCAAGTTCATAGCCGCAGCAATCTGTTCTTCGGATGAGTTCAATGGTTGAGATGTCAAACAGACCCCCCCAAATCAACCCTCCACCAGGGGTCCTTCTCCACCAGAGTGGAAAAACAGCTCCTGTGGATAATATGGTGTGTTTCATCACTGCCATCAATTGCATTGCTTGGTCGATGATTGTAGTCCCACATTGTTGACGATACAGCCGCTCCTCCCAGAGCCAAGTTAGCTGCAGGGTAAGGACAGTGACAAAGATATGTTGACCATGCCAAATAGTAAAACATCTAGACAGGAATACACTTGTTGAGAAGCTTAAATATATGTTTCTTTTTACTCCAGTACATTTTTGACAGCTGTCGTTTTGTTGTCTGATTAAGGTTTTACATCAAAAGAAACAAATAGTATGCTTACCAATGGTTTCTCAAATGTTAGCAGTTCTACCAAAATGTTACTTCCCTTGTTTTAAATGCCACAAAACTAAAATACAAATGCTTTTAAAATGCTCTTAAAATACTTTTTCAAGACCTGCAGATATCGTAAGTAACTGTTTAACGCAGAGAGGTCAAATTATTTATATTTCAATGTGAGGCATTAGATAAAAGTCATTTTCAGCCACAGAACTTTGCATTACTTCTTTTTACATTCATATCACAAATCGTATAGAGTTAACAGGGGACATTTTACTACAGGACAATACCTAGACATTGTTGAATTGTTACTTATACTATAACTTAAAGGTCTGAGTATTTCTTTCATCCATGCTTTTCATACTAAACAGTCACTTACTTGCCTGATGAGTTATCCTCAAACTGAGAAGTATCGCCCCTGCAAAAACAAATATATATCTAATGAAGTCTGATCGATACACAATTATAGTTTCCATGTGGCTAAGAAATACATTTTAGTTTCTAAATGTGGCCAACTGACAAATCTGATATGTCACCATCTAGGATCTAATCTGTAAATGAGACAAATGAAGTTAAATAACGTGCTTTCTTTAAAATAAAGTAATGTATTCTTGTGTAATAGTGATTTTATCCTTTTTTGTAATCAAACAAAGGCCTAAGAATCAACTCATTTATCCATATATATATACATATGACATGACTTACCCCAAATGAAGAAGAATGTCCACCTCCACCCCATGATCTTCTGAGCGTTTTAGTTTTATTCGTGGTGTCAGGCAGAGAATGTTTTATGAACTAGCTCAAATGCAAAATGTGTCTTATGATGCGACAATGGTTGACATTGAGTTGCTGACATCCTGTGTCCTTCATTCTTTCTGTGACGTTCATTTGAATTTACCTAAACAAATATTGAAATGATGATGTGTATGTCTGTCACAAATGTTGGCAACACCTGCCTGGTGTTCGGATCAAGTGTTTGTTTGTGACACAGACACGAGAGCCCTTTCAAAATAACATGGTAGTATTGACTGCAGGTAGCCGCTGTAAATTCATTGTAAACGTTTTTGAATTTCCTCTGTACATACATCAAAAGTACATTTTGCATGATAGGAGACCTTTAAAGAAACAGCTTTTGAAAGTCAAATGATGTATATATCAATAGATTTAGTTTGCCTTTTCTAGTCTGCATACATACACTGTATGTATGGAGGGATTTCAATTTTTTTTACAATGAATTTACAACGGCCCCCTGCAGTCAATACTACCATTTTATTTTTGAAAGGCTCTTGTGTCTGTGTCACAAACAAACACTTGATCTGAACACCAGGCAGGTGTTGACAACACTTCAGAGTGAGTCATGCACATTATCATTTCAATGTGTTTTGAATTAATTTGTGTGTAGGTAAATGATATTGAACATCACAGAAAGAATGAAGGACACAGGATGTCAGCAACTCAATGTCAACCATTGTCGACCATTATTCTCTAGCTGACACCACGAATAAAACTAGAACGCTCAGAAGATGATGGGGTGGAGGTGGAAATTCCTCTTTATTTGGGGTAAGTAATGTCATATGTATATATATATAGATATATATATAGATATATATATATATATCTATATATATATATGGATACATTAGTTGATTCTTATGTATTTATTTGATCCAAAAAAAGGGATACAATCACTATTACACAAGAATACATTTCTTTAATTTATAGAAAGCACGTTATTTAACTTCATACGTCTCATTTACAGATTAGATCATAGATGGTGACATATCAGATTTGTCAGTTGGCCACATTTAGAAACTAAAATGTATTTCTTAGCCACATGGAAACTATAATTGTGTATCGATCAGACTTCATTAGATATATATTTGTTTTTGCAGGGGCGATACTTCTCAGTTTGAGGATAACTCATCAGGCAAGTAAGTGACTGTTTAGTATGAAAAGCATGGATGGAAGAAATACTCAGACCCTTAAGTTATAATATAAGTTTGAGGTATTGTGCTACAGTCAAATGTCCCGTGTTAGCACCATACACTTTGTGATACGAATGTAAAAAGAAGTAATGCAAAGTTCTGTGGCTGAAAATGACTTTTATCTAAAACTGCTAACATTTGAGAAACCATTGGTAAGCATACTATTTGTTTCTTTTTATTTAAAACCTTAATCTGACAACAAAACGACAGCTGTCAAAAATGTACTGGAGTAAAAAGAAACATATTAACAGCTTTTTCAGCTTCTCATCAAGTGTATTCCTGTCTAAATGTTTTACTATTTGGCATGGTCAACATATCTTTATCACTGTCCTTTCTCTGCAGCTAACTTGGCTCTGGGAGGAGCGGCTGTATCGTCATCAATGTGGGACTACAATCATCGACCAAGCAATGCAATTGATGGCAGTGATGAAACACACCAAATGATCCACAGGAGCTGTTTTTCCACTCTGGTGGAGAAGGACCCCTGGTGGAGGCTGGATTTGGGGGGTCTGTTTGACATCTCAACCATTGAACTCCTCCGAAGAACAGATTTTGGCAGCGAATATCTTAACTTCGCAGAAATCCGCATTGGTATCTCACTGGAGAACAATGGCAACAACAATTCCAGGTGATCGAATGGGTTGAACTAGCCTGACAATTGGACAGGGTTTTCATTTTCTTCTCCCCCCAGTATCAAACTTACTTTATGTTCATGTCGGAGATTTTTCAGGTGTGTTAAGTTGCCATCATCACTGATTGAGGTTTTAAATCTGTACTGTACTTCCTGTCTGTCCTCCTCCCTCAGATGTGCAGTCGTCCCTGTGAGCAATTCAGTTAAATTGACCTTCCATTGCAACCAGAAGCAAGTACGCTACGTCAACATTATCCGTCTAGGATCTGCTTCTAGTATTCAAGTTTGTGAGGTCAAAGTGTTCGCTGCAACCCCCATCACAGGAGGTAACAAACACTAAACAATGGCACCTAAAGCTGATTCAATTAAGCACTGGGAACATAATTAAGTAGATATCTGAACAATATTGTTAGTGTTTTGACACTTGGGTTTTAAAATGCATTCACATGATATACGGTAAAACAGCTCTTTGCTGACGTTCAAAGTTTCAAACTTCTCTGTTAGCAAACAATCAAATGAAAGCTTTGTGAAGCTGCGCCAGCTAGCAGGGGACGTGCAGCCATAGAAATGAAACTGCTTTCACCACAAGGCTCTGCGGCCAACATAGTCGTGAGCAATTCATGTGAATGCAACTTTACGTACACATATCTGCTGGTCAGCTAAAACAACACACTGTAAATTACAGAAATGTTGTCGATCTGTTTGTATGGATTATTTGGTTTTAAAGAACGTTTAGGGCTTCCATGTGTAGTTGTTTTACATATTTTGCATTGCAAAACTTGAATCTTTGTCACTGTGCTCACTCTGCAGTGAATGTGGCTCTGGGTGGAGTGGCTGAGGCGTCATCACAGTTTAGTGTTAACCATCAACCAAGTTTAGCCATTGATGGCAAAGCTGACAGGAGCTGTTTTAGCTCTTTGACGCATACTAACCCCTGGTGGAGATTGGACATGCGGCGTCCGTATGACATATTTTCCATTGAAGTCTTTCGAAGAACAGATTGCTGCGACCAATCGTTGAATGGGGCAGAAATACGCATTGGTAACTCACTGGAGAACAATGGCAACAACAATCCCAGGTGATGAGAAGACATTTCTTTTTCACAATATTATTCACACTGACATTGTGTTCATGTGGGATATTTTCATCTTGGTAATGGGTAGGCCGACTTTGTTTAGTTTGGCCTTAACCAATCAGCATAAGGCATCTAGTTCCTAAAATAGTGACATAATGGGTACCCATTGCTAGCCAATATGCATTTTCTAACTGTCCCTTTTACCCCCCTTTAGATGTGCAGTCATCACCGTGACCAGTGATGCTAGCATGACCTTCAACTGCAACCACATGGGACGCTACGTCAACATAATCAACCCTGGAGTAGGAAAAGATCTTCAGATATGTGAGGTCAAAGTGTACACCACTACCCAACTTACAGGAGGTAATGCGTCACTAAACAATGGCATTGTTGGGAACAACATGACATTTACACAATTTGGTTAAGTATTGCTTCTATGGTTAAAGCGCCGATTTCCACCTGATTATTTTCATTAATTTTGTCATAACTGCCTTTATACCACTCTTGCCAGCTAATGTTGCACCAAGAGGAATACCTACGCTGTCTTCAGCACCTGCTTCTGTAGAAAATTCTCAACATATGGCTATTGATGAACAGCCTGGGCCGAGCTATGCTTTGGAAACCTGTGCCTCTGTCGCACTGCAAGACAACCCGTGGTGGCAACTTGACCTGAGGAATATCTACCGCATAACTGCTGTGTCTATCCTCAGCTCAGGAGACTCGGAGCAGCTGAACGGGGCGGAGGTCCGCATCGGCCTCAGCAAGGACGTTACCAACCAGAGGTGATACAAGCACGAACAAAAGATACAGTAACTTACTTGCCTCAGTAGCATTAAAGATATTATACTGTTTTTCATCAATATATTATAGGTCTCATATATATACAGAACATGTCTCTGACGTTTTGGCTCGAAACAACAAACAGATCATTGCAGCATTACCCATAATCCCCTCTGTTTCAGCCCTGTTTCAAAAGTCTGTTACTTTAGATGAAAATAAGGAGCCCCTCCCCACGCCCCTCTGAGAGATATTTGTTTACAAAGAACACAATGGTGCTCTAGGAGGAGATTCAGGTGATAAGGGGGGGGGGGGGGTTACCTTGGTTGGCAATTGGCTAATGGTTACTCAAGCCAAAAAATTGTTATGACATCATAAAGCGGGCAAAATCTGATCAGCTCATTTTCAGACAGGTTTTTATAGAAATGGATCAGGACAAAAACAGAGCAACTCTTTTTTCCTGAAACTTTCAGAATCTCTTCACACAGAGGGGACACATGTTGATGTATAAAAGACATGAACAAGTGGAATTTGCATAATAGGTGACCTTTATTCTCCCCTTTAACTTCCTCCTTCTTTCAGGTGTGCCATCATCTCCGTTTCAGAGGGAGAGCAGAAATACAACTACCAATGTGGAATAATGGAAGGACGCTTCGTACATGTTTACCTTCCTGGTCTACAGAAGACTTTGACTCTTTGTGAAGTCGAGGTGTATGGTACTCTGCTTGGTAAGCTCCAAATGATAATGGCTGTTTAGACTTCTCCTAAATCTCCAGACTGCCTTGTTTACTTGACATTAAACAGAAGCCTTTGTTATATTTCTTCCAGTAAAGAATGCTTTTCTTGGTTCTGTTTGACCCTCACTAGAAAACGTGGCTTTGAGAGGACTGGCTTTTCATTCTTCCTCAAGTCTGGAAAACAGTGTAGCCAGCAAAGTCATTGATGGCGATCAGTCTTCCACCTGCAGCGTAGCCAATGAGCAGCCAGGTCCGTGGGTAACAGTGGATCTACTGGTTCCTTACAGTGTGACTGCAGTCCAACTCGCCTACAGCTCCGACTGCTGCTTCAGTTATGATGTCCGTGTAGACGACACAAGGTGATATATAGTTGGACAATGTTGGAGGAATGCATAGCTCGACCTTTTTCTCATAATTTGTCTCGTGGGTAGAGCACTTTTTGAAATTATATAAATGAAGATTAAAGGTAAATCAAGCAGAGTTTCATATACTTCTTCTTCTTTATATTTTTCAGCTGTGAGGTCATCTCCAGTAATTCATATTCTTTGATGACCCTGGATTGCGGTGGGATTGTGGGTCGCTATGTGACTGTGATCCATCATGGCGTAGCACCGCCTCTGTGCGAGGTGGAGGTCTATAGCACTTTGGAAAATCTTCAAAACAGATTCCCTCAGCTGCCCCCGCCCCATGGTAAACATATAACGCTGTATTACAATCTCTTTACAATACAAACATGGATTGTAAGGCTCATACCATTTGCAGACGATACTGTCATCTATCAGTATCTTGTTAAAACCAAATCTCTAATCATCTACTGAATGAAAATTGAAAATGTTCCTTGTTAAACTTTTACTGATTGAATCGAGCATGATGTGTAACAGGCATTCATACTGGTACTTTCTGGCTACGTCATTCCTGCATTTTCTATTCAAATTACAGTTAAAGATTACTGCTCCGATGTGTCCTGTGGCCGAGACTACATTCTCATTCCTGATGAACCCAAAACATGGTTTGAAGCCCAGAGCTACTGCAGAGAGAAGTACGCTGACCTGGCCACCATCAACGACGTTCAGGACATGTATAGGGTCATGGAAAAGATGGAGAATTACTCCAACAAAGACTTTTGGATTGGGCTGTATGAAGACGTTGCTACCTGGAGGTGGTCTCTGTCAGGTTATTATGGAGCGAGTGAAGCTGAGTTCAGGAACTGGGCTGCTGGTGAACCCAATCTGGAGAGTGCCACCCAGGACTGTGCAGGCATACAACACACTGGAGAATGGAGAGACCTGCAATGTGACTTACTTAACTTCTTCCTATGCTTTGATGGTAATATGAAGGAAAATATTATGTACACATCAACATTTATTCAAAGCTAATGCTCTTTTATTCCAGGAACGAGTAGGTTTTCGTTGTGTTTTGGTGCATCATGATTCTTTCTGTGTTCACAGGCAGAACAGGTGCACTCAAAAGCAAGATTCTCGTGGAAACAGCTATGAATTGGGCCGACGCTCAAGGCTACTGCAGGAAACACCACACAGACCTTCTCAGTGTGAGAAACCAGGCGGAGAACCAGGAAGTCCAGAGCATGGTGCCGGAAGGAAAACTGGCCTGGATCGGCCTCTTTCAAGACTCCTGGAAGTGGTCTGATGGGAGTTACTCCTCGTTCAGATACTTGTCTCAGGAACAACCCCTTTTAGGAGAGGGTCCCAACTGCGCTCATGTTTCCGACAGGAAATGGAACGTCAGGTCCTGCGACACCAAATCTATGTTTCTCTGCTACAGTAAGTGCTACAGGGGGTCAGACAATAAATCCATTTGTTTTTGGCACTTTTTAATAGCGCTGGCTCCTCCATCAGAACTTTTTCATTTTTCAAAATAACAAACATTAATCCTAGGGCTTAGGGTTATTTAGAGAGTCTGAAAAACACAAAAATAGTGTGTATTTAGAGAGTCTAAAAAAAACTAAAATGGTGGCGACAAATAACCCACTAGTACAGTTTTTTTCAAATGAAAGGATTTGGTGCATCATAAATATTAAATTCAATTGATTCAAAATATAATTGTTTGATTAACTGATGATGAAAAATAATAACATAGTTTGTATCCCCACTCACATTGTTGACATGCATTATCTTTTACCTTGAGTATGTTTATTTAATACATGTATATAGAGTATATGGATTTGATGTAAAGTGCCAGGTACCCAGCTATTTGGTAATATTTTTGAAACGCACACGTTTGTTTCTGTGATAAATAGGGATGGGTATCGTTAGGATTTTATCGATACCGATACCGGTACTGCTTATCGGTATCGGTATTTTTCGATACTCTTAACGATACTTTTCAATAATTTGGTGCTCAAAATTATAGACATGAATACATGTTGTGAAGATTAAACCGTCATTTTATTGTAATTTTCTTGCAGGAATAACTGTATAACTTATACATTAGCTTCTCAGAAGCAGACAAAAATAAATAAATAACTTAAAGGGGCCTGGCTCGCCCTATCATGCTTGTTGGGGTTTTCCATTACATTATTACATTACATTGCATTTAGCTGACGCTTTTATCCAAAGCGACTTACAATAAGTACATTCGACCAGGAAGACACAACCTTGAAAAAAACAGAATCATATAAGTACATCAGGTATCATAGAGCAAAACAATTCAAGTGCTACTCAACTGGCTATAGATAAGCCAGTCCTTTATTAGTATATAAGTGCCTTGTTAGTAATTCTATCGCTCGAAGTGGAGCCGAAAGAGATGAGTTTTCAGTCTGCGCCGGAAGATGTGCAGGCTTTCTGCTGTCCTGATGTCAATGGGGAGCTCATTCCACCATTTTGGAGCCAGGATAGCAAACCCACGTGTTTTTGCTGATGGGAACTTGGGTCCCCCTCGCAGCGAGGGTGCAGCGAGTCGTTTGGCTGATGCAGAGCGTAGTGCACGCGCTGGAGTGTACAGTTTAACCATTTCCTGGATGTAGGAAGGGCCAGATCCATTCGCAGCATGGCAAGTACCAGTGTCTTGAAGTGGATTCTAGCAGTTACCGGGAGCCAGTGAAGGGAGCGGAGGAGCGGAGTGGTGTGGGAACATTTTGGAAGGTTGAAGACCAGACGAGCCGCTGCATTCTGGATGAGCTGCAGAGGTCGGATGGCACATGCAGCTAGACCAGCCAGGAGGGAGTTGCAGTATTCTAGGCGTGAAGTGACGAGAGCCTGGACCAGAACCTGGGTGGCTTTCTGCGTCAGCTGGGGACGAATCTTCCTGATGTTGTTTAGCGTATATCTGCAGCAACGGGTTGTAGCAGCGATGTTTGCAGTGAAGGAGAGGTTGTTATCTAGGGTCACACCCAGATTCCTTGCAGTCTGAGTCGGGGAAACAACAGAGGTGCCGATGTTGATCGTCAGGTCAAGAGTGGGACAATCTTTTCCCGGAAGGAAAAGCAGTTCAGTCTTGTCAAGGTTGAGCTTGAGGTGATGAGCAGACATCCACTGAGAGATGTCCGCTAGACAAGAAGAGATGCGTGCGACGACCTGGGTCTCTGAGCGGGGAAAGGACAGACTGAATTGGGTGTCGTCAGCATAGCAGTGGTATGAAAAACCATGCGGGCTAATGACTAATCCGAGCGAGTTTGTGTACAGGGAGAAGAGGAGGGGACCAAGAACAGAGCCCTGAGGGACCCCTGTAGTTAATTGACAAGGGTCGGACTCGGACCCTCTCCAAGTTACCCTGTAGGTACGGTCTTTGAGGTATGAGGTGAGGAGGGAAAGTGCAGAGCCTGAAACTCCAAGTTCTTGGAGAGTGCGAAGGAGGATCTGATGATTCACCGTGTCGAATGCAGCAGACAGGTCCAACAGGATGATGACAGAGGAGAGGGATGCTGCTTTGGCAGTGTGCAGTTCCTCAGTGACAGCAATGAGAGCCGTTTCTGTGGAGTGACCTGCCTTGAAACCAGACTGGTGCGGATCCAGAAGGTTGTTCTGATGGAGATAACAGGAGAGTTGTTTAAAGACAGCGCGTTCAAGTGTTTTAGACAGGAACGGGAGGAGAGAGACAGGCCTGTAGTTTATAACATCAGACGGGTTGAGAGTGGATTTCTTTAGGAGAGGGTTTACTCTTGCCTCCTAAAGACTATTTGGAAAGTGACCAGAAGTTAGAGAAGTGTTGATGAAATGGGTGAGAAACGGTAGAATATCAGGAGCGATAGTCTAAAGGAGGTTTGAAGGGATAGGGTCCAGAGGACAGGTGGTAGGGCGGGCAGAGGTAATGAGGGTAAGAACCTCACTTGGAGAGAGAGGGGAAAAGGAGGTTAGTGTGTGGGTGAAAGGAGGGTCTGGTGACCCAGCGGTCAGTAAAGGTGAGTCAGAAAAAGAAGAGCGAATATCATCAACCTTTTTTTCAAAATAGTTAACAAAGTCGCTTGACAGAAGTGAGGAGGGGGGAGGGGCTTTGGGAGGGTCCAAGAGGGTGGAGAAGATGTTAAATAGTTTTTTGGTATTGGAATAGGAAGATTGGATCTTATCTTGAAAGAAAGTGCTTTTTGCCTGAGAGATCGAAGCAGAGAAAGAGGAGAGGAGAGCCTGATAGGTTAGGAGGTCGTCACGGTGTTTGGATTTCCACCGTTTCCGCTCTGCTGCCCGAAGGACGGTTCTATTAGCACGCAGTGCGTCATTTAGCCAGGGAGCAGGAGGGGACTGACGAGCCTGCCGAGATGTGAGAGGACAGAGAGAGTCCAGAGAGGATGAGAGAGTAGAGAGGAGAGTTTCTGCAGCAGAGTTTGGAGGCAGTAGTTGAAACGAATCAGTGGAAGGGAGGGCTGAGAGCACCGATGAGGCAAAGGTAGAGGGGGAGAGGGAACGAAGGTTACGGCGGACAGGTGCAGGATGAGAAGAGATTAGTTTGCTATGTTTGGAAAGGGGTAGAGAGAATGAAAGGAAGAAGTGATCGGATGTGTGGAGCGGGTTAACAGAGAGGTTAGAAGTAGTGTAGTTCCTTGAGAATATGAGATCAAGGACATTGCCAGCTTTATGAGTTGTTAGGGATGGAGACAGTGAGAAAGCAAAGGCGGTTAACAGAGATGTTAGTTCGTCTATCTTCCCCGTCTGGAGGTTGAAGTCTCCGAGAAGTACAGCGGGAGGGCCAGTTTCAGGGATGTGTGAGAGGAGATTATCTAATTCCTCCAAGAAGTCTCCCAAGGTGCCTGGTGGACGGTAGAGAACAACAATGGTTAATTGTATAGGATGGGTTACTGTGACGGCATGGAATTCAAAGGTGGAAGGAGTGAACTTAGGTAGCTTGAAGAGGGAAAAGCTCCATTTGGGAGGGAGCAGGAGACCAGTGCCACCTCCTCTGCCAGTGGGTCTGGGTGTATGGGAGAAGGAGTATGCTGTGGAGAGAGCTGCTGTGGTGGATGTGTTGGATGGAGTAATCCAGGTCTCAGTGAGAGCAAGGAAATCCAGAGACTGCAGGGAAGCGTAGCCAGAGATGAAGTCAGCCTTAGGAACAGCTGACTGGCAGTTCCACAGGCCACCTGAAACTAGATGTTGGATGTCAGTGGAGCATGTGGGATAGACGAGAGCAGGCCGGTTATATCGATTACGAGATACAATGATAATTGCGAGAGGACACATGAACAGGAATGGAGAAAATAAACATGATTATAGCATGAGGGACTAAACAACCAAATGAAATAAAACACCAGCGATACTTAACTCAATCAAAGTAGGATTTGCCTCCTCTTTGCCACCCTCGTGACTCCAGCAGGACTCCAATGTATTTGTTGGTCTTACTCCAGCAGGACTCCAATGTCTTTGTCGGTCTTCGGCTGTCTGACCCTGAAGCTGACGCTCCAGGAAATAGCTACCTAAAATGGAGCCTGATCCCTCAGACAGAGGATGAAAAGAGGCATTTTTTTGTTTTTAACATTTGTAAATCAGTTACATATTCATCCAGACATTTCAAACTGACAACCTAGCTCGACAAGAGATCCTTAAAACATTGTCCTACAGTGACATCATGCAAAACTGTGATATGAAGAAATTGGTAAAAAGGCTAAGATGGCAAAAAGATAAAGGCGAGTACGTATATTATTCTGGATTGTACTTTTAAATCATCACAAAATAAATGATGTGCTGAACTGAAACACATCAAAATGTGTCTCAAGGTTTAAACATAGAACAAAGTATTTGAGCTTAAAATATGTCAATTCCTAGAAAACGACCAACAATTGCTGAACCATACATTGAAACGTTGACCTTTCACAACATTTAAATGCAGTTTTCCAATTCAAAATGACATCTGTAAGTGTAACTGGTTTATAAAGCATTCAATGAAAGGCCAACTTATTATAGGTGTAGGAGCTCACATTAATACACTGTCAGTGTTAATAAACTAAAAAAAGACGAGGCGATGTGCCTGCAAGACTTCACTCAGGTAAACCAAACATATTACCCGTGCGCAGCAGCTAACCTGCCTGCGAGCCTTCGCTCAGGTCACATTTACACACGGCGCGGCTGAAGCCCGTTAGCACTATTAGCACTAGCAGTATCGCTAGCAGCCACATTGTTTAACTTTAGGCTGTCAAATACTAGTGATGGCAGTTTGACACTGAAGCTTCGAACGGAGCTTCAACCCTGGACTTCCTATTCCATAGAAGCAGTGCTTCGAAGCTTGCTTCATTGAAACATTGACCTTTAACAACATTTAAATGCAGTTTTCCAATTCAAAATGACATCTGTAAGTTTAACTGGTTTATAAAGCATTCAATGAAAGGCCAACTTATTATAGGTGTAGGAGCTCAATTGTCCAAGTGGTTCGATGCTTCATTCAAAGCTTCATTTGGCCATCACTATCAAATACGCTGCACCGTTTTAGATTCAATGAGTGTCAAAATGCAAATGCTTCATTAAGTTGCTTGTGTTACCCCCTTAACAAGAAACTTATTGCGTGCATAGATTGCACCTACACTACACCCAGACCTTCGATCGCTTCGCTCTGTCCGCCATGCCTGCGGGAGTCTCACCACAATAATAAGAGCGCTGTTGAGAGAGATGACGAGTGGCATTTACAGTGGCCAATCAGAGGGGTCTCAAACAGGATACATCACACGAGATGAGGGTTCCCATCCAACCAGAATGGTTTAAAGTAAAACTAAGGAAGTAGACGTAACAGATATACCGATCACCGATAGCTGCACCGTTTGTCCAGCGGCTTACCGGTATACCGATACCGTCCAATCAGGTACCGGTATTGACTTAGTACCGGTTCTCGATACCCATAGTGATAAACCTGAACCATTGTCTGCCTTGGATGGATACAATTAATCTTAAAGTCACTTAATGCTTAAAAAAATAAATAAAATTATGCTATTACTCCTGTAGTGCATTTACTAGAACAATGAACAAATGCTAGGGCTTCTAAAATCATAAAATTCAATAACATTACCACTATTTTCCAGCGTTTAAGAAGAAGACGTTTGTGAGGATCAGTGCTGACTTTGACATGAGTGACCCAGCCGTCCAACAACAAATCGTGATACAGGTGAGAATAATACATCTTGTTTCATATTTGCATTTATAACAGTTTACTCCCGTAGTTATTAACAATATAGAAGAACTTTAGCGAATGAGTGGCTGGATTTCAAGTTGGGACAAATGTAACTCCTGGTATTTGTGTATGTTTCTTAGCTGGAGGCAAAGATGAGAAACATGGGAATCACTGATTTCAAGATCAACTGGAAGCAACCATGACAACCTCCCATTGAATTAACTTGTTTAGTTGTACATGCTTGTTCACTTGTATACATTCTGCAATGTTGAAGTAACCCTCTCAGAGAGACATTTTATAAAAGTTGACGTCAAACTCAAATGTTAGTTGTGTGTAAGAATATACTATGTGCTATAAGTCTAAAATAGACAGTGTCTAAGCAAGGTGTCATAACATTTTACATTTAACCTACTTTTTTTGGAAATTTAAGTTCAATATGTGAACAACATTATGATTTGTTAGTAGTGAAATGTATCTAATTTCAGTTTGACTTGTGCATTTAGTGTCGGTTTTTAAATACATATTTTATTTGTTTTTAATCCTCTTTCGTTTTCTGTGTGAGGAGCCTTTGTGAATAGCTCAGTTTAGAAATGTGCTGCAGGAGAGTTTGTCTGTTTACTGGCTAGTAAATATCTTGAAGTCATCCTCAATATAATTGACCTTTACGTTTTGGGCCTTGTTTTTCAAGCCTTCTATTGACAGATAAATATGTAACGGGGAAGTAGTTGAAACAATGTGAACTTATTTGTGTACTTGCGTAAATAAATGCAGTACCTTAAACCTTTTTGTTTTGATTTACTCAATGTAACCGGAAGAAAAGCTTTGTATATTAGTTGCTTTTTGCCATGTACTGTTAAATGAAGAAGTTAATTGTCACAAAATGAAAGAGATAAGCTATTTTCCGAGTAATGCTCGCACATCAGACAACAGAGAGTTAAAGAGGCCTTAATGCTCTAATGTTCAGGTGTAGATCAGTATGTAGTGTCTCTACTTTAAAGAGTCCTCTCCTGCTGATGTTCAGGTGTATATCAGTATGTAGTGTCTCTACTTTAAAGAGTCCTCTCCTGCTGATGTTTAGGTGTATATCAGTATGTAGTGTCTCTACTTTAAAGAGTCCTCTCCTGCTGATGTTCAGGTGTATATCAGTATGTAGTGTCTCTACTTTAAAGAGTCCTCTCCTGCTGATGTTCAGGTGTATATCAGTATGTAGTGTCTCTACTTTAAAGAGTCCTCTCCTGCTGATGTTCAGGTGTATATCAGTATGTAGTGTCTCTACTTTAAAGAGTCCTCTCCTGCTGATGTTTAGGTGTATATCAGTATGTAGTGTCTCTACTTTAAAGAGTCCTCTCCTGCTGATGTTCAGGTGTATATCAGTATGTAGTGTCTCTACTTTAAAGAGTCCTCTCCTGCTGATGTTTAGGTGTATATCAGTATGTAGTGTCTCTACTTTAAAGAGTCCTCTCCTGCTGATGTCCAGGTGTATATCAGTATGTAGTGTCTCTACTTTAAAGAGTCCTCTCCTGCTGATGTTCAGGTGTTTATCAGTATGTAGTGTCTCTACTTTAAAGAGTCCTCTCCTGCTGATGTTCAGGTGTATATCAGTATGTAGTGTCTCTACTTTAAAGAGTGCTCTCCTGCTGATGTTCAGGTGTATATCAGTATGTAGTGTCTCCGTGACATGGCACCTCTTTTCACCCTCTGTCTGAAACCAGAGCCCAGTCTGCTCTGATTGGTTAGCTGGCCGGCTCTGTTGTGTTTGGACAAGCACTCAGATATGTCCCGCCCCTTAGCCTATCACCTACCTACAATGTGCTAGGCCAGTGGTTCCCAACCTGGGGCTTTTCTGGATAAGCACATTTTTAAAACATAGTCATTGTCCATGCCGGATTTTTTGTCACAGTTGCTCCGATCAGATCGGTCTCCTCCATTTTGTAGATTATTTACGACTTTTGAATCCACATAAATCGGCAAAATCCAGTTTACTTTGAGCATGTGTTTTAAACAGTTCCCTTTGTGAATTGTTTCCACTTGCGCCGTCCTTTAATTTCTTCATACAGCAGGAATCCAAATGAGTTAATCCTGAGTCCAATAACCATCAAAGTCACTCCATAGCGCTCCTTAATTACGCTTTCATCCTCCTTTAACAAAATACTTCACATTCATCCAGTTTGTGACAGTAGTTGTAGCTTTTTGAGACTTATAAACTTGAATTACCGCTGTTGCCCCCCCCCCCCCCTTGTGTGTGTGGGGGGTGCAACTTCCGAAAGGAGTCATTTGGGGAGGATCTTGTGCTAGGCAATAGAAGCACTAGTGTTACCTACTGATTTCAATATATTACGGAAGTAAACAAAGGAGTCCAATGGAGGCGTTTTTACATACTTCTGTGTGTGGAAGAGAAACTTTGGGATGTTAGCCTTTGCAGACGATTTACACAAAAAACCTATACAACACACTACAGGAGAGGGGAACCCCCAAAAAGCACAACGGGGCCTCTTTAAAAGCTGAGAACCTTTTGAGGTAAAAGATTCCGACAGACGGTCAATCAATAGTTAGTCTCATAACTTTGTCCAGGGTGGTCCTACTGCCACCAAAATCAAACTGCTGTTTGCTGGTCACCTCTAGTTTGTCCGTGGGTTTGTGTCCATCTTATCTGTTCTTATTATACATTATATGTTTGTTGATAAATGAATGTCGTCTTCTTCTGTTTGCTTTAATGTAGGCTACTTAGTTGTGCAGCGCCCCCACCGCCAGTAAATGGAAGTGTTACAAAGAACCCTGTTAATTATGTGCAGTTATTTCACAAGTTTTATAATATACACCTCGAAAACATTACCTAGGTCCGGACCTCGGTGACCTCCAGGCCATGACCACAAGTAAGTGGTTTTGTTTTTATAAGTACACTTCAGTCTGAGTGAAAAGCTTTGTCAAAGTGGTGCTTTCTTTCCTCACAATCAGTATTTTTGAGGAGAGTTTAACACGATGAGTGATCATCTTCAAATAACCTGGTTTTATGATTGAGAGTACATTTAAAATCAGAGTTAGGGTTAAGCATGTAAATGTGACGATAAAGGGCTAGGGAATACCTTATTGCAAATATGTCGGTCCTCCCAAGGACAGAAAAACCAACGTGTGTGTGTGTGTGTGTGTGTGTGTGTGTGTGTGTGTGTGTGTGTGTGTGTGTGTGTGTGTGTGTGTGTGTGTGTGTGTGTGTGTGTGTGTGTGTGTGTGTGTGTGTGTGTGTGTGTGTGCATTTGGTTACTGTAAGCCAATGTTTGTCTAAGCTCGGGGGGGGGGGGAGTGTTCAAGTTAAGACTACAAATGTGTTGTTGATGTGTTTGTCTTGTCCACAGTGTATCAGTTTATCACTGATAAATTACAAAATTGTAAAGATTTATTTTTACCACAATATGCAAACCACTGAATGTCAGTTAAATATATTTTTTTAACAAATTCCATGACAGGTCCAAAACCAACGATGAATGGACCCTAGTGAGAACAGTAATTTATCCAACTACATTGTGTGACATGTGATTTAATTATGATAAGAGTCCAACCCCTTATTGTCCTGCTGTAAATTCACAGCTAAACGTCCCGACTAAATGCAGTATTCTCTCCTGGAGGATTTGCTAAAAACGGTTAACTAAAATTATATATATGTCTTATTTCTAAGAACTTGGAAGGAGTTCAGGAAAATGTCTCCTATGAATATCTGAATATTGAAGAAATGTGTATTTGTTATGTCTCCTTAGACCTGTGTGTAAAGTATTGAATGCTAATATGCTAACCTTAAACAAGTGAGAATAAACACAATGTTATGGTGTGTTATCCACAATAAAAACAAAGTCAATTTATTGTGGAAAAAAACTGATTCAACGTGACATAGAAACCGAACTGACATTCTCAAATAAAAAAATAATTAAAAAACAAGTTAAGTAGAGTTATACAATGCTCTATCTACATTATCTTTTGTTTAATACTTTGGTGTGTGGTCAAAGAACAAAAAATAATCAAAGCAAGATTTCTCTTCTTTCTAAAATCGTTGCTGGTTCTTCATTTATACCACCGTCTAAGTCAGTTTTTTGTTATTCTCAGCGTTCTCTTCAAGCCCACCTCGATGTTTGTAGGAAGTCCTTTTTCTATCAGTAGATTGCGAAACTGACAAAGCACAAAGAATTTAATTTAGCAATAATTATTCGACCAATGGATAATTACACTGATTAATTTAAGGATAAAAAACCTAAATAAAGACATTTCAACATTAACTTAAAACTGAATTGGCATGCTTTGTTATTTACCTGCACTTGCACCAGCTTGTTGATGTCGTCTTCACTCAGCTGTGACGTGGAGGTGAATTTTACTCTGATGTTGATGATATGTTTGCCTGTGAACACACGTGTATTAAGTCTATAAGTCTTAGCCAGACTTATGCTTAGCTGTGAGAACCTATAAAGGTTGTTTAAGGGAATAAAGTTGACTTGGCACAAACTTTGGAAAAATGAATAGAACAATAACATTACATTTCAGCATAAAACTAGAAATTGTCAAATTAGGTATAGAGACTCATCGAAGAGTTGTGGATGTGAGGTTTTCTCTTATCATGCCTAAATTCAGAATTAGCAGGCATACTTAATGTTCTCTCACCATTAAGGGATGTTGTTTGCAACGACTGTAAAGTTGAAAGCTGCTCAGGAGAAGTACCCCCTGTACTGGTTGAGTGTACCTTGATGGTGGTTATCTGACTTGGGGTCGCTGTGGTGGTAGAGAAAAATAGTTGTTTTGAGTTTATTCTTTTTTCAAATATTTATATTGGATGGTTCCAGGGCGACTGTGGCTGCGAGGGAGTGCGGTCGTCTTTCAACCAGAAGGTTGTGGGTTCGATCCCAGCCCATGCAGTCAACATGTCGATGTATCCTTGGGCAAGATTCTTAACCCTGAGTTGCTCCCGATGGCCAACGGTGTGTGAGTGTGTTTGAATGTTAGGTCCTAGAGCAAGTGGTACTGCTCTGTATGAATGGGTGTGAATGGGTGAATGACATGTAGTATGTAAAGCGCTTTGAGGGGTCTTAAAGACTGGATAAAGCGCTATATAAGTACAGTCCATTTACCATTCCGATTTGAACCGCATCAATAACACTGAAAACGTATTTACTTACTTGAAATGGTTCTCGTTTGTTCCACTTCTTTAGTTGAGGGCTGCTCAAATGTGGTCATCTCAGTAGTGACTAGATCTGTGGTGGGTTGCATAGTTGTGGTTCTTATATGTGGAGTCACTGTGGAAAGAGGGGTTCGGTCTGCAAATTGAAAGCATGGACTTTATATGTTGTGTTGGATGAGCAAAAATGAGTGCATGGTATTCACAAGGTATGACCACCACCACCGATTACATGAAAGTGAAGTAACTTATTTAACTTGGAAAACCTCACTCTGACCCAACTGACATGCTTCCAAAGTGCTGATTCTCTGTCTGTTACTTTAGATGAAAATAAGGAGCCCCTCCCCACGCCCCTCTGAGAGACATTTGGTTACAAAGAACACAATGGTGCTCTAGAGGAGATTCAGGTGATAAGGGGGGGGGTTACCTTGGTTGCTGATTGGCTAACGGTTACACAAGCCAACACATCGTTATGACATCACAAAGTGGCCAAAATCTGATCAGCTCATTTTCAGACAAGTTTTTATAGAAATGGATCAAAAAGAGAGAAAATCTTTGTTCCTGAAACTTTCAGAGTCTCTTTCCACAGAGGGGACACATGTTGATGTAGAAGAGACATGAAGAAGAGGGGACACATGTTGATGTAGAAGAGACATGAAGAAGAGGGGACACATGTTGATGTAGAAGAGACATGAAGAAGAGGGGACACATGTTGATGTAGAAGAGACATGAAGAAGAGGGGACACATGTTGATGTAGAAGAGACATGAAGAAGAGGAGGCACATGTTGATGTAGAAGAGACATGAAGAAGAGGGGACACATGTTGATGTAGAAGAGACATGAAGAAGAGGGGACACATGTTGATGTAGAAGAGACATGGAGAAGAGGGGACACATGTTGATGTAGAAGAGACATGGAGAAGAGGGGACACATGTTGATGTAGAAGAGACATGAAGAAGAGGGGACACATGTTGATGTAGAAGAGACATGAAGAAGAGGGGACACATGTTGATGTAAAAGAGACATGAAGAAGAGGGGACACATGTTGATGTAGAAGAGACATGAAGAAGAGGGGACACATGTTGATGTAGAAGAGACATGAAGAAGAGGGGACACATGTTGATGTAGAAGAGACATGAAGAAGAGGGGACACATGTTGATATAGAAGAGACATGAAGAAGAGGGGACACATGTTGATGTAGAAGAGACATGAAGAAGAGGGGACACATGTTGATGTAGAAGAGACATGAAGAAGAGGGGACACATGTTGATGTAGAAGAGACATGAAGAAGAGGGGACACATGTTGATGTAGAAGAGACATGAAGAAGAGGGGACACATGTTGATGTAGAAGAGACATGAAGAAGAGGGGACACATGTTGATGTAGAAGAGACATGAAGAAGAGGGGACACATGTTGATGTAGAAGAGACATGAAGAAGAGGGGACACATGTTGATGTAGAAGAGACATGAAGAAGAGGGGACACATGTTGATGTAGAAGAGACATGAAGAAGAGGGGACACATGTTGATGTAGAAGAGACATGAAGAAGAGGGGACACATGTTGATATAGAAGAGACATGAAGAAGAGGGGACACATGTTGATGTAGAAGAGACATGAAGAAGAGGGGACACATGTTGATGTAGAAGAGACATGAAGAAGAGGGGACACATGTTGATGTAGAAGAGACATGAAGAAGAGGGGACACATGTTGATGTAGAAGAGACATGAAGAAGAGGGAACACATGTTGATGTAGAAGAGACGTATGGACGATGGACATATGTAGCACGTTACAGACCTAAACAGGCCGATCCACACGCCCCTTAATGCGGCTACAGGTGTTGGGACAAAAGCTTCTGGTTCCTGGGCTCTTTTCATGATTTCTGGATTGAGCAAAACTGTGGTCAGGTCTGTGAACAAAAGACGAATGATCTGATTCTCCTTCCGGCTTCTAACCGTGGCCAGGTCTGTGTAGCGTGCCCTGCAGTAAAGCTGAGCGTCATCCCAGCTCAACTCTTGTTCAACCAAAATGAAACGCTGATCGCCTGTTCCTAATGAAGAAAAAGTCAAAGAGTTCAGAGAAAGTCGAAGCATAGAGAGATGTCATGAATTGTTGTCGGAGCTTCTTTGTAATCTCTCATGAAATAATACAACACATGAAGCCACTTGATTTATATCTATACAATCTGGACCGAGACCATCATAGCAGATGAAGGAGTTCCTCAGGGAGCACTGCTCGTCCTCCCACAACCCTCCTTCCGACATCTTCACACACATCTGGTCCCCCCCAAAGTTGTCAGGCTGACGCTCATCCCAGTTCCTGTAGAAGCTTTCATTGTCTTCGTCTGAGAATGACCACGTCCAGTTTTTGAAGTTCAGCCCGATCCAGGCCAGATCTCCAAATTCTTCCATGGAGTCCTTGGCTGTCTGCAACAGCTGGTTCATGTCTTCCATGTCAGAGACGGTGGCCAGATCAGTGTAGAGTTTTCTGCAGTAAGTCTGGGCATTCAACCAGGACAATTCATCGATGAAGTGGTACTTTTTAAAGCTGCATTGTGCAATAGAACACAGCGCTGTGGATGGAAAACACAAATGCCCATCGGTAGGAAGTCACTCAGTGTTTTCAATAGTGTTCAACGTGATCGATAAGCACAAGTAGGTAAAACCAGGGGATCACCTAGATTAATTAAAGGTCCCCTATCATACTGTTCTGAGAGAGATTTGGTTCAAAAGAACTCAATGGTGCTCTAGGAGGAGATTCAGGTGATAAGGTGGGGGGGGGGAATGATGATGGAAAAATCCTTACATTGTTAAACCTTGTAAAACTCGTATTGATAAGAATAAAGGATCCCAAGTAAACATGTTGTCATTCAGGGGGTAAAACCAATCCTATTTCTCCTCTACCCTAAGCTTTAAATATAATTAAAAGATGTTGTCCTACTGGTTAAGTGAGTTGAAAAACCGGAAACTATTTCTTGATGACATTAGTCAAATGTACCTGTGAGAAACAAGAGGACAGAAATCCTGCCCTTCATGTCTCGCAGCTTTCTTCACACGTGTTCCTGTAACACACACATCATTATTTACTGTGCACAAAACGAAAGGTTCTCATTGGCTCATTGTCATATGTAAAAGCCTTTGCATGCTGTTCGACGCCCCATGCAGTAGTTAAAGGTGGGGTAGGTCAGAAACACTTTTTGTTATATTCCATGGAATGCTCTTAACATCCCGATAGCAATGAATATATGAAATGCTTTGACAATAAATACATAAACACAATTTATGAAAAAATGTCATCTGTGGAAGCCGTGGCGCTGTAAAAAGCACGACCAATCATCTGAGCCGGCCCGGCTAAAGTAACTGGATGGCCTACCTGCCTGTCAGCAGGTGTGCCCCATTCCATCGGGGCACACGCTTATCTCGTGCCCTCATAGGTCATGTGCGCGTTCCAGCCTGCCCTCCTACAAAAAACGACCAAATAGGTCGATTGTTTAAGCCGCTTAGATTACGATCCATAGACACGTTTTAAAGTGTAGCACCTCTAGTGGTCGTGTAAGAAACAACATGCTCCCGTTTATTCGTTTAATCACAAATATCCCTCTCTGGAAATTCTTAAATTGTGGAATAGTTTGGCCATTAAAATGCTTTTTGATTTCTAGCGAGAAGTGTATATTGTACTTTTAGAATCCACGTCCAGTTGATGTGTAGGATCTATAGTTTGATAGATATTACGAAGATGATTTGAGGTCTCGCCAGGATAACGTGTGCAGCTTCCATGTAAAGTTAGCGTGGGTGAGAACAGTTTTTTCATAATAAAACCGGATATATTCCCCTCACTGTCAAATGATTACACAGTGATATCTGCATTACTCATCCACTAAAAAACATCAGTGTATCCTTTGTGTATCCTTTGTAATTACACTATATTGATTGGTTTAAATTGTGTACAATGCTTTTGTGTTTTTAACCTTCGATTCGGAGAAACAAATAGTTTTTTAGGAGTTTAGACACTACAGTTTCCGAAGACACTACACTACCCAGAATCCCCAGCTATCGTTTGGGACTACAACACCCGCCTTGCTTTACAAACCCCGTGATTAATCATCAAGCCATGCACTTGTCAAGGTTCAGAGGCAATTTTTGCAAATATGGCAGTAGCCATCGATCATCTTAAGGTAAGATAAGATATACTTTATTGATCCTAAGTTGGGAAATGATTGGGTTACAGCAGCATGTACTACTTTGTTCTACTCCACTACAATTCAGAGGTTAACCTGGTATTTTTACTCCACTACATGTATTTGAGTTACTTTGCAGATTCTGATTAATGATGTGAAATATAAACAACCCTTAAATCAGACTTTAGTTACACCTGAGTCAAGTGCCAAAATAAACTATGCAATATATTGGACGTTAAGTACTTTGTCAGACTTCATATTTATCTGTGGATAACCCCAACGTTTTTTTCTTATTCAAAAGAAGACCTTAACTTAAAGTAATCTTTAATGTTTAAATAAAGCCTAGTTGGTCTGTTTTGCACATCCTCCTGTTAATATCTTTGGACGTCCTGCACTAAACTGTTTTATTGTAGAGATCATCTTCTTGATATTTTCAATTGTGTATGTAGGCTACTCTTAATATTTAAATGTTTTCATCAAATAAAACTTATTCAACAACAAAATTAAATAACGTGCTTTAACCACTAGGTGGCGCAGGTTAAAAAACCAGTGGCTTCAGTTTAAAACGTAATTATAGGACGTATTGAGCGCTTGAACAAACGACATAGTTGGTCGTATGAGTTGGAGGACTTGTTGCAGCGTGCGTGTGTGTTGGAGGAGAGGCTCTGTAAGGAAGTCTGAAGGAAGAGGCAGATTTTCTTTTCCGCTAAATTCTTTCAATTCTAGCGCACTCGAGCTGGTTTCTCCATTCTTACCTACCTTTAAGTACTTTACTAAAATACATTAACAAAGCACAATTCGATGTGATTGAATTTGAAGAATGTCATTATTCATTTGCACTTGACTATTCAGAAGTAAATATTGTACATTATTCTCCATTATATTAAACATTAATGCACTAGTAATTATAATCCAATAATGTTTGTTTCTTACAATTAGCTGATAATTATACTGTACTTTGTAGTCACATTTCAAAAGCTAGACCTATAATGGAGCAGTAATGGATTGCTAATTTTACCTAATGAATGTCCAAAAATCACAACAGCTCTTTACAAGCTGCACACCATACATCATTTTTACTGCATGTTAAGAAAAAGAAAGTGCCAGGAGAAAATGATTACTCTTCGAAAAATATGCATCAATGGATTTAGTCAATAATCGGAATACTCCTGCAGATGGATACATTTGGTTTGGTAAAATTGTTCAATTAAAGCACCAAGAGAAAAATATATACATTTTATTCAATTTAAAATAGTATTTATTTTGTATTTACCTGTAGCTTTGTAGAGTCGTCCTCGTCTCAAGACCTCTTACCTTCCCAAACTGTGGTCTCTAAACTTTGTTGCACACAATTTAGGTAAAGCTTTTCTTGTTATGCAACAATTAGGTAAACCCTCTTGCCCGACAAGTTTCTGGTTCTTCCCCACATTCTCTCTGAAGGGACACAAGACTTCTGGAACAAACAGGTTTTGGTGGGAAGACTCCGGGCGCCTCAGGAGTTCAAAGAAACACTCGGAGCACTAAACAGCTTCTTGGTTGAACTTTATTGAAATAAAAGCAGGCTTTCAGCAGTGACGTTTGGTGTCAAAAAGGTCAAACTTGTGTCCTGACAAGTGCATGACTTTAAGGATTTAAGTATTTGTGATTTAACACCTTTTCTCATCAAACGTTGAGAAAGTGAAAGACTGGACAAATGTTGCTCTGAACATCCGAGACAAGTCTTTAATGACTACATTGAAAAACCGTAAAGCCTGATTTCCACCCAAAGAAGTCTGGACTGTTGCTTACACTTGTATGCTTCTTCTCAATAAAAATATTTGAAACAAAGATGATTACCTTGTGAAAAATATAAGGAAATAACTGAAGGTGTTTCTCAATGTCGAGGACGCTTCCTTGGTAGGACACGTCTTCCGATTCAGTTCCTTCAGAAGCGAGGCAAGAATCCTTCCTAGCCTCGGAAAATGAAGAATTGTGGAACAGGCTAACAGGTGTGCGTCTTATGAGAGGCCCCGCCTTAAATGGAGCACGATTTCCACCAAAGATTTGGAAATTGGTCCGTGCGCAAAGCATTGTGGGAATTGTAAGACCGCTGAGTCTACACATGTACAGCCTCGAAATTTCTCGCTACGAAGTACGCCGGCCTCTGTAGAATTCCAAGTATGCTGGACATTGGAACAGTCCTTTGGCGGGACTCGATGACGTAGCATCCTTGAAATAGTGGCTCTGGAGCAGCCTTCCTCGACATTGAGAAACACCCGATATATTTTGAAAACACAATTGCTTTCTTAAATTGCGTGCTGTAATTGTTTTAAGTTTGTCCAATCTGCTTTCACCAAGTAAACATTTTAACATCTTCAAATGTCTTTTGTAAAGAAATTAAATCATTAAACCTTTAAAATCACCAAGCAAAGTTAAAGCATTAAAGAAATATATATTCCGAGTGCGAGGAGGTTTCCACGCAGTTTGACGAGGGGGACACATTTTCTACTTTCTGTAAAAACAGCCACAGAAATGTCACCCCGCGTGTGTGTGTGTGTGTGTGTTGTGCAGCCCTTGAACAAGTCTAGTGTTACGTTTCCAAATGTGCCGACAAAGAAACAGAGCATTCAAATCTACAGTTCCTTTTAATTTTATTACAAAAACAAAAAACAGGATTTTCAGAATTAACAGTACAACAACAAATCTACTGAAAAAAGAAGGAAGGGGGGAACAGAGAACGAGTGTGAGGGAAGTGGTGTGTGTGTGTGTGTGTGTGTGTGTGTGTGTGCATAAGTTTACGATCCCCATTAAAAAGAAGAATAACTCAGAGTATGTATCTGTCCCCCCCTTCAAAAAATGTCCGTATTGTTTCTTCAATTGAACAAATATTGAAGAAAGCATGAGGGGGAAGTGAAACGTACACGAGGAGAGTTTCTCAGAGTTGATATAAAACACTTGGCAGAGGATGTGTCAAGCCTTTTCATTTCATTATCCATTAGTTAAGAAAAACAATTCATTTTTTTCAAAACGGAAAACAAATAACGCTCGCAATAAAAACCCATTTAAACACATGCACGCACACAGACACACAAACACCTGACGGGTGGGTGGAGATGGAAGGAATTAAGGGGGGGGGGGGTGATTGAAGTGTGTGTGTGACCGCTCGTTCTTTCCTACCATTTCAACATGACACTTCACTGACCAACACGAAAAATAAGGGGCGTCTACCTCTATATACACGTTGTGTGTGTGTGTGTGTGTGTTTGTGTAAGTGTATGAGTGAGAAGAGCCATTTGGGGTTAATGAAAGGTCTAGGTTTGGCAGTGTGTGTGTGTGTGTGTGTGTGTGTGTGTGTATATACGTGTGTGTTTGTAAGAGACATTTAGGACCGTCGCTTCTTCTTGGTGGGGTGGCTTGCGGGGGGTGGGCGGATCTTTCTCTTCCTGGGGTTGCTGGTGGTGTCCTCTTCCTCGTAGACGCTCTCTTTGTCAGCTATAAGACAGAAACATATCACACGTTTAACAATAAAGACAATTCACATGTTTGTTTTTTTAAAAAGGACATTAAATTGCGCCGCAATAAAAACACAAAGGTCTTTTCTTTGTATGAGACTGCTTTCAGACAGAGGGTGAAAAGAGGGGCTGCAGCAGAGGCAGTGTGAGACACATGAAGAGCTTTCTGAACATTAAAGCATGGAGACATGTCCCGGTAGAGACACTACATACTGATATACACCTGAACATCAGCAGGAGAGGACTCTTTAAAGTACAAGACATGAAGAAGAGGGGACACATGTTGATGTAGAAGAGACATGAAGAAGAGGGGACACATGTTGATGTAGAAGAGACATGAAGAAGAGGGGACACATGTTGATGTAGAAGAGACATGAAGAAGAGGGGACACATGTTGATGTAGCAGAGACATGAAGAAGAGGGGACACATGTTGATGTAGAAGAGACATGAAGAAGAGGGGACACATGTTGATGTAGAAGAGACATGGAGAAGAGGGGACACATGTTGATGTAGAAGAGACATGAAGAAGAGGGGACACATGTTGATGTAGAAGAGACATGGAGAAGAGGGGACACATGTTGATGTAGAAGAGACATGAAGAAGAGGGGACACATGTTGATGTAGAAGAGACATGGAGAAGAGGGGACACATGTTGATGTAGAAGAGACATGAAGAAGAGGGGACACATGTTGATGTAGAAGAGACATGGAGAAGAGGGGACACATGTTGATGTAGAAGAGACATGAAGAAGAGGGGACACATGTTGATGTAGAAGAGACATGGAGAAGAGGGGACACATGTTGATGTAGAAGAGACATGGAGAAGAGGGGACACATCCTGAATGTTAGCCATGAAAAGCTTTACAGACCTCTCCTGGCTTCTTCCTCCAGCTCGTCCCAGTCTTTCCCGCTCTCCTCCTCGCTGCCGACAGACTCGCTGTAATCTGCAAGAAAAGATACATACATGTAAACCAATCACTGCAAAGAGAACGGTTTCTAACGGCAACGATTATAAAAACTGTTTGTGTTTTCGCAAAGGCGTGGCATGCTGGAAAAAGGAGAAAGAAATCAAGAAGTCGTACTGGAGTCCTCTGTCTCCGAGTCGTAGTCTTCGTCACTGTCCGCCTCCTCCTCTTCCTCCTCTTCATCTCCAGACGGGTTGAATGTTTCATCCTCTATTTCCGACTCGGAGTCTTCCTCCCGACCGCTTCCCTGAGAACAAACAAAAATACAAATGTGGTGTTTGATCAAAAAAGAAATGAAATAAAACGGTGTAGCAAGAACGAGGAGAATCTGGTCCGCACCGCCGTTCAACACGAACTAGAATATCAGCGTCTCCACTAGGATGGAGTCATAGCAACGGTGCGAAGGCAAAATGTGAGCGAGTGTGAAGTGCGCCCCGCCAATATGTGTCTGCCAGCACAAGGAAGGCCTAGTTCATACAGTGTCTCCACATTTAGCTAAACACACCTTTATTGAACATACAGTGACACAAATCCTACAAAACGACCACTAGGGGGCGCCACCTATTAAAAAACTAATTTGCGCCGCCACTATTTATATATAAGGGAAACACTGAATATATCTTTATTGTCATCATACAAAGTATAACGAAATGTCTTTGGCAACTCACTGCAGTAACAAATAGACACTATAAATAAATAAGAGTGGTGAAAGCAGAGGTCGTAGCGATGACAGTGCAACGAGTGTATTATCAGGGATCCTTTCAAGACCCTTTCCATACATTTTAAGACCTCATCGCCACTTGGAGCTCCTACCGGTTACCTTGGCGACACACTTCACCTCACATTGACTATATACAGTATTGATCGTCCTTCCTCCTTATCGTCCAACCATTTGGACGCAGACTTGCATTTCCCCATAACGATGTTGCTTAGCAACCGGCGCAAACAGACCTTCGCGCGCTATCAAGCAGTGAGCGTGCCATGTCCTGTTCAGATGACGTCAAACCCAACGGGATGCCATAAATAAACTACACAGAATCACACTACACACCTACGCCATGATTACATTCAGGCACACTGTAGAATACAACCTCTTTGGACAATTCATATACTTATTGAAAGCAAGCTACAACATGTGATACCTTAGAAAATGCCTTTAAATACTTTAAGACCCCGCGGACCCCCTGATGATGTAAATTGTGCAATTTTCTATTTTAATCTTTAATATATTTTGTAAGCATGCTTCTTAGGTAACATTAAGCTGTCTTAGGGTCTTTTCTGCTGGAACAAATGTAAATGTCCTCTCTGTGGGACGAATAAAAGTATTCCGATTTCTTTCTGCGTGGAAAATCAAATGAAATGTTCCGTTTGTTTCCGCAGATTGTTTGTGCTTTGCTATATAATAATAATCTTTATTTGTAGAACACCTTTCATGCACAAAGCAGCCGAAGTGCTTTACAGAAAACATAACAATATTAAAATGAATACAGCACAAGATAAAACATCAAAAGTGATCCTAATGAAATTCCCGTGAATTAAACCCGACAAGAAATTAAAATATGTTCAAATAAAACAATTTAAAAATGTAAAATAAAAGCAAAACAGAGACAATGATACTGGTGAGAATTGAAAGTTAACCCAAATTAAAAGCCATGTTAAAAAGATTTGCTGTTCTAAGATCCACAGGGACATTTCTAAAAGCGGGGCACTGGAGGATCTAAGGCCGGGGTGTCAAACTCAAGGCCCGGGGGCCAAATCCGGCCCGCCACTTCATTTTATGCGGCCCCCACAAAAACATAATACGTTTATTATAAGGTTCCGCTTTACAGAAGCACGTTGCTCAAACTACATGTCCCACAATGCATCTCATTTTGTGACATTCTCACTGAAGAGACTTGCAATTATTTGTCCAAGACATCTTTCAGACGTAGCTAATTATGAAGTTATCACCCTGTCCGATAATAATCCAATGCAGAGGAAATAATACATTATATTTATATTTATATAACCTTAAAGTTACCACCGGCCCTTTGAGTGCAACCTTAATTCTAACGTGGTCCGTGATGAAATTGAGTTTGACACCCGTGATCTAAAGGGTTCTTGTTGGAACTTAAGAAGAAAGGCAGCCGCTGAGAAGGTGACGTAAAGCTTAGTTAATAAGACTCTAAAAGAAACCGGTAACCAGTGGAGTGATGTGTTCTCTGTGTGTACGTACATCGCCCTCGGGGTCCAAGAAAGACCAGCCTCCCTGCTCGAAGAAGCCCTCGGGGTCGTCCACGATGGTCTTCATGATCTTGGTCCAGTTCAGGGACTGCACGCCCTCCGTGTACTTGATGTCGCAGGAGCTGAGGAGAGACAGGGGACTTTTAGCCTGTGTGCGAACAAGAGTTGATGTTTGGATATCATTTAAAAAGGTCCCCTATTATACTATTACAATGGGGCGACATGAAGAAGAGGGGACACATGTTGATGTAGAAGAGACATGAAGAAGAGGGGACACATGTTGATGTAGAAGAGACATGAAGAAGAGGGGACACATGTTGATGTGGAAGAGACATGAAGAAGAGGGGACACATGTTGATGTAGAAGAGACATGAAGAAGAGGGGACACATGTTGATGGAGAAGAGACATGAAGAAGAGGGGACACATGTTGATGTAGAAGAGACATGAAGAAGAGAGGGGACACATGTTGATGTAGAAGAGACATGAAGAAGAGGGGACACATGTTGATGGAGAAGAGACATGAAGAAGAGGGGACACATGTTGATGTAGAAGAGACATGAAGAAGTGGATTTTGCATAATAGGGGACCTTTAAGTTGGACATCTTTCTGATTGTCAAAACGTACTTGAGCCACTCCTTGATGGGGTCCAGGGAGTTGACGGGCACGGCGTTGATCATGGTGACCTTCTTGTTGTAGTCCTTGTAGACGATGACCACGTCGAAGTTCTTCAGGTGGAACTGAACGCGCTCAAAGTGGATCAACTCCACCTCGTCCAGGGTCACCACGAACGGAGGCTGGACGCAGAGAAAGACGAAAGGAAATCAACAAAAAGGACAGAAGAATTTGACAAATGTCTTGGGGTCAAATGTATATAATAATGAATTCAATTAAGATAAATGACTATACATTTAGTAATGTATAAGCCAACCTTCTAAGTGCATCAATTAGGTCTTATTTTATTTCTTTGTGTTGAATTATTGGCAACAGGTGGGTTAGTCTGCAACGTGAGATGAAACACCTGGAATACTTTAACAGAAGTTTTATATTTTGTTTAAAGCTGAGATATACATTTTTAAACCGCAAGATGATTGATCAACTGTTCTACACACGGGAAGCGGTCCCTTATCTCGGCGGCATGATTCAAACTTGGGATGTTGTTGCACAGTATCCAAGGTTACACTTTTCCATAAACAAACTCATTTTTCAGAGTTCTTGTAAAAACAGTGAGGAATAAAACCACATTGTACGTTTATATAATCCGTTCAATATTTAATATTCCATCCGTCATGTATCGCTGTATATATCACGGGTGTCAAACTCAATTTCATCACGGGCCACGTTAGAATTAAGGTTGCACTCAAAAGGGCCGGTGGTAACTTTAAGGTTATATAAATATACATGGATAAATATATAAAATAATGTATTATTTCCTCTGCATTGGATTATTATCGGACAGGGTGATAACTTCATAATTAGCTACGTCTGAAAGCAGATGTCTTGGGCAAATAATTGCAAGTCTCTTCAGTGAGAATGTCACAAAATGAGATGCATTGTGGGACATGTAGTTTATGGGCAACGTGCTTCTGTAAAGCGGAACCTTATAATAAACGTATTATGTTCTTGTGGGGCCGCATAAAATGAAGTGGCGGGCCGGATTTGGCCCCCGGGCCTTGAGTTTGACACCCCTGGTATATATATAATACCTTTTGAATTGAACATGTATATTTCCTACAGTCTTTTTATGCTGCTGCAACGCAAACATTTCCCATCAATAAAGTACTATCTTATAAATCGACACATCGAAGCTTCAGACATTCGTAATCAGCATGAATTCAGTCACAGAATAAACCCTGATTTCAAGCATCTAACCAAGGACACATTCAAAAAGCCACTTGGACAGAACTTGTGAAGCGTCTACACATGGAGAGAATGGTGTGACCCCACTTGTACATTTTATAGGAGAGTTTGAAACTGTCTTCACTTCCCTAACTGATTCTTCATTTCTTATTATTTTCTTTCAAACTGAAGTCGAACACACATTTCTTATGCTGTGATTTCAACTATCTGTTTGTCTATCATTTTAAACTGTTGTTGTACTATTAATCTCGTCTTATTCTGTATTTCTTGTCATTGAAAATGTATGTGTCGTTTAAGAAAAGGAAAAGCCATTTGAGACGTGAGAAGTGGTAAAATGCCGACTGATGGAGGACTCATTCCTGCACCACTATTGTTTGTTGACTCACCCATTCAGTGGTGTTGACCAGGGAGCTGGAGGTGGGCTGCAGGAGGCAGGTCGACCTGTAGGGGGCGCCCTGGAACCTGGAGATCAGAGGAGGAGAAACATCAGAAATCAGAATCAATCGGGTTGTCTCGTACGAGGAATTTGACTTGATGTCACGGTGCGTACATTTTATTTCTGTTTGTACCGATATGTTCACTTTGTTTCATATTTTATATCGTTGCATCGACTCAGTCTCGTCTGTCGGAGAGAAACCATTATCTATTGTATTTTTATTATCATTCCTTTTACCTCCTTGTGTCCATCAACCTGATACAATGTTATATTTTGCTGCATGTACCTTTTGAAGTTCTTAACTAATCTGAGGGGAATTTCTCCTCGTTTGTTTTGAACGTGTGATGCGTCATTTTGTAAAGCACTTTGAGCTGCATGTGTTGTATGAATAAAGCTTTATTAGTATTATTATAAAAGTTAAAAAAACACAGATGGAGAACCATTTTATGAAAACTATAATAACATAAAAATATTTACACATCAGTCCCAATTTCTCTTTCTTTAAATTCACGTCTCTCAAAGCGCATCTGACCAGATTCACAGGCAGGGGTAGACATTAAGGGTAAAAAGCCACTGGCCCTCCGGGCCGGTGGAATTGTATTGTCACTGGCCCCACCATTGTAACCTCTGGCCCGGAGCATTCGTCCAAAAAAATATATATCGACAAATAATGAAGAAAATTAACACATTTGTTGCAATAGTAATTTATACATTACTACTTGTACTACAACATCAGTTCTTCCTCATTTGTTCATATTTGTTTATTAAAATAATGATATTGTGGTCATTGTTAAAAAATGTCTGCTATTATTATGAGTATTATTATTTGTATAATGCACTTTCTGCCTTCCTGTCATTAGGAGTTAGACATGTAATGGCTATAGATTAGATCCTTCATTATCCTAAACTGCTGGGACATTTCCCTAAAGCCAATACCTTTATATTTTCTACTCTTCACTTGCTTGTCAGCATAGGTCGGCATTGATGTACAGAGCCGACAGAAGACCTTGTTTATATTGGCATCATATTGAGAGGTGCAGCCAGTGACGCGTCCTAAAACCAGGAAGTAAGCTGCTAGTTCCCTCGACAAGGGTTTTGTAAAATAGCTGGAAATAAGGTCTGTGGAAAACAAACAAACCTGCACGTTTTGTTCAGCCGGATAATCTCCACATGTCTACCCTACTTTTATAATTTTCGAATCATAAATCTAATCGATAGATTATAAAAGGGTTTTAGGACGCGTCACTGCACCGCTAGAAGCCAACTCCATCGATCAAGCTGAAACTTCCTCTCCCTCTTCTTCTCATGCTCCCTGTCACTCTCCTTTAACTCCTCCGGTGACTTTCTTTTATTTGAAAATAGTTTTTTGCCCGGCGCTTGGCCGGTTACCGCTGGTATTAAAAACATTTTAGCGAATGGTTAGGTGGCGCGATACTCTGTAGTGAAGGAGCGCGCTCACGGGAGCCTGCTCGCGCTGAGCTCCGCAGCAAACAGCTGTTTGCTTTTCACCCAACAACGACAAGCGACTCACGAAACGCTATGTTGTAGCGTTAATAAACGAACCAATTTAACTAAATTGCTAGTCAAAATATCAATACCACAGGAAACATTTTTTTTTAAACAATATTTTTAGTGGCCCGAGCGGGCAAGTGGAAAGTACGTTATGCTGGCCCGGGGTGTATAAATAGTGCTCCCGGGCCAGCGGGCCAATTATAATGTCGAGCCCTGACAGGCCATAAGACATTCATCGGTTTGCAACTCATATATATCTATTCCAATTACTGTATATAGACTATTCTGCACAGTTTCTATTATATTTTAAAGGTCACCTATCATGCTATGTTTAGGCAATAGCATAGGTCTCAGATATATAAAAAACATGTCTATGAAGTGTTTTGCTCAAAATACCAAACAGATCACCCATTCTAGCCATGCCTCATATCCCTCTATTTCACTTCCTGTTTCAAAAGTGCTGATTCTGGGTATAAAGCTTTCAAAATAAAACATTTGAAAAATAAAAAAGGAGGGTCTGAGTTCATGCGGGACCCGGCAGCTACTGTCTAAACTAAATGCTGCCGTGATGAAACGCCATATCATGGATTATCAAGGATCTGAAACAGTTTGGAGCTCAAAGGCTTTCTCTCGTGCCGGTTATACCACAAGGTGAGTTCCGTTTTACTTCCTGCTTCTTCACACACATGCTCTCCAGTACAGGTTAGCTCTGAGTGTTAGCGATGCTAATGTAAACACCAACCATATTACGTCCAAAACAGTCGGGCATTGTTTCCGATAGCAACTTTCTGATTGGGCCATGGGTCCACATTTCAGATATTACATCATACCGGACGCAAATCTGGATCAGCTCCGTTGTTCCCCGTTTTTAGAGATTTGGGTACAGAGGAGAAGAGAGAGGGTTTTATTTTCTGACGCTGCGTGAGATCCCTGACACACCGGGGACACATGTTGATGTAGAAAAGACATCAGAAAGTGCATTTTGCATGATAGGTGACCTTTTACTATTTTATCTGTTTTATTGTGTTGCACTGTTGGAGGAGGAGCCTGTGACCTAAGATTGTCATAACTACGCTGTAGCTATGTACACATGACAATAAAAGCCTTGAAAATAAACGTTTACTGACCCGAGGTCTCTGAAGGGAACCTCGAACTCCAGCTCCTCTTTAGTCAGCGTCTCCACCTTCTCGATGAAGTTCTTGAAGGCCGACTTGAGCTTGTGTCTCATCTCTCGCTCCATCTGCTCGGCGTACAGGTCGTCCCGGTCGTGCATGTGCTGGTGTTTGCCCAAATCTGTGGTGATCTCCCCGACCTCGGTGTAGAACTGGACGTCCGTGTGGCGCCTCTTCCCGAACATGATGGCGTTCTGGAGGGGAAACGCGTGACGGACAAAATGAGGCATTGAAAATCCTGACGTTGAGAATGCTTCTCTTGCATTTGGTATCAAAAAGTATCCCAAAGTCGGTGGTCTCTGCCGCTTTTAAAAGTAAAAACAATCTGTATTTACTTTTAAAACCGGCAGAAACCACAGACTTTGGGATAGCTTTGATACCAAAAGCAATACAGTTCATATTAGGGCTGCAACTCATCTTTAGAGCATTGTTTCAGAAACAAGTGAATCTTTAAATGTTTAACAGGTTTTAATGCCGTAAAGCAGGTTAAAAACTGCATTTCCTGCTCATTTTGGAACCAAACAAAGAAGATTTTTTGTTGATTTGCTGCTCTAAAAGTAAAATAGGTGGTTGCAGCTCTAATTGATATATTCACATCCTCGTAGTGTAGAACCAATAAAGCTATACGTATCAAAACTATCCCAAAGTCTGTGGTTTCTGCCGGTATCTGTATTTACTTTTAAAACCGGCAGAAACAGACTTTGGGATACCAAATGCAATACAGTTCATATTAGGGCTGCAACTCATTTCTTTTGAGTTCTGTTGGATCTCTAAAATATCAGAAAATGGTGAAATAATGTAGATTCTAGTACTGCTCAATTAAATCGTATTTGAATCGCGATTACGGCTTGCAACGATTACGAAAACAAGTTGAATTATACTTAAAGTTAAACATACCGCTCAAATGTTCTCCAATAAATGGATGTTTTCAAAGTCAATGAATAATCGCATTTACAATTATTGACCCAAATAATGGAGATTATGATTTTTGCGATAATCGAGCAGCCCTACATTCTAGTTTCTTAATGTGCAAGGTGAGATATTAAAATGTGTCTGAGTTTTAAGGCTGTAAAGCAAGTAACAGCAGGGATTTTCTGTTGATTTGCTGCTCTAAAAGTCAAGTGGTTACAGCTCTAATAGATATATCCACGTAGTGTTGAACCAATAAAGCTACCCTGAGGTGGAAGTGAAGGACGATAATCATCTCCCCGTCGCACGGCTGGAAGAGGGCGTGTTTGATGTTGTTGTAAAGGATGTCCACTTTGTCTCCGCGGACCGACGTGAAGCGGAAACCTGTGCGAAGAGAGGAGAGGAAGATTAAATAAAAATAAACTCTAGAATAAAGCTTCACTTTATGTGGAAATCCTCCACTTCCTCACCGTTGGTGTGCGCCTCCAGGGAGCCCTGCATCCTCTTCTGGGCGATGTTGGGTCGGATGTAGAGGTCTTTGAGTTTGGGGTTGCTGCGGTTCAGGTTGATGACGAGCGAGTCCTGCTTCACGATGCCCTCCTTCTCCTTTTCCTCGGCCTCTCGCGTCTTGTAGCGCTTCTGGACCTCCTTGATGATGCGGAAGGCGTTCTGCAGGTTGGTGGAGGGCACCGAGGGGTCGCCGGGGGTCTTCAGGTTGGACGCTCGGTACGTGCTGAGGGGGGAAAGAGAAGGGAAGTCAAGGAGGGGGGACTGGTCGATAAAACAAGACCCTTTTTAAATCACAGAGATGTGGATTAATGTCCAGTACTGTCATCAATTCAAAGCCATTCAAACAATAAGGTAGGGCCTAGTGCAGTGCTTCTCAAAGTGAGCGCCCCCTAGTGGTCGGTGAGTATATTGGTAACATTTGAAATAAATAAATAAATGTAAGTTTTACATATTTTACAAAAATATGTGGCCTACTAGAAATGTGTATTTCCACATTTCTATATATTTGTTATCTTATTTCTGATATATATATTGGACTGTTTATTTCTTGTGTCTTCATTTCTCTTATGTACATTGCCTTGTGTTTTTTATGCTGCTGCAACTCAAACATTTCCAAAATTGGGATCAATAAAGTATCTACCTTAAAAGAAAAAGAATGACACCATTTTTATATATTTTTCAATGATATTGTGAATAATGGTTTAAAAAAGGAAAGATAGATGATAGATAGACAAGTACTTTATTGATCCCAATTAGTGTTCTGTGAACCTTAAAAGAATATGGCATTGTTTGTTACTTTCATTGCAACATGTCTTAACTTCCTGTTTTATTTAGACATGCTTTTATTTTGAAGGCGACTTTGCGCTATTAGCAGGAAGTTACTGTTCCCAAAGCAAAAACTTGACGGAGAAAAAGTACAGATATTAACGGAGATATCAAAAGATCAAATTTACGTTTAAGTATTAGCACAAGGTTAAATGTTAACCGTAATATAAAAATGTGGTTTGTGTCTTCATTCGTTTATTATAACTTTGCTAACTATTTGAAGCTCACTTGTTTAATGGTATTCTAAAGTAATGCGCATATGGATGTAGCTTCAATGCATTTGTTGTTTTGTGTAGCTCTTAAAATGTTTTTTTTCAATAAATTAGAAATCATCAGTCAAGTGTACGACCATCTTTCGGAGGGATACGCTACAGTTTAAAAATAGTCATTCCAATCAGGAATCAAGTTTACTTTTTCATTTTGAAAAACAAATCTCCATCAAACTGCCCGCTAAAAGATCTAAATATCAAACGTAGGCACCAGGCGTTTCAAATTCAGAAAATATTATCTGAACAACTTGCGAATAATTAAGACTCACATTTCTTTAACGAAGGTGGCGTCGGGGTTGGGGAAGATGTTCCCCTCCTGTCGTCCCAGAGAGCTGCCCGGGACGTAGAAGTTGATCCTCAGGTAGGTGTAGTCTCCTTCTACGGACATACTGATGTTCTGCACGGGCACAAAAGGTCAAAGATATATACGTCAATATGGAAGATGTCGCGTCATATAATCATTTAAAACATAGTCCGATTGCCTTTTACACCGTTACATTGTTGTAGTGTTGTGTGTTTGACAGAGACATATGTTAAGGAGTTACATTGCAGGAGGGCAAAGGAAGTGCAAAAGGGGGATTTGCAAATGGTTAAAGGACGAGGGGGTTTTATGGTGGAGATGTTTGGATCAGTGGTTCCCAACCGGGGGCACGGGGACCCCTAGGGGTACTTGAGGGGATCGCAGGGTTGCATTCTAAAAATAGCGCAAGTCATCGCCAATTAATAACTTTTGTCTTAAATGAATAAAGAAAATAATGTTTATTTTCAAATATGACAGAAAAAAAAGGGACTGTTCAGAGGGGAGGGGTCTTCTCCTAAAAAAAAAGACATTATTGGCTTCCGAAACAAGTAGTGAGTCTTAACAATACATCACATGTTTGTGTTTGTCGCTTTTATCCAAAGCGACTAACATGCATTCAGTGCTGTGGACGATCCCCACAGGAGCCACTTGGGTGAAGGGTCTCAGGGACACAACGACATGCAGTGGGACTTGAACTTGCTACCCTCTGATTCAAAGTCCAGCACACTATCCACTGAGCCACAGCCCTACATTTCCTCCACAGAAGGTAACGAGGCGAATAACTAAACCAAACGCTGGTGTTCAGTTTACCTTGATGGTGGCGATGTGGAACGGCGTCGCGATCCCAAAAACGGGCATAACGACGGTCTCGTACTTCTTGTCGATGAAGATCTTCATGTCTCGGATGTCCTTTTCTCTGGGCATCTGAGAGACGTTCTTATAGGACACGTTGGACTTCCGGGCCCTGGGGAGGAGAAGAGAGAAGACTTCATTAAAGACAAGTCACTTAATCACATGTGGGAATCCATGGCTGCTCACTGCTGTGTTTGAGCACCTTTCACTTGGGCACTTACAGAAATACTGATCTGGGTTGAGCCACATTAACGTGGATCCAACAGCTTTCAACACTCTGTGATATTAATAATACATTGTGCCTTTCCTCATGCTCAAAGATACTTTACCTAAAATCATATACGATGTTTCGATGCACGGCCTTAGAGGAAAATCTTTAAATTAATGGTTTGTATAATAAATGCTGACGTCTCATTTCCAATAACTAAAACGTAATTTTTTGATTGACAGTATTCGTTCACACACCTGAACAGAAGCGTGTATGTGTTTTGTAAGGTGCTAGTTGTGTGTGACAAGAAACACACCGAACAAAAGCTAGGTCTCAATATTATAAAGCTTACCATTCTCAAAAGTCCCAATTTAAAAACATGTGCTTGTTTCCAAGTGTGTTGCCTAAATGTCATTTGAAGTCGCTACACCCCAGCCAGAGCTTTTATTTGTGCCGTTGTAAAGTGTTTTGAAACTGCCTAAATCGCGCACGTCCGCGAAACACTTCCTATTTTTAAATCCCGACTAAAAACACACCCATTGGCCAATGCTTTTAATTGAGCTGCCCGTACTCACTACAGAATGCCTTTCAGTCATGTACTCTGGACCTGCTGTGTTTATTTATTTAATTTGTTTCATTACCTTTGCCTATTATGCCTGTTTTTAATAATGTATTTGTTCTTAAATGTATTTTGCTTTTAATCTGTAAAGCTCTTTGAATCGCCACGTGCTGAAAAATGCGTTATATAAATAAAACTTGATTTGCTTTAAGACTCACTTCTGAATCTCCTGCTCTCCTTTCTGCTCCGTCAGACGCCGCTTTGCTTCTTCGTTCAAATTGTTGGCCAGCTCCCTCTGGTGGGCTCGCCTCTTCTCCTCCGCCGTCATCTCGTTCTGAGGTTGGACAACAGAAAGAAATGAGTGATGGCGATCCGAAGGAAAACACGGGAATGTGTACAGGATGGGAGGAAAGCAAAAGAACAACACGCATGCAGAATGTGTTACACGGCTTACAAGGCACACAAAAAACAACTCACTCAAAGAAGGAAAAATGACAAAAAAGGCGTATTTCTTTTTCCCCCATCAGTAAGTGGAATCTTAGAAATAAACCAGATGAGATTTTAGACAAAAAAGCATTAAATACTTACCTTCCCAAGTAGCTGGTAAGGTATAAAAACATTCACACCCTTAGTTACAAGCACTCTGTAAAAGCTGCCAAATAACATTTTAGTTATGGAAAAATTAACATTTGCTCTGACGGCCCGTGCACACAGCGGCGTGCGCTGACGCTTCACCATTCACTTTGAATGGGGTGACGTCACTTTTCGCCGAACTGCATTGTGGGAAGCGACGCGGAGCTTTGCAGGCGTGGCACGCTGCAAAAGTTGAGCAATGTTCAACTTTTGAAGCCTCGGCCAATCGAGTCATATGCCAGTACAAGCTCTAGCCAATCAAACCGCTGCTTGTGTGTCAGGGGCGGGAGATTCATGTGATTGGTTGTTGGTCGAGTTTCAGACACGCCCGCCGGCAAGCTTCAACGCACTCCGCCGTGTGAACGCGCCGGAAGACTCAAGACAGACATTTGACAAGTGTTGGAAGGGATGATTGAGTTGGTCAACCCGTAGAGATCAGACTTCATCTAAACTCTGATTTACCCCCTGGTTCTCTGCATGTCCGTCTGTCTGTATGCTGATTCACATTATCGGCTTTGTATTATTTCAAAAACATGTAAGATATGCAAATAAAAAATATATTAAAAAAAAGGTTGCAAGTCTCTCACACACACACACACACACACACACACACACACACTTACTCTGGTCCTGTCTGCCAGCAGGGCGGCGCTGCGAGCTCCTTTTCCCAGCAGCTCCTCTGCATCGTCTCCTTCCTCCTCCTCATCCTCCTCATCGTCATTCTGGAGAGCACGAGAAAACAGTTCAACACCAAATGGGGAAATTACAAGAAATCTGGGTTTTAAAAAAATCATGAAAATAGTTATTGAATAATTCAAAGCAAAGAAAAAGTAACAGGATACAGCGGGGGAAAGCGGAGATGGCAGCAGAATTAATAACCCTATAACAAAACAAAAAGTATTTACCGTCAACTCTCAAATACTCGTAGAAGCCTTAAAGGGGGCTCCTTTTCTAAATTCTTGAATGTATGTAGCGTCTCTACGGTGATGCGTCTCCATGTTCAAAAAGCTCTATTTTCCTCATACCGCCTGTTCTGCAGCACTTCTATATGTGGAGAGAAACTCTGTGGGATTTTAGCCTTTGCAGACCATTGACATGCACACAAACCTAAATAACACACACACACACACACACACACACACTACAGGAAGGGGAAATCCCCAAAAAGCATGCCCCCTTTAATTGAACCCTACGGCAGAGACCTTCATGTCCAATTCTCTCTTATTTTAGAAAACGCTTTGTTTCTGATCTGCTCCAATTTGCCTTAAGAGATCTTTGTTCCTGCATTACGCTGTTAATACAAACTCAACACATCCTCCATCAAATTAGAAGCGCTCTAGAATTTCCTCAAAATAGTACACTGAGCAGGAGAGTCAAACACACTTTCCTTTTCCGCAGTTCATACAGGGCCTATCTATTCTTTACTTTCTGAAGGGAGGATGGTGGAGAGTGTCTACAACTTCCAGGCGTGTGTGTGTCCTAGTATTACTATACTTGTGGGGACCTACATCTGTTTACACAGTCACGTGTGGGGACTCGCCTCCCTTATGGGGACAAAATGGAGGTCCCCATAAGGGGAATCATTAATTTTAGGGTGAAGACTTGGTAAGGGTTAGGGTTAGGCATGTGTTGGTTATGGTTAAGGTTAGGATAAGTCTCCAGGAAATGCATGTAAGTCAATGTAATGTCCCCTGAAGTGATGTATACAGTGTGTGCGTGTGTGTGTGCGCGCGCACACACGTGCATGCGTGCGCGCGTGCGTGTGTTGGCCTGTGATATCGCTCAGACAGGAAGGAAGTTCGGCTTTCTAGCACTGGCTTTCCTTACTGCTAAATCTCTTCCCAAACACACGATCATTTGAAACATGTGCGTGATCACGTGACTTCAGGGATTACAAAGACACGTACCTTCAAGAAGATTCCCACATTTTTGATCTTTTTCTTCACGGGCGTGAGTATCGTGGCGGCGTCATCCTGTTGCAACATATTTTAGGGCTGTGATTAATATGTGAATAAGTTTGCCGTCTTGTGCGACTTCTCGGCGGGAGGATGATCTCACCTCGTTGATCTGTATTGTGTCGCCGATAAACAAGGCGTACTTTTTCTGCTCGTCCTTCTTGGCTTCTTTGTTCACGAGGTCAGCGAAACCCAAACTGATGCTCAACACCATGCCTGAGGACACAGATACACACATGTTCCAACGCTTTCTTAATGATTTAACCTTTTTTAAAGACTTTTGATGAAACAACGATTTCAAATATTCACCTTTTTTCAGTTTGTACTGGTTTTTGGCGTTCAGAACCAAGGAGCCTTCTCTAAACTCGATTCCCATTGCAAAGCTACAAACAAGGACAAATGAAGACGTGAGACAACTGTGTGTGTGTGTGTGTGTGTCCACATTTGGGGAAGAAATATGTAATTTCTGTGCTTTTACCCGAGGTTTTTGGTCAGCTTTGCCACGAGTTCCGACTTCTCCTTCTTCACGTACTCCTGAGCGGCGTTGTAGGCGTCGCTGATTTTCACACCTGAGGAGAGAAGGAGGTTTATAAAACATGTCGGCAACACTTTGTTCTAGTTTCCGTTCTGCTTAAACGAAACATTTCTGATAACGGAGAGAGTTTTCAAGCAAAAAGACAAATATTTTAGATTGTACTTTTTGACAATGTTTAATTTACAGCAACACTTTGACTTAAAGTTCAGGGTAATCAACTGTTCAAATGTTTTTCTCCAATAAGTGGATGTTTTCAAAGCAAATGGATAATCGTTTTTAATAATCGTGATATCAATTATTGACCCAAATAATCGAGATTATGATTTTTGCCATGATCGAGCAGCCCGACTTTGTCCTAGAGCTGCGAGTTGATTTCTGTCGTGTTTAAACGCCGCATATCTGATCGTTGAGTCACACTTCAAGCAAAAAGCCACATTTTAGATTTTACACGTTCAAAAATGAGGATTTGATGCCTTTCTGTGTCGTTTCTGACAGTATTTTTATTATTACATTACATTTAATTTAGTTGACGCTTTTATCCAAAGCGACTTACAAGGACTAATTACAGGGACATTCTCCCTGGAGTAACTAAGGACTAAGTGCCTTACTCAAGGGCACACTAGTGGTGGTGTTCCTGACGGGATTTGAACTCACAACCTTCCGATCTTCAGCCCACCTCACTCTCCATTAGACCACCATTACCCCCTGTTTAAGGTTCGTACAGTTGTTTGAATTAAAAAAGCATTTCCTTCTGCTCCTAAAAGCTGCCATTAGCCTTACAAAGTGATGAATCACGAGAATACTCCACACAATAATGGATAATTGAACTTTTCTACCCCTGATTAGAATAAAATCCTTTATTGTCATTATACGAGTACTAGAGCTACTCCTTTTTTTAAGGTGCATCAAAAATACAGAAAACCAAAACAAGAGACGTGCAACATTCAGGAGACACCATACTTCATTCATACTTCAATATCCAGATGAAGTCAAAGTGCAGGAATATATCGGCTGAACTCACCGTGTTTGAGGTGTTTGAGCAGCTCCTCCTCCACCAGCAGCAGGAAGTTGTAGTTGTCCTGCATCTCCTGGGGGGGGTCGACCATGAGGGTGCGCACCAGGTTGGAGCAGTACGACTTGTAGCGGATCCCCATGGCACACGTGATGGCACCGAAGTGCATGTGGTTCTTGTCGCTGGAACAGAAAAGGGAGAAGTTAAAACGAAGACCAGGGTAACATTCAATGATCGTAGAGAGCGGTGCAGCGACGAGTCCTAAACCCCAGAAGTGAGGCAGCATGTCACCACTTCCTGTTCCCTTGTCTCAGAGCCAATGGGATCTCTCCATAGCATTTTGGAAAATATCTGGAACTAAGGTCTGTGTTTGAGACACATTGAAGAGACGGGTCACGTTTTGTTCTACGACATTAAATCCATCAGCAGTGACCCCGCTGTGATTTCTGAAGAGTTGACGTGTCTGAAAAACGATGGTGGTTACCAAGTGGCTGAATACGACTACAGAAGTTGTCGAGGGCGATGTACGTCGTTACGCCGAACACCTCCTGCAAACTGTTCAAACAAACGCTTCAACTTGTACCATTTTTTATTTGGAAATCGTCGTTTTTAACACTAACGTTTTACAAATCATAGAATAATTCATTAATTGTTTTACCGTGACAGTTTAAATAAACACATTTTCTTCAACCATTTTAATGTCCGTGTAAAAATACCAAACATTCCCTAGTCCCACGTCCATGCTTTTCTTTTTGTAATATGACAATAAACTAAATATGATTGAGTTTTGAATTATTGTCCTGACAAACAAGCTATTTCAAAACGTCTTCTTGGTGTTTTATAGAAGTCTTGAGGAGCATTTGTCCCGTTTTTATCGGACCAAACAATAAATGGAGAGCCTAATTAACAGAAAATCATAAGTTGCAACTCTAAGGAAGTCAAACCTTTCAATTCAAGCAAACTAAATAATGTTAAAACCCTCTACATATACCAAAAAATCACATCTCTGTTACCTGACGACGCTGAACTTAAGGCTGTAGTTCCCTCCGCTCTGGATGATGGGGGGGTAACACATCTCCACGGTAGAAGGGTCTGCACCCCCCAGGTACTTCTTCTCCTCGATCGCCTTCTCCACCGACTCCGCCAGCTTACTGTGACGCACTTTCTGTTGAGGAGAAACAAGAGGGGAATGAAGTCTCTGGATTTAGTTTTTTCCTGTAGAAATGACTGTCCCGTTATACAACTCCAGACAAATGACCTCCAAACGTCGGAGTATACGGTTCAATAAAGCTTCAATCAGGATACAAAAAACATGTGCCGTGATACGACACGATGTTAATGCTAATCAGCAGAAATTGATCCAGGATGCTGAGAATTTTTTTTTAATGAGCTAATTTTGCACTGCTATACAACTTCACTTATTCACAATTGAAATCAGACTAATTCAAAGTATAGTTTATTTAAATTTTGCAATAGCAGTTGGCAAACAAGTTAGGATGACAACAGTGTGATTTGAACAAAGACGAAAACTAAAAATGGACTGCGACAGGACAAAAACAAAGTCAGAATCTAAAGGCTCCGAGTCTAAGTCCATTATTAATACCATAATGCAATTTAGAAATCAAATAATGTGGATAAATGGAACAAAAAGACCAAATCAAATAAAAACACAGCACTTGTTGGTCAGTCAGCCGCCCACTAATCACAGTGTAACACCGCAGGTCCACCACCCTGTTGTACAGAGACATCCGGCATGTCCAGCTCCCGTATATACCTGGAGAAGGGGTTCCACATCTTGTGAAGGAGGAGCCCCGAGGAGCCCCTCAGTATGCACCTTATTTTCTCGAGTTTGGCTGAATGTAGGACTTCTTGGGATACTTGATGTACGACATTGATTTGCAGTTAGTAGGATAATGTGACGGTTTTTTCCTCACTTGGATTCTCTTACAAGCTGAAAAGTGTTTCTGGTTCAATGTCGTAGCGCATTTCAACAAACTGTTAATAAAGTTATAATTGTCTTAAACACAGCAGTAGAGAATACAGGAACAACAATCAGAGCCAAAGTATGGCACATAGATCTGCTGTGATTCCAGTACAAGCTATTCAATCATCAGGTCAAAGATAATCCACGGTGCCTTCTCCTCACCTCGTCGGCATCAACGATCTCCATGACGCGCTCCTTGAAGAACTTGGAGTAAACCTCGCTGGTGATGGACGCCGCCTTCTTCATCAGGTTCAGCTCTCCGTCTTCCTTCACCGCCATTGTGTACGCAACCACAGCGCTGATGTCTACCTGCAGACAGGAAGCCACGCAAAGAGAGAGGTGTTAACAACAACGGATCACGCAGAGAGGAAGTGTTAGTGACCTTTTTGACCGTCTCTTACCTTCTCCAGACCCTCAGCGCTAATCGTTTCGTTCCAGCTCTTCATGTACTCTCCGGGGAATTTGTCCTTGCTGAATATTCCCACCGTCTTTCCCTCTTTGCTCCCTTTGATCGCGTCGATCATCTTGTCAAAGTTAACCTTGTTGCTTTCATTCTGAGACGTGTGACACAGAACAGCAATACATTAGAATGACTCCAATAAGGGAATAAAAAGAAAGTGTGCATCAAAAGCAAATTGCCTCACAAGTCACATCTTCAAATGGTTTACATGTAATTGTACAAAGCGGGGTTTGTATTCAGCCGTTACCTGTGTCTTTAACAGGTTACCTTTTCTCTGGTGAGCAGGGTGATGGGCGGCACACCGTTGGCGTTCTCGTTGCCTTTAGTTATAGCCACCTGTTTGAGGAAATCCACCTTCTTCTTGCTGGCGAGAAAGAGGATTTTGGTGTCGCAGAACACCATGATGGTGTCCGTCAACTCGTAGCCAAACAGCCATGTCTGAGGGGGAGAGCAAGCGTTACGGGGAATATTTAAGTGATTTAAAAACCAAAACTCGTGCTCAAAACAGATTTTGATTGGGTAATTAATGCATATAACTCTTAACATGCATATTTACTCTCATGTATCTATCACTTATGGTCCTATATGGAAGTCAAGAGAGCAAAATCCTGTTGTCTCTCACCTGTATGGCTGTGGATTTGGCGTACACAATTTCCTCGTCCACTCCTACAGACACCACAATGGCATCAGCTTTTCCAAACTCATCTTCTCCTTTCTGGGAAACAAAACAATAAAAGCACACTTAAAGTAATGTTATGCATGAAATCTATACTGGAGGTGCTCTTACTTCATTCACAGTAATCATCTCTGCTAGACAAAGAGTCATGTGTTACATGAAGCTATGTGTGGTAGCATCAGTGTAAAGTTGATTTGCAACACATCTGCCACATCAGCACCTGATGCTGCATCACCTGGCAGCACACAATAGAGTTAACGGTCATTCAAAGCTTATTTAAAAGTGTTTAAATTAGAGTTACATTGCACATGAGGCGTTGTTTAATGAACAATGCATCAGACTGCATGATGTGGCTGCATTATCAAGTGAAAACTCTTCATGAAACATCAAGATACAACTTCTAAAAATAAGTTTGTGACTTGAAAATAAACACGTCGTTTTCTGTAGCAAACTAAAAACACTTAACCTATTAAGTCACTTCCAGAGGCTGTCGACATCCTCCACATGTTACTCGGATGCTGACGTTATTCTGATGCTAATTAGCCAGCTAACATTAGCATGTAGTGACATAAACAAAAATCACAAACTGACAGTGAATGTAATGATTTAGGACCCAATGTGAAGCACTAGTGCATGGAAAGGCATGTTTCAATGTCACCACATCACTGTTTATTAGTCAAATTAGTCCACGTTTCTTCACCACACATTTACCTGTTCGGCTAGTTTGTTAGCTCGGCTGTAAACTCACTAGCCAGCTAACATTAGCATGTAGTGACATAAATATAAATTACACAAGCTAACAGTGACTTTAATGATTTAGGACCAAATTTAAAGCACGTCTGCATGGTAAATCATGTTGATATGATCCCCTTAACACTGTTTATTAGTTAAACTAGTCCAACACACATGTATTTGTTCGGCTAGTATGCTAGCTAACGTGGTGAATAGGGATGGAAAGTGTGTTAGCATTAGTTAGCCCGTTTTGTCTGATATAAAACCAGTGAATCAGCGTAAAAAATAGTTTAAAATGAAGTGAAGAAAGTGAAATCGTGCAACCGAAGGACGGGTTGTTTATGCCACAAGCAGGCCGGGAAACGGCACCGATTTAGCCGACAACACAGTCAGAAAAACGCGGTTAGCTCATCTTCCAAAGCACACTTTCTCCACGTTAAAGTTAACCACAGGAGAGGGTTTGACTCCAACACTTCATTTTTACCTTCCAGTTGATGTATAATCTCTTGATCCGGCGGTAGTAAGCATCTTTGTCCAGGTTTACCGCCATGGTTGAGTTGCAAACTCCAGCTCCCGGCTTCGCTTCTCAGCAGGCCGGATGAGGATGATCAACTAACAATAACGCACTTTTCTTTTTCCACGCCTGCACAGATCCACGCAACACTATGCTGCTGCTTCCCTTGTATTTTTGTGTGTGTGCGACCAGAGGCCTTTTCCTCTAAATAATTATGTAAAAAAAAAAAATAAGCATAACGCAAAAACCCTTATTAGTCGATAAATATACTCAAAATTATTAAAATATAATGTATTTTGGCGATTTGCCACACTCACAACCATGCACACACACTAATCTGTATAATTAACTCCTCCACCCCCCCTCCTGCTTTCCCTTCCTCCAGTTCTTCCTCTCCCTCCCCCTTCGACTATTCACATATCAATTATAATAAACAAACGTTATTTAAAACCCTAAATGCACAAAGAGCCACCTTTTACTGGCTCCTTTCTGAAATGTTAAAGTGAAAAAGCAAAAGTCTAAATGCCTGGGGAATTCCTGACATTTTGTTTTGTTACTTTGAGGTTTTATTTGATGAAATGTGGTGCATCTTAGTGTTTTGTGTAGCTCTGCACTGAGAAGCAGCGCCCCCTGTCTGGTGTTGACCACGCTCCTTTTTCCCGCCATGGTGGCTTTTCCCGCCATCGTCATCAAACACTTTCTCCTGACGTTAATCTCGCGATAGAAACTGCAACGACGATAAACACATGTGTAACACTCGCCTTTTTGTGCTATCAAAAGCCATATTGATGAACATGTATTTGGTATGCTATACATTAGTTTAGTAAAACATATTGATTTGTATTGATTATTATAACTTATGTTAGAAAATATTGAATGGATCACAGATTTGAACATAAATGCAACTGAGCTGTAGTTGAAGGGCCAAAATATGCATCACCACATGTATAATAAAACATAAAATATTGTATTTGCACAATCAAAAACATTTACAGGATTTCTACAAAAAACAGAAACTGCATTTTAGTGATATCACAGTGTTGATCACAGAAATAAACATTACATTTGAAACCTGAGCCTGGTTATTCATTGATTTAATTGCTCTGCTCTTTTGAATTTCATGTTTTATTTGTTGTCCTTCTCTTGTGTCCTCTTCCTATGTGACGGTGGTGGAGTTTTGCCCTCGGATGGCGCACCAGGCCATGAACTCATCACTGTGGAACATAAAATAGTTTGTACATGACATGCTGTATGCAGGGTGTAACGTAGATATACAATGTAAAAAATAATATTTGTTTGCAGCCTTAGTTGTTATTACACAAATACAGACTATGTGTTCATCTTCACCAAATCCAAACACCTGCTAAATGGCTGCCAACAAGTTATTTAAGGACTTTAAAGGTTTGCATGGCTGAACACAAAAACAACCTGCAATAAAACAACACAACTACAGGAACTCACTACTTTAATGAGAAACTTGATGTTTTGATGGTTTGCATGTTGCAAGTGTACACACCTGCAGTGCGTGGCGACACACTCGTTGCTGCAGTACTCGTAGTCCCAGTCTTTGCTCTCTACTGCGGGGTTGGTGCAGCCAGATCGCACACAAATGTTACAGCTGGCGATGGGAGTCAAACTCTGGACAGGGGCAACGTTCACCTGAACCTCCATCTGCGAGACACAATTGAACAGTTCACTCCAGAGCAATTAAAGGTCCACTATTATACTGTTTTTCATTACTTTATTATAGGTCTAAGATATATAAAAAACATGTCTCTGAAGTGTTTGGCTCGCACAGATCATTGCAGCATTACCCATAATCCCCTCTGCTTCAGCCCTGTTTCCAAAGCGCTGATTCTCTGTCTGTTACTTTAGATGAAAATAAGGAGCCCCTCCCCACGCCCCTCGAGAGACATTTGGTTACAAAGAACTCGATAGGCGCATTCACACTGCGGTACTTTTCCCACAAAGGTTCATGCGAACTTAGTTCATGAGAACTCTTTCATCGCGTTCACACCAAAAAGAGCCGGTACTAAAATGAGTTCATGTGAACCTTTTTACCCCCTCGAAAGTCCCTGCCAGAGAGCAGGGACTTTGGAGCGGCTCTTTTGTGAGAAAAGAGCCATATTTCTGATTGGCTGGGCGGATTGCAAACCACGCCCCATAAAACTTCCAAAAAGTTTTGTGGAGCCGCCATTTTATTATCCTCGCATTAGCATTATTAGCATTAGCATTAGCCCAGCGCAGAAACGCAGAGAGACTAACTTATGGCAACGCAAAATAAAACATGGGAGCGGTGGAGATGAGGAGGTGTCGGCGTTCTGGCGATTTACTCGGAAGACTTCAGTAGAAGCTGCTGGGAGTCCCAGCAGCTTCTACTGAAGCCTTCCCCAACTCCGGGGACTTCCGGCCGGGGACTTTGGGCGGCAGTATCCGCCGTGAAGTTGTTTGTAGCCTGCCAGTAAACCCAAAGCAGAAGAAGAAGAAGTGACGTCAGCGGCTTCATTTGCCTAATCCACCCCCAGGGACTTTTTCCGGTGTGAACGCGATCTGTACTTAGTTCATGCGAACTAAAGAGTTCACATGAACCTTTGTGGGAAAAGTACTGCGGTGTGAATGCGCCTAATGGTGCTCTAGGAGGAGATGCAGGTGATACGGTGGGGGGGGGGGGGGGTTACCTTGGTTGCTGATTGGCTAATGGTTACACAAGACAAAACATCGTTATGACATCATAAAGTGGCCAAAATCTGATCAGCTTATTTTCAGACAGGTTTTTATAGAAATTGATCAAAAAGAGAGAGAATCTTTGTTCCTGAAACTTTCAGAGTCTCTTTCCACAGAGGGGACACATGTTGATGTAGAAGAGACATGAAGAAGAGGGGACACATGTTGATGTAGAAGAGACATGAAGAAGAGGGGACACATGTTGATGTAGAAGAGACATGGAGAAGAGGGGACACATGTTGATGTAGAAGAGACATGAAGAAGAGGGGATACATGTTGATGTAGAAGAGACATGAAGACGAGGGGGCACATGTTGATGTAGAAGAGACATGAAGAAGAGGGGATACATGTTGATGTAGAAGAGACATGAAGACGAGGGGACACATGTTGATGTAGAAGAGACATGGAGAAGAGGGGACACATGTTGATGTAGAAGAGACATGAAGAAGAGAGGACACATGTTGATGTAGAAGAGACATGAAGAAGGGGATTTTGCATAATAGGTGACCTTTAAGACATTTAATGCAACAGTTGTATGATCGGGAAGATAGAAACAAGCATGTTCAGTCTCTGCTGCTGAGCTTACCCCGTCTTCTGCCTCCACTACCGCCTCTCCAGCCAACTGTCCAACCTGGACAGTCAAACCCAAAGTAGGCGATTTACTTGCTGAGGTCTCAATGATTGGCTGCTTCGACATTGGGACCACCTTGATCTGCAGCGGAGTCAGAATAGTGGAAGTGGAAACTTGTGGTTCTGCCTGCAGAGATGGAGGCGCCTGAACGTGCAACATCTGCTGCACCTTCGACTTAAGAGGGTTGATCTTCATTATCCGATGTGGCGGCAGTTGGCTTGGCGAGGCGCCGGTCATCCACACAACACCTGAAGGAAGCTTCATCTGCTTAATGATGATCTTGGTGATAGTTGGGTGGTTCAGCAGAGGGGTGGTAAAGGGTGAAGGTTGGGGTTTGATAGCCCCAGTGCGTGAGCGCGTTGTGACCTGAGGCACGTCTAGGATGATGTTGGAGGTGCAGATGTTGGTGATGGTGTTCTCCTCAGGGTTGTATTGCTGGGGCCTGGTGGTCTGGTCGATGTGGTTGGAGGCTGATGTTGCTATGAAAGTTGAAGATGCTGTAGTTGGAGATGAGGGGGTGACTTCAGTAGGGACCTGATGAGAGGATGGATGGAGAGGACACAACATCACGCAACCATTAACAACCAAGCTAACACACTAACCGAACAGATAAACGTGTGGTGGACTAATTTGACTGATAAACATTGGTAAGGGTATCAGGCAGCAAAACGTAATTTACCATTGATATTTGGTCCTCAATCATTACAGTCACTGGACTGACTGACTTCCTTGCTCTTGACTCATACTCAACAGATAATGTTCTAACTTGAACGCTTCTTTAACTCCAACTAAATGACTCATGAGTGCCTCAGGGTCCCATCCTGGGTCCCCTCCTCTTTTCTTCGTAAACTAATTATCATGGCTTTTCATAACACGGCTACACAGATGACATGAAATGATTTTGGTCTAAAACCCAGTTGGCTGCATGAATCTCTGCTTGTCTGGCTGGCATCTATCAGTGAATGTCTGCAGACACCTTGGAGCTCAACCTTGACAACATTTAATTGCAATGGAGTCATGGAGAAAAAGGTTGTTGACGAATATATCAAGTCATAGTTTTTGTAAACAAAATACTTGCACCTCACCTGAGAAATCTGTCCGGCTCTGTACTCTGTCAGCGCCTTCATGTAATCCTTCTTTGCTGCTTCGTTTTTCCTCTTGTAAACCTGAAAAAAGGGGAACATTATGCACTGAAATTAGGCATGCAATTCAGCTTTACAAATGTTATTTGGTCTGCCACAAATACTTTTAAATAAATGTTATACTTCCAGGTCAGATCATCTTAGTCCATTGATCCTGAACTGAAGCACACAGTTGGAGGTACAGTGTTCACAGTGAACATGAATGACCCCTTCAACAGCTAAGAGGGACTGATGGGTAAAGTTAAACAGCTATGAGCACAATTGAAGTTGAAGGAATGTCCTGCTCCCCCTCTCACCTGTTTCTGATCCTCCCCCAGACTGTCCCACATGGAGGCCACTATCTTAGAAACTTCTCCAAAGGTAGCTTTGGGGTTTTGTCCTTTGATAGCGGCCCGAGAGTCCTTGAAGAAAAGAGTGTAGGCCGACACAGGCTTCCGAGGCTCGTTGGGGTCTTTCTTCTTCTTCTTCCGCTTCTTTCGTCCTGCGCCTTCTTTCCGCCCGACAATTGAAGTGATGCTAGATATGGGGGCAGAGAGCGGGGACTCGGAAAAGGATGGGTCGAGGGAAAATACTCCAGGAGAGACAGTGCTAGAAACCGGAGACTCAACCAGGAAGCTCTAATCGGACAGGGGGAACAATGCATATTAGAAACCGTTTTCACAAATCATTTCCTTTATTTAACCCTTCCAGATATTGATTGGTGTAGCATTTACGCATCATTTAGTGTAGCATGTGGTGGGTATAGATCAGATCAGTTTGTTGATTGTTATGTACCTAAGGACTGCAGATGGAAATTGGCTATTAGCTCAAATCTGGCATAATTCATCTCTTCTCTTTTCTGAGATTAATGTATTTGTACGCATGGTCCTTGTTGAAATACATACATAATAATATTCAACCATTATCAGATTATACATTTGCTTGGGTTAAGTGATTATTAAAAAAAAAGGGTTTTAAAACTCACCGTTAGACAGTCATCCGTTTCGTCATTCTGGAGCGAGCTGTTTGGCGATGCCGTGTCCGACAGAGGGTTTTGGTGCGACTGTGGTTGTGGATTAATGTTCCAGACTCCTAAACCAATCCCCAGTTGGGATCTGAGGTCTGACACGTCTATAGTGGTCAGCTGGACGTCACCCAACGGGACATCGATGTTGACCGCGGACGAACTGCTGAACTGAGAGCCGATGGGATTAAGTGTTTGACTAAATGTTTCCGTACTCCTTCCCATTTCCAGTGAAGACCCCAACAAAGCATTTCCCTCTGACTGGTTGACGACCCCCAGACTCTCCATTTCCTGAGAGAGGGTGTCAAGAAATGTGGAAGTGAACAAGGTGTCAATTTCTTCCATCACGGCGGTCCTCAATGTGTTCAGTTCTTCATATACTGTTTGTACTTCACTGTACTTATGAATACTTCCTTCGACCCACGTCTCGTTTAGGCATTGGCTTACATCACTAGATGTTTTTTTTGTATTTGTTTAATAAGGTCAGGATGGTCTTGACCGTTCCAAAACTGCTAACTCGTGTTTACCTTTTGAGTTCAACATTTGGTGTTTACTCTAGGCGTCCCAAGTCTGACTCTAAATATTGAAAGGGTTAGACATAGATCCTTATTAGAATACATAATATAATCGTTGCCATTTCTGTTATACCAATCAATACAGTTATTCCTAATTCTGCTAGATGCACTTGCCATTTACCCAGGTTGAGCTCCAACATGAAAACCTTCAAGGTCACCTATTATGCAAAATCCACTTGTTCACGTCTCCTCTACATCAACATGTGTCAGGAAAAAAGATTCTCTCTTTTTGTCCTGATCCATTTATATAAAAACCTGTCTGAAAATGAGCTGATCAGAGGTTGGCCACTTTATGATGTCATAACGATTTTTTGGCTAGTGTAACAATTAAATTAGCCAATCACCGGGTATCCATACAAAATACACAATTTCGGTTCTGCTTAACGGTTCCTACACGCGGTAGACCATGTATTCCACCGGGTCCGTCTGCGCCGCGGTGACCCGGTGGAATACAGGGTAAGGGCGGACTGGCCATCTGTGTGTTCTGGAGAATCACAGAACGGCCGGTGGTCAGCGGGACGTTGACGGCCGGCTCGGTACGCTGACGGCCGGCACCGCCCTTCATCATTTTTAACGCATCATGTGAGTTGCGGCGACAGAGGTTCACAGTTGCCCCGCAGCACCCGGCCCTCCCGTAGACAGTTCACGAGCTCAGTCACTTCATAACACCAAAGATGGATCGCGGTAAACGCTCTGAAGTGAGGCTCCACGACACTATAAAAGAAAATGACAAGGCTCAGTGTAATGCCTGTTAATAGCTTGCCACAGGCATAGCTCAGTTAAAATAAAGCACAGCTATTGTGCAATACATTTGTATTGCATGCAGGCCTATATTTTTATTTGTAAAAATGTCAGTTTAAGGTTAAAAGAATAAAGATATTTTTGTTATCTAAACATTTGACCTCTTTCTTTTAAAATTTTGGAATCGAAACAGGGAATCGATAAGAACCGGAATCGATACATTTCAAACGATACCCAGGGGAGAAGAGAAGCAGGCATGGCTTGACCTGTTAGCATGTAATGAGCATTAGGGGCTATTTCTGTTAGCTATCTGTATGTAAGTATCTACAGTATCAGTGCTATCTTCTGTTCTGTTAGGTGTGGTTACATATCTTTGTGAGTTTTGCCTTTATCTGTCCATTCACTCTTAAGCATTCCTAATCGCAACCTCGTCCGTCTTATTCCTAAAATATTGTAGATCCCCTTTACAGTTTTTTCAAATAACTCGTTTTCTGAATTTACCATGCTAGGTTTACCAAAATACATCTTTGCACAAGAACCCAACTAAATGCAAATCCAGCTGTCATCCTGAAACCAAAAAGTGCATCACCAGGAGTATATTAAAACATAAAATATTTTTTATTTCATCATTAAAAACATTTCCAGGATATCTACAATAAACCAGAACAGATTTCTGCATTTTCATCCGACTGGAAACAGTTTTATTTTTTCTGGAAGCAACCATTTCCTTCCTTAATTATTCAGACCTGAAATCAGATTTCTTAAATTAAACACTGTAATGTTAAAAAGTAAATCGTCTTCATGTAGTATTCCCTTTCCCCTTACAGTAGCGTTGTCAGAGCTGGTGAGTTTATTTCAATCCAAGATTCAATTAAATGTCACCGCAAATGATTCTCATTAAACCCAATTTGCAAACAGAAAATGCTAGAGTTACATTTTCTACTGGATTTGAGCACCTGCTTATAGTTTGAATACCTTTCACATGATAGTTTATTTCCCTCAAAGGGTGGCTTATTAAAAAAGGTGACAAACTCGCAGTAAACATGTAACCCTTTGAATGGCTCGAAATGACATTTAAATATTGTTTGTGCCCAGTTGTTGCTGATTTGTGCGTAAAACCAGTCGGCGCCAAAAGCACATCACCGCAGATCAATGAAACATTTAGATTACATTCACTTCAGTTGATCCTCATAGTAACAGTAAAGGGAAGAGTGTACACATATGAAGTGGAAGTCTGTCAAATAATTAAACTCAAAAATTCATGATTTCCTTTCTGCGCTTTTTTCTCCTTTCAAAACATTTAATAACATTATTTCATATAAAACGTTTTCTATATCAAGTCCATACTTGAGATTCACAATAGATGATGAATTGGAAGTTTCTTCTTCTGCTTTCTCTCCAGCGTAACGTCCTTATTGTGATCCGACATTCCCACTGCAGTGTTTCCAAGAGTTGCTTTTTGTGCAGAGTCGATTACAGTAAAGTATATTGTAGTGATTTGACCTTCCTCTGTGACAGAACCCCTTTTGGTTCTCGTCGTCAATGAGGCATGATAAAACAGACGATATGTGCCGATACCTGAGCCTGATCATTCATTTCATCTCTCGGCTCGTTTGCATTTCATGTGTTATTCTTTGTCCTTTCTCTCTCTCACTTCTCTTCAGTCAGATCTGTCCTCTCCTTATGTGACGGTGGTGGAGTTTTGCCCTCGGATGGCGCACCAGGCCATGAACACATCTCTGTGGAGGAGAGAAGACGAAATGAAATACATTTCTGACATATGCACGGTGTCAATGTCTGGAAAAGAGGGAGACTTCGTAGCCAGAGTTGAAAACTGTTGAGAGTATTGTGGGGCTGGGGTAACATACAGAGATGTAAGTAGGACATTTACACAAAAAACTACTTTTCGGATATTTTCTGAGATTAAAGTGATACAATTAATCTCTTGGTTAAACTAACAAAACTTGGATTTGGATTTTGCAATGAGGAAATAGTTGTTATTTCAGACTTTGACTAGACATTGCCATACATTGGGTCTATTCAGACAGTTTTTCGCCCAAACTAATGACTGAATATCTCACAATATATCAGTTTTTTCTCATAAAATGCGAATTTTTTATTTTTATTTATGGCTAATCTTTTTCTTGAAATAATAACCCCCTCCCCTGGATTGTATCAGTTAGTAATAAAGCCAGGGATTTCTATTTTACATGACACCGAATAAATAAATCGGATACTAATATGTAGTGTAAGAAGGCGCCGGTGATGATGGCTGCCGTGTCTTTGGCTCCTCTCCGACTATTCAGGATTCTTACACCTTTTCCAAAGTCAAATTCAAGCACTTTTCAAGCATTTTCAAGGTGCATTTTCCAGCTTTTCAAGCATCTTACAGCTGTTGTAAATTACATATTTATATACACATACTTATACTCAAATGATTATTTCCCTACCTCACATTAAATCAGATGTTCTTTATGCTATAAACAACCAGATGTGTGTTTCGTGATAGCCTTCTACACGAGGATGAAAAATTAAAAGAAAAACTAAGTTTAATATTTCAAAATGAGTGATCTGTACGTAGACTGGGCCTCCCATAGAACCTGGCTGAGCCAAATAACTTTTCAATACATTATTGATTACTATTTTTGAGGTTCTTTTAGGTTGGCAGTAAACATAAGTCAGAGGTACATGGTGTACTTCTACTCACTAGAGTTCAGAGGTACATGGTGTACTTCTACTCACTACAGTTCAGAGGTACATGGTGTACTTCTACTCCTCTACAGTTCAGAGGTACATGGTGTACTTCTACTCCTCTACATGTATTGAATACCTTTAGTTACTTGGATGAATGATGTGAAATCTAATCAAGTGTTAAATCAGACTTTAGTTCCACCTGGAGTAAATCCACCAGCTACCCTGCAGTATACAAAGGTCCATCTTCTTCTTCTACAAAGTCATTCAGACTAGCTGCACCTTCACCAGCTTTGAGAACACTTTCATGATCAATCATTATAAAACACATCATATATATTATTCTGAAATGGACCAATCTGCACAACGACTACTTTCACTGTCTTTCACTATATTTTGATGCTAATACTTTTCTACTTTTACTTGAGGAACAATTTGAATGCAGGACTTTTACTGTAACAGAGTATTCCTACTCTCTGGAACTTCTACTTTTACTAAGTACAAGATCTGAGTACTTCTACTTTTACTAAGTACAAGATCTGAGTACTTCTACTTTTACTAAGTACAAGATCTGAGTACTTCTACTTTTACTAAGTACAAGATCTGAGTACTTCTACTTTTACTAAGTACAAGATCTGAGTACTTCTACTTTTACTAAGTACAAGATCTGAGTACTTCTACTTTTACTAAGTACAAGATCTGAGTACTTCTACTTTTACTAAGTACAAGATCTGAGTACTTCTACTTTTACTCAAGTACAAGATCTGAGTACTTCTACTTTTACTCAAGTACAAGATCTGAGTACTTATTCCACCTCTGGTAGTGTATTAGTCTGAATTGTAGCCACAAAATCACGCAGAGCTGCATAGAAATAGACTCACAATGGTAACAAGTGGAACATAATATTTACAAATGTGTACAATGATCTGAAGGTAATTCTGACTACTCAAGACACCTGACTTCTTCATCTTCAAAGGACGACTGTGTTCATTCTAAAAAAAAAGAAAACTCCACATCAAATTTCAAGCATTTTCAAGGTTTTCAAGCGCCCGTACGAACCCTGACTATTTCTATTATATTTACTTGCACTATTTTATCTGTCTTATTTGTTCTATGTCCTATATATATGTGTTGCACTGTTGGAGGAGCCTGTGACCTAAGTATGTCATTGCCATATCTACGCTAGAGATTTTACAATAAGTTCCTGTGAAGGCGAGTGGAGGCATCGAACCAACAGTAAAAAGATCAGCTCTCACCAAGTCCGACTCGGTTCCCTTGGTTCGTACCATAGAGCCGTTCAAAAGAATCGGATCGATCACTAATTTGCATGTGAAGGCTCAGATGTGGTGCACACACACCTGCAGTGCGTGGCGACACACTCGTTGCTGCAGTACTCGAAGTCCCAGTCTTTGTTCTCCACGGCGGCCTTCGTGCAGCCGGCGCGAACACAGAGGTTACGGCTGGAGGGGGGGGGGCACACTCGGGACCGTGGCTACGTTCACTTCCACCTCCATCTGAAAATAGATATCAATAAATCAATCGTGGATTTGTAAAGACCAATATCACACATGTTTCATTTGTCTCAGGGGGCTTCACAGTTTATACAGAATATGACCCCCTCTGTCCTCTGACCCTCACGCTGGACAAGGAAACACCTCCAAACCTCAGGGATGGACAGACGTGCATTAGATTAAAAAGATAATACATGATGGCTGAGATCTATGGGGAGGCACCGATGACTTTATGTATTATTTTATACATTTTCTATATCTAGATGTATGTATGTGTGTATATACTGTATATGTGTTTATATATACTGTATGTATAGGTAAACTGAACTCACCCCTTCCTCCGCCACTTCCTCTCCCTCCGTCATCAAATCATCCCCAATCTGCCCCATCTCCTCCGTCAGACCCGAAAAGGACGGCGACTCCCCCGCCGACGTCACGATGATCGGCTGCTTCGGCACCACCTTGATCTGCAGCGGAGGAGGAGCTGAGGCTCGAGGTTTGGCCTGAAGAGGTGGAGGCGGCTGGGCGTGAAGCTGCAGCCGGGGGGGCGGGGGGGCGCTCTGCATCTGCTGGAGGGGGGGCGGCTGGCGGGGGACCGTGGTCGACGTCAAAACCACACCTGAAGGCCCATGGAGAGAGAGTAAGACTGTTTCAAATATCCCCTATCATACTGTGTTTCATCAATATATCACAGGTCTCAGATATATCCAGAACCGGTCTCTGATTGGCTGACACCAAACAGACACCTAAAAGACAGGAACAAGTGGATTTTGCATACTAGGTGTAAAATATATTACAAAAAGAAACCACACCTGAAGGAAGCTGCAGCTGCTTGATGATGATCTTAGTGACGGTGGGGGGGTTGGGCAGAGGGGGCGTAGGGGCTCGAGGAGGCGGAGGTTTCGTAGCACCGGTTCGAGAGCGCGTGGTGACCTGAGGGAGGTCCAGGATGATGTTGGAGGTGCAGATGTTGGTGATGGTGTTCTCTTCAGGGTTGTAATGCTGCGAGCGGGTGTTGCGGGCGGCCAGGCTGGAAGCTGCTGTTGCCATGGCGGCGGCGGAGAGAGACACTGTAGGTGGAGGTGATGGCGGCGATGAGGAGGTGTCCATGACTTCAATAGGGGACTAAAGAGAGGTGGTTGGACACAAGGAAGACGTTTTATTGGTTCCTGTGGTTTAAAACCATAACAAAGCATACAAATACATCCCTGACTTTACAAAGTGGGACATTTATAGAAACCACTGGCTGCATTTCTGCTGACATTTAAAAACAGAACATATGCCGCTGCAAAATAACTTCTCACCCTTATGAGGATTACAGAATCTTGGATATGATGTGGATAAATTGCCGAATGTACCAACCAAGAACCAACTACATGCTAATAAAGAGGCTATCATTATCTTTAAAAAGTTTACTGTGTTTCATCTTCAGGGTCTATTTCTTTTGTTTCCTTTCTTGTCTCAAAAATACATTTTTGTAAAGCTCCAACCAAGTTAGAATCATATTTAAACAGGTTTTTACATTTTCATGCGACTAGTGTTAGCAATTTGTTATGTAGTCTAACTTAGGCTGGAGCCACACGAGAACAGTAACGCAAACGAACCGAAATCGTTATCAAAAAAGTCTTCCGTCCACACGCAACAGACACCAGAAACGTGTCCGTCCACACGAGACCGCTCGACCCGCTGGAGACGCTGTAGTACATATGCCGGGCCTGTAAGTGGCGCTGTACTTCCGCCACAAATTGATCTCCGTCCGATTAGACTTCACTCGTGTTTATGTCCATATCGATCAGATCTAGCTATTGATATGACTGCCTGAGAGTCAAAGGACACCTTGACCGGAGAATTTTAGATTTCGGCTAACGGAAACTCTGCCGTGCGGGGGGGGGGGGGGGGGGGGGGGTCTGCTGGAGGCACCTGCTGGGTGCACTGTCCTGCGAGATACCGGGACCTGGCTCGAAACACTCGGAAAACTGTTGTTGTTGGCGAAACACATCAGCAATGACGCGGGTGACACGGGGGTGAGCAGGAGAGGTGGGAAGAGGCGGGGGTATTGCGTCATCGTTATCAGAAAATTATCGTATAGGCAGGGCGTAGACACAGAGCCGGTTGGCCCCCCAGAGCGTTTCGTCCGCAGATCTACCCACCTTGGGACCCGTTATCGTTTTATGCGTTTCCATGTCGGCCTCGTGTGGCCGAACCGTCTATATCAGTGGTTCTCAAATGGGGGTATGCGGACCCCTAGGGGTACGTTGGAGTACTGCAGGGGGTACGTGAGATTTATTTTATGTTAATGAAAAAAAAAAAAACATAAGTAATGTATTTAAACAAACTACTAATAGTAGATTAACTACTTTATTCAAAGGTTTACAGAAATTCTGGATAATAAAATGTGGTGCTCTTTTCCTCTCCCTCTCCTGACAGCCCGTCAGTCTCGTGCAGCTCCCTGAACCTGTAATAAGTGACCCGACAGTAAAGACTACATATATTTACAACTAGATTAGCTAGTTCCAGAGTAGATAAACTAGCTAAGTGTGTTAGGTGGTCTAACTCTTAGTGTATTTAATGTTGCTCCACTCAACGGTCCGTCACAGCAGGCGGAGCTGTGATCATGCAGAGCTGCGTGTTCTCCGTCTGCACTGTAGCGGATACGACCGTTAACGTTTCCGTGTGGCTGCAGCCTTATTGCTGTGTCAAATGTCCTTTCTTACAACCTTATCGTTTCAACACAAGTTGAAACGATAAGGTTGTTGATAAGGTTGTTGATAAGTTGATGAACACATTTCGTTTTTTAACGAAACACTCACCTGAGAAATCTGTCCGGATCTGTACTCGGCCAGCGCCTTCAAGTAGTCCTTCTTTGCCGCTTCGTTTTTCCTCTTGTAAACCTGAAATAAAGGGGGAAATAATGCACCAAAATGTAGTATGTGTTAGAATGTTACCACCTGTTATTTAGCCAACGTCTGATTTCATACAACTTGATAAAAGAGAAGACTTTTCGATCAAAACCCCACTCTCACAGTTAGAGTTTGCTAAACGAAAGAAGATTGGACTGATGGGTTAATGAAATGTCTATAAGCATGATTTAAAGTTTCCTGCTCCCCCTCTCACCTGTTTCTGCTCCTCCCCCAGACTGTCCCACATGGACGCCACTATCTTAGAGACTTCTCCAAAGGTAGCGTTGGGGTTTTGTCCTTTGATAGCGGCCTGAGTGTCCTTGAAGAACAGAGCGTAGGCCGAAACGGGTTTCTGAGGCTCGTTGGGGTCTTTCTTCTTCTTCCCCTTCTTCCCTCCGGCGCCTCCTTTCCTCCCGACTGCCGGAGAGATGATGGAGGTCGGGGCGGAGAGCGGGGATTCGGACATCGACGGGTCGAGGGAGATAACTCCGGGAGAAACAGCCAGAGAGGCTGGAGACTCCACCAGGACGCTCTGATAGGAGGGGACAGGAACAATGGCCAATATCAGTAATGATCTTAAGTCATAAGAAGCGTCTGTCTTCTAAGAAATAGACATGGGCTCCCTTGGAAATGTAACCGAAAAATACTTGTTTCATGTTCTTTAAAAGCCTGTACATGCTACGCCCCTTTTTGATGGGGAGAAATGATAAGAGTAAAAATGGCGTTTCCTCAGCGATCACAAAAATAGTGCAAAATATGTAAACAAGAAAACCTCCTTACTTAATTTATTAACAATTGTTAATTATTTAAGTGAGTGTTATTTTGTATATATTGACTGTTGTGTTTTTATTTATGTAATGTGTGCATATGTGTAAATATATATACATATTTTTATATATATATTTGTATTTTTTGTATTCGGGATTGTGGGAAACGACATTTCGATCTCTGCCTGTACACACAAACTGAAAGATTGACAATAAAGTTGACTTTGACTTAAATAAAAAGGATTTCTAATACTTATAACAGTATTTAGGAAGCTTCTTCTGTGCAACTGTTCACCTCTATAATCACCGTCACCACAAACTAGCATAAAACTGTACACATCTGTAAAAGTCACTAAAGGGCATCAAACGATACACACATACAGCAGAATACACATTAAAGGTCCCCTATCATACTGTGTTTCATCGATATATCACAGGTCTCAGATATATCCAGAGCCTGTCTCTGATTGGCTGAAACACCAAACAGATCATTGCAGCATTACCCATAATCCCCTCTGTTTCAGCCCTGTTTCCAAAGTGCTGATTCTCTGTCTGTTACTTTAGATGAAAATAAGGAGCTCCTCCCCACGCCCCTCTGAGAGAGATTTGGTTACAAAGAACTCGATAGGCGCATTCACACTGCGGTACTTTTCCCACAAAGGTTCATGCGAACTTAGTTCATGAGAACTCTTTTATCGCGTTCACACCAAAAAGAGCCGGTACTAAAATTAGTTCATGTGAACCTTTTTACCCGCTCGAAAGTCCCTGCTAGAGAGCAGGGACTTTCGAGCGGCTCTCTTGTGAGAAAAGAGCTATATTTCTGATTGGCTGGGCGGATTGCAAACCACGCCCCGTAAAACTTCCAAAAAGTTTTGTGAAGCCGCCATTTTATTATCCTCGCATTAGCATTATTAGCATTAGCATTAGCCCAGCGCAGAAACGCGGAGAGACTAACGTATGGCAACACAAAATAAAACATGGGAGCGGTGGAGATGAGGAGGTGTCGGCGTTCTGGCGATTTACTCGGAAGGCTTCAGTAGAAGCTGCTGGGAGTCCCAGCAGCTTCTACTGAAGCCTTCCCCAACTCCGGGGACTTCCGGCCGGGGACTTCAGGTGGCAGTATACGCCGTGAAGTTGTTTGTAGCCTGCCAGTAAACCCAAAGCAGAAGAAGAAGAAGTGACGTCAGCGGCTTCATTTGCCTAATCCACCCCCAGAGACTTTTTCCGGTGTGAACGTGATCTGTACTGAGTTCATGAGAACTAAAGAGTTCGCATGAACTAAGTTCGCATGAACCTTTGTGGGAAAAGTACTGCGGTGTGAATGCGCCTATTGGTGATCTAGGAGGAGATGCAGGTGATATGGTGGGGGGGGGGGTTACCTTGGTTGCTAATTGGCTAATGGTTACACAAGACAAAACATCGTTATGACATCATAAAGTGGCCAAAATCTGATCAGCTCATTTTCAGACAGGTTTTTATAGAAATGGATCAAAAAGAGAGAGAATCTTTGTTCCTGAAACTTTCAGAGTCTCTTTCCACAGAGGGGACACATGTTGATGTAGAAGAGACATGAAGAAGAGGGGACACATGTTGATGCAGAAGAGACATGAAGAAGAGGGGACACATGTTGATGTAGAAGAGACATGAAGAAGAGGGGACACATGTTGATGTAGAAGAGACATGAAGAAGAGGGGACACATGTTGATGTAGAAGAGACATGAAGAAGAGGGGACACATGTTGATGTAGAAGAGACATTAAGAAGAGGGGACACATGTTGATGTAGAAGAGACATGAAGAAGAGGGGACACATGTTGATGTAGAAGAGACATTAAGAAGAGGGGACACATGTTGATGTAGAAGAGACATGGAGAAGAGGGGACACATGTTGATGTAGAAGAGACATGAAGAAGAGGGGACACATGTTGATGTAGAAGAGACATGAGGAAGAGAGGACACATGTTGATGTAGAAGAGACATGAAGAAGAGGGGACACATGTTGATGTAGAAGAGACATGAAGAAGAGGGGACACATGTTGATGTAGAAGAGACATGAAGAAGAGGGGACACATGTTGATGTAGAAGAGACATGAAGAAGAGGATTTTGCATAATAGGGGACCTTTAAGATGTACACATCGACACACATATAGCATAAATCAACAGGAAATGGTGGTGCGATCGTTTTCTCACACACACACACACACACACACACACACACACACACACACAGAATAAACAACACGCCTGCAAATCAAATATGTCACCACAGAAACGTCTACACCCAGGTATCTCACCTGGTAGAGCGGGAAATTCATGTAACAAGGCTGAGTCCTAACGGCAGGGGGTCGACTCCACCCCGTGGCCCTGTCCTCACCCCTGTCTCCCCCTTTCCAGTCTATCTGCCCTATCTGCTCAAAAGGGGTAAAAACACAAACAAACTACCAACACCGCACACGCAGGGATGCACATTTTCACAAGGACAGACACAGGAAGACATTCCTCCCCTCTGGCTGGAAGAGAACGCTCTGCTCCACAGCTTCTCTAAAGAACTGGACTCAAGCTCCCACTGTACATTTTACATTTAATATTACATTTAATATTGAATAATCCATTTCTTGCACAATAATATCCTGCATGTTATTTGTTACTGGAAAGTTGTATTTCCACATATATATTTTCCACATCCACGTATATATATATATATATATATTTTTTTTTACTTTTTAATGCTATTTTATTTCTATTTCAGAAATACTTTGGACTCTTTATTTCTTGTGTATTACATTGCTTTGTTTTTTATGCTGCTGCAAAGAAAACATTTCCCAAATTGGGATCAATAAAGTACCTATCTACATATCTACCTACATATATATATATCTACCTACATATATATCTACCTATCTATCTACCTACATATATATATATATATCTACCTATCGACCTACATATATATCTACCTACCTATCTACCTATATATATATATATCTACCTACCTATATATATATATATATCTACATATATATCTACCTACCTACCTATCTACCTATATATATATATATATATATATATATATATATATATATATATCTACCTACCTATATATATATCTACCTACCTACCTACATACCTATCTACCTATATATATATACCTACCTACATATATATCTACCTACCAATATATCTACCTACCTATATATATATCTACCTATCTACCTACTTGTACAATATCCTGTTTGATAAATGTCAATTAACATCCAAAATATTATAATTAGCCTTAGTGATTATAGCACTTACTGAAATCAGCCTATAATATGACTTCAATCCTGAAATAGCCAGCTCAAACCCATGTGTACATACTAATACTGCATGTACAAATACATCACATGCTACATCACAGTACTAATACATTTACTGCAAGTACTTCTGGTATATATATATATATAGTACTTTGTTGTTGTTCTGCTGTTGGTGCAATATCCCATATATTAGTATTAGTATGTATAGACGCAACTCACACATCTAGGCTTCGTTACTACGGTGTACGTTATGATTCATTGGTGAAGGACTCTATTTGAGGCGTGAACGTTTCAGAAACATCTACATATTTCCAGAACATATTTACTTCCCCTGCATAACATCTGGGTAATGGCCAAAATTGTTCAAGACGAAGAAATAATATCAATAAATATCTTGAGGTTTGGATTACTCTCACTCATTGGGACTTCCTGTTAATGGTGATCAACTATTATCGAGTTATGATTTCCCTTTTGTTAAACTGATGTAGATCAGGGGTGTCCAAACTACGGCCCGCGGACCATTTTGAATCGGCCCTCAGCAAATTCAAAAAGTATAATGTGAACTTGTGCTTGTCTTATATCGTACTTCTTAAATATATATATGTTAAGATATATTACACAGTAGTATTCATGTGTTAAAAAGCCCACTTTTCAAATAAATTCAGTCAATTAAAAAGTTGGAAATATTTTCTAACAAATCTAAGTTGATGTGAAAAAAGCCCGATAACTTATTTACCTACCAGCTTGATACCCTTCATATTTCCTCTGTATCCCTCTGAAGCTTCTGTTTTAAGAAATGAGCTGCCAACACAATAAATGAAACCCTCTGGAGAGCTGAGATATTTTTTTCTAACAGCATTTTCAAGTATCAAGAATAATTTGCCTACATTGGATTGACTTTTCCAACTTATAACTTAACTTCTGAGGCGATACACCTCCAGTGAGCGGCCCAGCCCTTCTTACATTTTTCTGAATGTGGCCCTCGGTGAAAAACATTTGAACCCCCCGATGTAAATAAAGCTCACCGTCCTGAAGTCGTCCATGTCGTCGTCCTGCAGCGAGCTGGTGGGCGACGCCGTGGCCGACAGACGGTTGCCGGGCGACGGGGGGTGCTGCAACATGCTCCCGCCTCCTAAACCCAGCCCCAGTTGGGCGCTGAGCTCTGATTGGTCGATGGTGGTCAGCTGGTTGGACCCCAGCAGGCCGTGGCTCATGTCTCCCAACGGGACGTCGATGGTGACCGGGGACGAGCTGCTGAACTGAGATCCGATTGGATGCCCGAGGTCCTGAGGACGGAGATAGTGTGAGTGAATTTTAAACGTTTATTTTTCTGACAATTACATTTCAGAATCCAATTTATAACCAAGTACGTTTACACATACGAGGAATTGTCACAAGACACGGTTAACTATGCGATTTTATTTGGAAAAATGTATCGTATCATTTTGCGAAAGAGTACAGTTAAATAAAATATGACAAATACTAAATTACATCAGCAATACAAACTAACTAACTCTCTACCCACTCAAATCAAAGACATACATACCACCTTTACAGCTCACTTAAAAACATGGCTCACTGAGAACTACACCTGCACACACTAGGCTGTGTTGGATATGGCGTGTGTTTTTATTATTACATTTACGACACTATAAACAAATAAACATTTCCCCGTACTACTCACCATTCCCAGTGAGGACCCCAACAGCGCGCTCCCTCCTGATTGGTTGATGACGCCCAGACTCAGGTGCTCCAGGCCCTGAGACGGGGCGTTGACGAAGGTGGAGGCGAACGAGGGGTCGTCTCCTTCCACCACGGCGTTCCCGGGAACAACCACGCTGTCGGGGGGGCCGGAGTCCGACAACTCCCCGAAATGGGAAACGACATCGGAGACGGTGAGGGCGGAGTCAGGATCCAGAGAGATGGGAGGGATCTCAAACTCTTCATCTCCGAGGCTGGGGGTGTGGAAGGTCTGCAGAGAAGATGGTGGAGAGAGAGAGAGAGGTAGAAAAGATAAGAATGGAGGGAAGAGAGAAAACACCGTTGTGAGAAAGTGGGGTGCAGAGGAGGCAAGTAAAACATTTGGAAAGAAAGGTAAGAGTTATAAAAGAAGGAGAGGGTTAGTCAGGAATTACAGGTTTATTAAAACACGTGTTTTGTGTCGGGAGTGATCGGATCAGGAAATGTGTACACAGTGCGACATTTCTGTGTGTGGAAGCTCGTGTCACAAAGCAAGATAAGCGGGTTAGCTTGCCATCGAAACTCAGGTGTCAGAATAGGGGAAAGAGAGGGGAAATTAAACAAAAAACAACCCCGCCCTGCATTGCAAAGCTACTTGTGACTGGTGTAGATGATCAACCAGCTAACATCCTCCATCAGTTCAAATCAAACAAACTAAAACCTTAGTTTCAATGCCTTCAATCATATCTTTAATTAGATCACTTGTTTTCATCTAATCGATGGTTGAGCTCAGAGAGGGAAAGACTTTGTTCACCCTGCTTCGTGATACAGTCCACTGATCACGTCACAGCTGGAGAACGCTGATTATCGCAATATTAACAACAGCTTTGTGCAGAAAAACCACCACTGCAGGAAATATTATTTTATTATTACTATTCTCTAACGCTTTGTCCGAGGTACCCCACTGACAAAAAAGCACTATAACCCTGAACTGTAACGCCCTGATGAACACATGTCATTTTGGATGACTCACTTTCTCTTATTTTAAATTCCTATCCTGACGTGTTTGATGATTCGTCTCCCCTTACTGACATGAAAAAACAAAATGAAAAAAAGGTGTCTGATTTGAAGCAGGAGGGGTAGTGAGGTATATTAAAAATAATTCATACTCCACCAGCAGATCCAGCGAGGTTGAAGAGGTCAATGGGTTTAGTGGCACACTAAAAAATGTGAGTATGTCAGTGAGTTGATTTCAAATGTCATGGGTCAACTAAAACGGACTTTATATGTACTCATGGCACCAGTGACAAAACGATTCATACATACCTTATATTGTACCATTCACAAATGACACAAAAACAAATATTAACATGGTTTAATAGCTACAAAATAAAGGTTGCCAACCGCTAGATGTTACGCTAGAGATGATTAAGTGTATGCACGGTTGATGTGACGTTAACTAAGAGATGTAAACGCAGCTTAAGGTGTGGTAACACTTTGTAGGTCAACAGCAGGGAGAAATACAACCTGTCAGAGGGAAATAAAGAGCCAGGTAATCCAAAATGTGAACGCCTACCTCTGAGGAGGAGAGGAAGGGATGCCCGGACCCGGAGATGGTCAGGTAGTTGTCACTGCCTCCAGGAAACTGAAAAGGTGGAAAAGTTAGAAAAAGGTGTTGAATCAGAAGGAAAAATACACATTCTCCAATACCATATATTCGGGATTGTGGGAAACGGTGTTTCTATCTCTCTGTCTGTACACACAAAATGAAAGATTGACAATAAAGTTGACTTTGATACAAGTGGTGTAATGTATTGAAGTACATCTACTACTTTATTCGGGGCTACCTGTACTACACTTGAGTATTTTATTTGTATGTTTTTTTATCCTTCTACTCCACTACCATTTGGAAACCAATATTGTACTTTATACTCCACTACCTTGAGGGATTATAATAATCAAGCAACAAACACATATATCTACACTTATATATATTAATAAAAACGTTATTTATATAGCACCTTTCAAAACACCGTAACAAAGTGCTTTCACATACAAAAAATACACAGAGCAAGTTAATTAAACAACAGCATCTAAACATAAGAACACAGAGTAAAACACATAGAAAATAATACAATAAAAATAGATAAAATAGGGATAAATGAAAAATAAAATCACATAGAATCAATTCTAACGAAGTGGGGGGTTTAAGTGACTTAAAACAGCTGACGCTGAATGACTTTGGTTAGACATATTCAAGTAGCATGCTGTTAGTTTGCATGTGGCCCCCTATCATAACAGAGTCACCTTGTTGTCCGAGTCAAATCCATTGAAAGCCTGCGGGTCCAGAAACTCTGGGTCACCGTCGTGCTGACCGGTACCGTCCGTTAAATCCGAATAAAAATTCAGGTCCATCTTTGTCAACTGGGCCTCATGTGTTAAACGCTATGAGGCCCCTCTTAAATCCAACAAAAATGTTTCGCAATTAAATAAATCTCCTATTATTTGTTAACCTGTTTTCCAAAAGGTGTAGTTAAAGTCCAAGTCAGAAAGCTGGTAATTGAGAAAAAGCGACCCCTAAATACCGAGTTTAAATCTGCTATTTCTTCTGACAGCTTTTGCACAGATTTTTATTAGCTCACACCACTAAAACGCAGCATGTGCACGACAGCAACCGTACCCAAAATAACCTGTGTGCTGTCTGTCTGGAAACGTGGCTGTTAACGCGTATTTCTTGCTGACTTGTCGCACCACGGTTTAGCTTTAGCTGCTTTTGACGCAAAGCTGCAGCGACAAGCCCGGCGCCCGATTGTCTGTGTTGTCCTCAAACGTCACATTTAACCAACAGCAGCAGAACGTGCACAGATAGATTAAACGTCACTGTTAATGACTGCTAGATACGTATGTAAAAAAAGGACTATGGTTGTTTTAATGTGTCTGACTGACAGCGGAGGAAGGCAGACCGAATCCCCGGTTTTTGCTTCGTGTTTTTTAGGCTGCTCAATAGATCCAGAGCCACGGAGCATGGATTGAATGGAAGGTTGTCAGCGCCGGATGTTAAGCAATGCATTTTTCAAAATAAAGTGGATTACAAAGAAAAACGAGAAAATGTTGTTCGTTTTTTTTGTAGAAATACGTGCAATAGGTCGATAGAATATATATATATTGTTGAATTGAATTTCTACTAGTAGGGTTAGGTATTAAATATACCAATAGGAGGAGGATTCGCTTTTTTATTTTGAAAATACAGTCAATATATTTTGAAGAATAAACTTGACATTTCTAAATTAAAGTACATTTTTGAGTGCATACCTATGGTGCATACACATTATTCTCGCGATGCATTATTATCTTATTTATTGGGGAATAAAGACACATTTGCATAGTTTGCATTAATAATAGTAGTTTGATATATTCTATCAAGTTTAACTTGAATCTTTAAATGCCAGTTTATTTTAATTTGTTTAACAATATTCTTAATTTGCAATAAAAACTCCTCCTTTGATTTATTTTGTATGTAATACGTATTACATGGCCACATTCTCAACAAAGTAACGACATGACTCCCAATATTAATTGAAATGCTTTTATAGATTAAGAAAATGTTTTTATTGATTTAAAAAATAGTAGGCTATTATTGATTTAAAAGGACATGCATCCGCTAAGAAAAATAGTCCTTTCTTACTGTTTGAAATACGTAGCAACGGCAGGAAGGTGGAGCTTTTTGACTACAGATTTGAAAACATTGCTGCTTGCTTTAAAAGTAGCACACTTCATTATGTCAAACCTTGGAAAGTATCTAGATATTCCTGCCCTAATGGCAAAGTAACTGGCAACTGAATATGTTTTGCTGTTTGATGTCTATGTCTGGACCGTTGCGTAAAAAGGAGGGTTTCTGCCCCGTTACTTCTCCGCAGTTTGAAAAGCAAACTGCCGGCCAAACTGTATACAGTTCAATCGACCGGACTTCTTTCTGCAGATGTGAGCGTTCTTAACAACGGTCAATAAAACCTTGACAGCCGTCTGTCTCTGTCTGTTCTGGATTAACAACGTGTCACGTGTTCTGAATTGACCAATCAGAATCGAGTATTCAACTAAACCATGTAATAATAAATAATAAACTGTGTTCTCGACATTTTTAATTCTTAGCTCTAATATTCTTCCATATCAATTATGTTGTATGTTTCATACTCAAGGCTTTATTTCTTAATTGTGTCATGTAACTGTAAGAATTGTTAATTGACAAACCATCTACTTTTGTTGTTATATATATGTTATGCAAAAGTAAGAGCACCTTTTTTTTAAGGAGTAGTCTGTACCATGAGTAGAACAAATATATATAAAAAAATAAATAATTGAATGTTGTGTTTCTATATGCTGAAAATCACGTTTTGTTCAGGCTCATTTCTTTCATATCCGCTAGAGATTTTATTTTGAAAGGCCCGGACAGGAAGTGGCCTGTCACGCTGTTCTTCTATTCCTAACCCACATATGTGTTAGCTTTGCGACAGTAGATTTTTTTACCACCAAAGATCGTGTGTTAAAACTGAAAATCACATATGAAGACAAAGATAATTCTTTTATTAAGTCAGACATTTAGAATACCAACTACTCTTACCTCCATGCTCACCCCCGAAATCTGATAAATGTTAGTTTTTTGTCCCACTTTTTGGAAGTGAACTTCGCCCAGATTTCCTCAAATATCACAACAACAACGAACGAACCCACTTCCGGATTGTACGTACAAGTGGAGGTGACGTCATCGCGTCAACAAATTAAAGGGGGAGTTTCGCGTTTCCAGAATAAACGACAGTAAATTAAGCATGAATTTATCTTTGGTGATTTTTAACAAGTGACATTAGTATGAAATATTTTTGAAAGTACAGTAACAATTAAAGAATAATAATACAGAGCAATAGTAATAGTATTTAACTGTATATAACATAAGAAAGTACAGTGTGTTTATTATTTATAAAGCCAAAATCGAACTTTATAACTGTGAGAATTTTGCCGTTTTTGTCTTATTTATCATTATAAATTAACATTGTTAGAGGGTTTTGTGTAGGTGGTCAGAGAAAATGATCATACTCTGAATGAATGTTTCTTAATTTGGCAGATTCTCCCCAAAAAATACATTATATTACAATAATATTAGATCAATCAGTCCATATTTGTTCCATTTGTTTATTGTTCTTTCGTCTTGGTAAAGAACACTTTAAATTACATGTATTAAAACTTAAAAGTCACCTATCATGCTATTTTTAGGCAATAGCATAGGTCTCAGATATATAAAAATATAAAAAACATGTCTCTGAAGTGGTTTGCTCAAAATACCAAACAGATCATCCATTGTAGCCACGATCAAGCCCCCAGGACAACTTTGAAGTCACACAGTTTATCAATTATCGGTGTTAAATTATGGAATGGATTTAACCCCATTGTCATCAACAATTCAAATCTAGATTTAGAAAAAAGGTCTATTCCTAAAATAAAAGAAAGGGGGAAAAACACACCGCAGTGAAGGTCTGTCCTTGTGTTTGCCATAAAATTAAATGAATGACGAGAAGTACTGTATTGTAAGCTACATGGAATAGTATGAATTACTAGTTTATGTATCTTTTTTCTACTTTATTTTCCTCTTTATTGATTTGGTATTGCATTTCCCTTTTGCCCCGGAAATTACCTTTTTAAATACTATCTTTAAATCTGAAGTGTGTGTGTATTGTGTGTGTGCCATAGGGCCTACATTGCAAGAACATCAAGCCCAAACCATGGTTAACAGTTTATTAAATGTCAGGAAAAAATCAATTGTTTACATAAAATAATCATGATTTTACATATTTCAACATTATTACCCAATTTGAATTACATCTTGGAAATTAAAAACCTGTTATAAAGTGAGTATATGAAATGTTTATTATAGCAAAGCAGAATAGGTTAATTGTTTCTTGAACTGTGATTTATTTACCTGTCATTGTGCCATTAAAAAACCCAGAGAACAGTCAGTGTAGAGTAAACTCATATAAATACACCGGTGGGTTTAAAAAATGTAGGCCTACTATAAGGCGCAGATAAAATTAAGAGATTCCCCTTCTCTCCTTTCATACCACTTCCCATCTCTCTTCATGGCTGTAGCCCTGTCACAACCCTCAATCTTCTCTTCTGGGGCCCAGTTGTGATAGCAGACCAGACGATCACTGACCCAGAACCACAGATCCAGAGTGCAGGTGTAGCGCATTCCCAGCCAGACGAACGCAGTGTCGGCCATCTTGGCTCTCTTTTCGACCAATTTCTGCTGGTGACTGTCAGTGATGGAGACCAGGTCACGGTGGTTCTCTCTGCAGTAATCCAAGGCCTCATCCCAAGTCTTATTCTCTTTGATCAGGATCACTTTGTCTGGCATTGAAATTGATTTTGTTTTTAGTTAGGGTAACTATTTATTGCAGAAAAACTCTCAACTGTAATAATATAGAACCTTTCTTACAATAATCCTTATGTTTTTTAAGTAAATAAAAGTCCCCACAAAAAAGAAGTAAATAAGATACAAATGGAATAAAAACCAATATAAGGAAATATAAGTCCAGAAATGACGTGGCACCTTATGTAAAAGCCAGGTTAAAAAGATGCGTCTTGAGGACAAAAACATGACTAAATGATATTCAAACTTTAAGTAAGAATATTATATTCACAGTCTATCGTAAGATTAATGACAAAATCTAGATCATTAATTCTGTGTATATTAAAGATATTTTCACAACTAAAGGATATTCAACATGAATGTAAAAATATATAACTAAAGACTTGAAATAAGAATACTTTACTTATAGACTTTTGCAAAACTCACCGTCATAGCAGTAGAAGGGTTTTGCATCTTTGCAGTTGTCGGAGCTCCATTTTCCATTGTTCGTAGTCATAGCACATGTCTTTGAGGCTTCATCTTCAAATGAGTCCGGATCCCAGTGTCTGAAAGAGAAATTCTTCCCATCTGACCAACTCCAGATCTCTCTGAACAGGCCGATCCACATCCATTCATAGGTCACTATTGACTTGAATTCTGTTGGTCTGATCTGTGTGATTCCACTGACCAGGTCAGTGTGATGTTCTCTGCAGTAGCTCTGAGCCTGAAGCCAGTTCTTTGGTTCATCAATTACAAAGTATTTCTGTTGCCCTGTTTCTGTGAGAACGAAAAGACACATTTTACTTTTGGTATAATAATGTAGATTGAATAATCAAAAAATAGGCCTATATTTTACCATTAAAGTTTTTAAACAAGTAGAATTGTATCACAGTTACCAATAATGTTTTATGTGAAAAGCAAAAATATGTTTCAAATTAATTTAACTCTACAGTGTACAACACATGAGTTATCTGTCAACTATTGTTACACAGTATGGTATGATTTAGCATTAACAGTGACATATACTCACCATTGTAGCAGATGAACCTATAGCTGCGAGAACAATGGGTATCGGCCCAGTTTGAGGCCCAGTGTGAGGCCCCGTTTGAGGCCAAAATCACCACACAGTTCTCAGGATTGCCACCTCTATTGTTCGGCTCAAGTGGATGCCATTCTGGCGCACATCCTGGTTCACATTCTGTAGGATTGTACTTCTCCCCCGGCAGAGACCAGTGCCACTCTTTAATATCGCTTTCATTGATGCTCCTCAGTCCAATCCAGGCGCCTGTAGTCTGTGGAGGGTTAGTCAGTCTCTCCACGTCTCTCATGTCAGACACTGTGGCCAGGTCAGTGAAATGCTCTCTGCAATAACTCTGGGCTTTAATCCAGGACATTTTGTCTCGAATGAAGTGGTACTCATAGAGGTGACATGTGAAGAAGGAACACTGACCTGAAAACAGAGACAATTCTGCAGTGATGGAGCTGACAGTATGACAAGCACCTGATCATTAAATCAAACTCATGAGTACTAAAATCACCCCCACCTCTTACATCATCCCCTTCATCTTAATGGAGCTCTGAGTTCACTTATTTCACGTTTTATCGTTATGAAGATTGAGCTGTTTCATGACTCCAGATGTGATATCAGTTACACATCTGATAAGATGATCCACTTACCCATCAGAATCAGCACAAACAGAATCCACTGCATCTTTGCTCTGTTAGATGAAAGCAATATTGTTATTGATCATTTATAAATTGTATAAATGATGTCAGTTACATTTAAATGATTTTGAGCACCTAATGTTTCAGTTAAATTAACACAAACACAGACTGCACCACTCGCTTCTGTGCAGTAGTTTAATGAAGATGTAAATGTAGATGCAAATTTCGAGCAACACCAGCAGTAACACGCAGAGCCCCTGAGGGACATGGTCGGGATAACGAGACACTAACCCGCTATCCCGAATTGGTTCTCTCTCTTTTTTTCATGTCCCTTTCCGTAATACGAGGCAAACACCGTAACATGTATTTTTAGCACATGAAAAAGTCTAATATATCATATTCCAATCACTTGTATATAGACTCTTATTGCACTCTTTCACTAATTTACTCATTTTCTTTTTGTATTTACTTGCACTATTTTTTCAGTTGTTCAGTGTTCTTGTGTTGCACTGATGGAAGAGCCCGTGACCTAAGATTTTCATCGTCATAACTAAACATGCACTATGTTTTAGGTGTGGGTTTGGCTTTATGGGTTCTTCTTTTGCGGACTTTCGGTGACAGAGCCTTCAGTGTGGCATCCCCCACCCTCTGGAACTCTCTCCCCCCCAAATCCGCAGCGCCCCAACCCTGGACAATTTCAAAAAAGCCCTCAAAACGCACCTTTTTACCAAGGTTTATTTTTCCGCTACTTCCCCCCCCCCACCCCCTTAACCTGTCTGCCTCTTTTCCCCTACTCCCCCCTCCCCCCCCCCTACCCGACTTGTAAAGCAACCTTGGGTTTCCTGAAAGGCGCTATAAAAATATTATATATTATTTAACCGGAACAGAGAAGTAAACTGAAATAAAACGTATCGTTGCTTTTATAAGGCCGATTTAAAGATGTGGGATCATGTCTTTATTATGGGTAAACTAACTATAATGAAAATTAAATGGTGTTTATTTGAACTGAGAGTAAGATTGCTGTGTACTGCACACATCGTCTCCAATAAAACATTTAAGATTTACCACCGTTTTTTTAAAGCAGGAAAATAGTGGGTTTTTCAGCCCTGAGTAATGTCTACGGGGCAGGCTGAATACATCGCCCAAAAAGCTCTAAAAACCTAACATGAACCTGAAAGGCAAAACTCAGGGCAAATCATTTCCACTAGACTCAGAATAAATGTATTTGTTTTCATTATAAAGGTGCAGAGTTCTTGGTACAGGGCCAACCTTTTGTAAAAAAAAACATTTTATTTATTTATGATTCAAAATGAAACATTGAGATTTGAATACAAATACATAAAATATTCCAAGTGATTTCAAGAGAAATGATTTAAGGGAATAAATGAACATAAAAGGGTTTTACATGTCATTGCTTTGATTGAAATGATTCATTAAATGTTCCTTCCCTTTGGAAAATATTCTGAAGGAGAAAATCTTTCTCAAAAATAAACAAAATATGAAAATGACTGAACAGAATCACACTTACTTCTCCTGGGTCGTCCTGTCAGCTGCTTCTCTCTCCGTCTCTCTCGATGTGCTGGTGAAGACTCAGATATCGACGAGGTCGCTGCTCTCTTTGAGCCACCTTTGGGCAAACATTTGAATATTAAAATTCAACGAGATCTGTCATGGTTGATATAGGATCCACTGATGCACTAATGAACTATTGAATGTTTATATATTTTATATTTTTGTGAGGATATTGCTTGTTACCAAATGTCAAACAGCTTTAATGGAACATTCTGGCTGTATTTGAGCCCCTCATATTACAAGTTTGTCAAAATTATTTGAATTTCAGTCACATAGTGTCTTTATTCTGAAACACAAGTCAAAAACCTTATCTCTTTGTTGTCTCTATTCTGATGAGTCTGTCCATCCAGCTACTTCATTCCTGTGAAGGCTATCTCAGGAGAACGTGAGGAATTCATTCAAGTCTTGCACAATCTTCCACTTGGACTCAAGGATGAATCCATTTCTGTCACATGTTTGACCTTTGATTGTGGTCAAGAGGTCAAAAGTCTCTGTGACCTCACAAAACACGATTTTGTGGCAGTAACAAGAATGATTGTATTGTAGTGTAAGCCACTGTGGGACACCAAAACACATTTTTTAACGACTTGATGTGGAACGTTTTGAAACTACTGCCTGATTTCTACAAGAAAGATAGTGATAACAACCACTTATTTAACTGGTAGTTATCTAGCTTCACAGATCATTAATTATAAATATAAATATACATAATACAGTAGGGATTACGGACTGATCCAGGCAGGCCATGTACAGAGCACTCGGTCAGTCGCTGTGTGGCACAAGAAGGCTCCCGGAAAGATAACATCACATTTAATTGAACATATGGAAACAGCACAACAAGAACAATGGCTGCTCTTACTTGACTTGACTTTACAAGTCAAATGAGTGCACGCTATGGTTTGCAGCACACCTAAACAGACCTATCCCATATGTCTCTCCTATCTGAATAACTCTGCCATGGCAACAGTCACAGTTTCCACCTTTTAATACAATTTGGCATCTCTGTTTTCATGTCCTTATTCTGATATAGAGGCCTGAATACATGTTTCACCTGTATACATATATTTCATGTATAATACAAAGCCTTTGACTTAACCTAAAGTTAGTAATTCAAGTTTATAAGTCTCAAAAAGCTACAACTACTGTCACAAACTGGATGAATGTGAAGTATTTTGTTAAAGGAGGATGAAAGCGTAATTAAGGAGCACTATTGGAGTGACTTTGATGGTTATTGGACTCAGGATTCATTTGGATTCCTGCTGTATGAAGAAATGAAAGGACGGCGCAGGTGGAAACAATTCACAAAGGGAACTGTTTAAAATACATGCTCAAAGTAAGCTGGATTTTGCCGATATGTTTATGTGGATTCAAAAGTCGTAAATATCTACAAAATGGAGGAGACCGATCCGATCGGAGCAACTTACAAATAATCCAACTGAAACCGGCATGGACAATGACTATGTTTTAAAAATGCGCTTATCCAGACAAGCCCGGTTTGGACACTACGGGCAGAAGAAACATTTCTATTATATTATATTGTTATTATTTATGATAGAAAAAATTATGCTTTTCTGTCTTTTTATGCCTTTATTAGCTTCTAACTTCAATTTTTATTTTAATTAATTAATCAATTGTTTTTTTTACGTTTATTGTAATGTATACAATCATGTATTGTGTAACAATTATACGTTAAAAAAAAAATCTAAATATGATATTAGGCCTCAAATCATCTGAGGCCTGGCGCACCCCCTGCGATTGTTGGCGCCCCCCAGGTTGGGAACCACTGCCCCCCAGATCAGTGGTTCTCAAAAAATTTTCAATAATGTACCCCCTTTGAAAGAAAAATTCAGCCAGGTACCCCCTGATCAGCACGAACCAATTTGTTAAGGAAAAAATGTTTATAAAGAGGTACAGTACAGCGCTGCACCATCAGTGTCTGATTTATTAAAACAACAACATTGTAACTGAGAAACACTTAAATGCTACATTTCAAATGTTTACAATCCATCACTAAATTCATGGCAAACCAATTTTAACATCATGCAATAACACTAAGATGACATTAGTTGCTTTGAACTGATCTTTTTAATAAGTTGTACTTACAATGTAGTGAAACATGGGCTCGTGCTTCACTGAGGATCTTTGTCATTCTGACAGGGAGGCTAACTGCAGTTATTACACTTCGCGTTTTGAAATATGTGTAACTCTGTTAATTATAAAACCCACACTGCTCACTGGTATATCTATGTATCTATTTATTTATTTTGGGGGAAAGAAGAGAACAAAAATATATGAGCATTTTGTGAGCATGGGATTTTGACCCCTCATATAAACATATGCATAATACTGCGCTATACTTTGCGACCACACGCCGTTGCCAAGCAACGCTTATTGTTTAGGTGTCCTTTGATAAGCAGCAAGTCATATAATTAACTAGAACTAGCTAGATCTGATAGATTTGGACATAAACGACATAGAGAGAGAGATCAGATATCAGATCAGCTGCTGCTGACGGAGAACACGCAGCTCTGCATGATCACAGCTCCGCCTGCTGTGACGGACCGTTGAGTGGAGCAACATTAAATACACTAAGAGTTAGACCACCTAACACACTTAGCTAGTTTATCTACTCTGGAACTAGCTACTAACTAGTTATAAATATATGTAGTCTTTAGTGTCGGGTCACTTATTACAGGTTCAGGGAGCTGCACGAGACTGACGGGCTGTCAGGAGAGGGAGAGGAAAAGAGAGCACCACGTTTATTTTTCCCATTTTATTATCCAAATTACTGTAAACCTTTGAATAAAGTTGTTAATCTACTATTAGTAGTTTGTTTAAATACATTACTTATGTTTTTTTTTCCATTAACATAAAATAAATCTCACGTACCCCCTGCAGTACTCCAACGTACCCCTAGGGTCCGCATACCCCCATTTGAGAACCACTGCCCTAGATCACCACAGATATTTCTACCCCAAAAAATACATGCATGTGCAGGAATACGTAAAGAAGTATAATTGATTGTTTAAAGACTTATTATGTATTTATTAATTAGCTAAAACTATGTTTTTTTGTTCGTTGCCTCAGGGCAACACTGTGCCACTTGACCACAATTTTCCAGGCAATATCATGCAAGTGTGCTCAGCTGTAAAATGATAACCCTAATCAATGTTTTTACATCTACTGATATTTACAGGAAATGGGCCCAAAACATGTTATGGGCAGAAGGGACACGATCGGGCTGTTAGGGCTATTCCGCCTGACAGTGAGGACAGTGAAGGTCAACATAGGGTTAGGCACACAGACACACACACACACACACACACACACACACACACACACACACACACACACACACACAAAGAAAACATTTTGAATTCATATAGAGTTGTTTTTTCTATTGCTTCTGAATTGTAGAAATCCTTGGTGTTTCAATACCCTCGTAGCACAGTGTTGCTCTGAGGCAACAAACCAACCCCTGGTTGAGGGGTGAGGGGGGGGGGGTCACATTTTATAATTAATATAATATCAGGGACCCCTAAGCTTCTAAAACACATGGTGAAACATTTGTATCCTCCCAAAATAAAAAGTCATGCCATCGAGGGTTAAGATATTCATTGTTATCGGGATGTTAAGAGCATTCCATGGAATATAACAAGAAGTGTATCTCGAGCCGGTTTCTCAAATGTACCTACCCCACCTTTAATCCGCGCTGTAGTGGAAATGCGCCATGCTTTTTGACAACCTGCATGTTCTATTTTAGTGGGAATGCATTCCCACTATCTGTTCTTCTACGCACAACATTCTTTATTTTTATTTCACCGGGTTTTTTTGCCCCTCTTCTGCTCCCACATTCCACGTTGCAGAAACTCCGTTCAAACATCAAAACGTTCAGCTCGGTCGGGAATCGATTGCTATTACTTTTCTCATTCATAATTTTCCTAATTCCCGAGATGTATCCCATAATTCATCAAATGTTTAACATGGAAGTCAATGGAGAAACTCTTCAGACTTGAAAAATCTTCATGCGACTTCAACTGCTAACTGTTCCTTCATACTTTCACTCAGAAACCTCATTCCAACTTTAAAATGTTACACATCTTTCTGACATTATTCATATTAAACAACTTTTAAATCAGATTCATACTTTTAGAAATATTAAACATTGTTCAGACCTTGGTAAAGAGGCCTTCTTCAGATTTTAACAAGTGTGTATTGCGCAGCTCGTTAGAGTGTGTGATGTCACTCGTAGCTTGAAAAATAAATAAAAATTAAGCAAAAATAATTAAACAAAATGCCTCTTGAGGGCATGAAGTCACAACAACTTTCACCATTAAGGCCTATTGTTTCAGGCTTTCAAATTCAGGCTGATCTTTCCTCACAGCAGCAGCCTTTAGTTAATCTGCCAAAAAGGCCACATTATGAACCCGAAAGTACATAAAAAGTACACTTCAGATGCTCAGGGTGCTTGAGGTGCTTTACGCGTTGCAACTTCACTGATATCTGTTACGGTTCTTCAACAAAACTTTCACATGTAAGAGGTTTATCTCTCATTCAGAACAATGGAAGGCTCTCCTCTCACTGATTACTGCACATCACCATGGAAACCTTTAATTTCTGGGCTCAAGCACAGGTGTTTCATAACGTCGTTAGCTCAAACATAAACACCTGTGTCGTGGAACACGATGTCATAACTCCAACTGACATGCTCAGAACGCCACCAAACATCACATGATGGTTAACACTAAAGCCCTGAACATCAAATCTGATGTTAGGTAATGTGGTGTTACTATGGCTACGCATCCCTCGCCATAAAACATGATGTCGCTGTAACTCCAATGGACACGGTCCAATCGTCCCCCAATCTTCACTTGTATATCACCGGTCCATGCTTCAACAGCTCTACGCTAAATCTGAGATCTCACCATGCCGTTTCCATAAAACACGATGTTGTCGTAACTCATATGAAAATGGTCAAAACAGCACCAGACTTCAGATGATGGCTAATGGTCCAGCTTTCAACATGTCTATGAGCCATTAGTGAGTTTTCCTCAAAAGCTGTTGCCATGGCAACGCATCCCTCACCGTAAAACACGATATTGCTATAAGTCCTATGAAAATCGTCAAGAAGTGCTGAAACTTCACATGTGCCAACAGTCCAGCCGTGACGACATCTACGTGACAGTTTTGAAATGTCTTTAAATGACGTTGCCATGGTAGCACAAGGCTCGCCATGAAACACGCTTTTCTCATAACTTCAGTGAAAATGCTCCTAACGGCCAAAACCTTCACAAGTTTGGTAAAGATGCAGCCATCCACACATTTAAAGGAGACCTATCATGCTATATTTTAATAATATATTGTAGGGCCATACCTGGTATATTTATACGTTTTTATTGTCAAAATACCAAACAGATCATACATTTTAGCCATGCCTCATTTTCCTCTCCTCCACCCGTCTTTGCATGCGCTGCAGCTGACCACGCCCCCCTGCAAAGGAGGGGGCCGAGTTACAAGCGCCATGTTACCATGCTGTTACCATGCTGTTCCCACGGCAACCTCTCATTCCCCTGATTGGTGGAGAGTTGGCCATATAGGCGGAACTCCTGATGTCAGACTATTTTCATATCTGGATCAGTCTGTATCAGATCCGTTAAAGCCCCGTTTTTAGAGATTTGGGTATGGAGGAAAAGAGAGAGGGTTGTGTTTTCTGACACTTGGTGAGTTCCCTGACACACCGGGGACACATCTTCATGTATAAAAGACCTACAAAGGTGCATTTTGCATGATAGTTCACCTTTAAGCATATTATGGGGTGTCATCAAATGCCGTATCCATGGCAACAGATCACTCGCCATCAAGTTAGTTCAAAAGTTCGCAGTTCAAATATTCTGCTGCTTTCCCAAGCCTTTTTCCTTTCTTTTCCCTTCTCATCACGCATCCAAGCCCCCAGTGTTCATGTATCATTTCAATCTAAATTCTTCACTTTCTTCTTACACATTACATTTCAGCAAAGCAGTTTAGCGTCAGCTTTTCAGCAGAAAGCATTCCCACTAGCAATTTCTTCAGGAATTGCATTCTCTAGTTGAATATTGTTCTTTCGTCTTGACAAAGAAAACTTTAAATTACATGCATTAATATTAAGTAAGAGATCATTATTACAGTGCTATGACATTATGTTATGGTAGGAATCGCAGCACATATATCAGCCAGTAAAAACACATTATATATCTTGGCATGTGATGAAATAAAAGCACCATCAGTCAGTCGGGGAAGTTTCTTTCAAAATTGCTTTATTTCTTTCCGTATTTTTTCAAGCATATTTTTTATGATTCCATTTTTTATATTAATGTAATTAAAAAAAGATAAAACTTGGGACCTTTTTTTGTCTTTATGTACAAAAAAAAAAAACGTTTAGGAAAAAAAACTATGAACATAAAAGAATCCCTGCACGATAACACTGTTAAAAAAAAGAAGCATTAAAGTGGAATCACACACACCTCCAGTTTACAGTTCCTAACTTAAGTCAGCCACACACACACACACACAGATACACACACACACACACCTCTCCAAGTGACATTTCGTCAGCATGCAGTGTAGTGGTACTTTTTCGACGGCCAATAACATGGTTTCATTGTTGACCTCTACACCGTCTACTCTAACATGATATTATTGACATGCAGTCCAACGTGGGCGTCGATAGTTTCCTAATTGTTAGTTTGATTTTCCTTGACATCAAAAATCATAACCGTGTCGGTACCTTTAAGGAACCGATTCCTATTTCCGTCCTTGTCGTTAGCAGAGCACACGGCTGCTGTTCAGATTAGGGTATGTGCCACTTGATGAATGTCTGTCTGACATCTGTCGTCATGACGTTATGGAGAAGAGAAAATAAGCTCATTTTAACTGAGGTGAAAAGTCATAATAGCTCATCCTGATGTCTTTCTTAATATGTCAGATATTAAATTAAAAAAGGCCAATACTGAGTTGTAATTTTGTCTCACAACTATGACTTTTGACGTGTTAAGTCATAACTCAGGCTTTTTTTGACTCACTTTCTTTACTCGATAAGTCAAAATAGCATTGGTTGAGTCTTTTATTTCTTACCCTGGTGAAAACGAGCTTTTATAGAAAAAATATGTACGAAAAAATGTATTCTGAGGTCAGTGCATATATAGTGGTTATGCAAAGAAAATAGGCCATTATTGATGGGAGAAATGTTACACTTTCAAGTAAGGTCACATTGATGCTTCACTGAGGCTCCTCACTTCCTGTTCATGTGGTATTATAATAAACTTCACTGTGTCCTCAAGGAGACAAAGGAAAACAAATCCAGACACTCGGCCTAAACACATCCAAAATACATTCTGTACAAAAAGACACCCTGAGTCTCATCATGTCGCTGCATCTCCTCACATTCGCTTGTCCACCGCCACCAAAACAACACTGGTCCCCTTCTCCAACAGACCGCACCCCCCACAGATGGACCACACACACACACACACACACACACACACACACACACACACACACACACACACACACACACACACACACACACACACACCACACACACACACACACACACACACACACACACACACACACACACACACACACACACACACACACCACACACACACACACACACACACACACACACACACACACACACCACACACACACACACACACACACACACACACCACACACACCACACACACACACACACACACACACACACTCTTATTATTTGTCTTTGATCGTGGAATTGTGTTGGCATTTCTGTAGCTTGACATAAGTGGAATGGAAACCCTAAGGATGAAAGGAAAAGGTTTCGGGGGGCTGACAGCCATTGAGAGTCTCTCCTTTTGCCCCCCCGCAGAGCTCCCCCTCTTCGCTCGCTTCTATGTGATTGGCTGCGTCTTTATGGCTTCCTTGGTTTCGTCCAATCAGGAGTAGATGGTGATGACTTCACCTCCTCCTCCTCTGACCAATAGGACACGCTCCAGCCCTTCTGTCAGGACCTCCAGGAACTCCATGTCTGGTCCCAAAGTTAAGGAGTGATAAGGCTGAAGATCATGGAGTGAGAGAGCCGCTTTCACACCAAGTACTTTGCCGTACTTAGTGCCAGCACTTAATGCCAGCACCCCCATGGCACTAAGTACAGATATTATGCTCCGTCTGTGTTCCAAATAATGTATCTAATATATCATATTCAAATGACTTATATAGACTCTCCTTGCACTATTTCTATTCTATTTTATTTGTATTACTTGCACTATATTATCTGTTTGATTGTGTTGTTGCAGGAGCCTACGTTTTTAATTGGCATATCTACACGTAGCTGTGTGCAAATGACACGTCTCTGAAGCTTTTAAACCTTCAAACGACCCCACCTGATGAAGTGAAAGCATCTTAAATATCCTCAACGATCAGAAAACCCCTCAGATGTTAAGGATACAGTTCTCGTCTCCGTCCGTGTTCCTGGGCGGCCCCGGCATGTTGAGCAGGACCAGCCGGGCATCGTGGGATTTATTGACGATGACCTCGTTGAGTTTCACCGCGGTGTGCATCCGCCTCACGTTAGAGTGATCCCTGCAGGAGAAAAACAAGACACACACTTAACAACGTGTTTAAAAGAACTACAAAAATGGCTGAATCTGTGGGTGTTTTCCACGCTCACGGCCTCATGCTGAGCATGTCTCTAAATCCCTCTGGAGTGGAGCATCCAGAGTGAGCCGCTCGGTACTGAGAGCTCTTCTCTTTGGTCCAGGTCATCTGAACTCTGCGGTGATGTTCGTTGCTTCCTCTTCCTCTTCCTCCTCTTCCTCCTTCTCCTCCTCCATTTCCTCCTCCAGCGTTTGAGGCTCTTTCTCTCTCTCCTCCGTCAGTATCGTCGTCATCGTCCGATCCGATGCTCGTCAAACGCAGCATAGAGTTTCTGTCTTTCACCGCCTGAGCCTGAACACACACACACACACACACACACACACACACACACACACACACACACACACACACACACACACACACACACACACACACACACACACATACACACACACACACACACACACACACACACACACACACACACACACACACACACACACACACACACACACACACACACACACACACACACACACACACACACACACACACACACACACACACACACACACACACACACACACACACCTCAGTTTTTATTCTTCTACATTTCTGTTCTCTCTACTCCGCTCTCTCCCCTTTTGAGGTCGGGGTTGAGATACACCGAAAGACAACACAAGGTTAGCTAACTTACTAACAGGAAACACAGGCTGCGTGTACTCTATCAGGAAAACTACAGGGACACGTCTGAAGAATAATATTAAGAAGAAGTGAGAATTGAAAAGGGTGTATAATGACACCAATTTACAGAAAGGCATATTAATGATATTAGATATTATTATAAATTTGAGACTGTTATTTATGTTCTAATGTGTGCATATGTATAAATGTGTCTGTTGATTGTGTATATAATAGGTTTATACATATTTTTATTTTGTATTCGGGATTGTGGGTATTACACACAAACTTAAAGATTGACTTAGATAATAAAAAGTATATTTTGGACCCAGATATGTTAACTTCATTATCAGATAAATTCTTAATTGAATCCTTCAGATGAAAACATTTTAAGAACAGGACATGTCAGATGAACGAGGATTTGAAGTTAGAGTTGAACCCTCGTGCATCAACTGAATATTTACGGCTAATGTGTAAATGCATAAGGTATAGATTTAGATAGTCTTTAATACACTGTGGAGCCAACATACAGACAATGTCTATTTGATGTTGGTTAAAAAAGTAAAGTGGAAAAAATATATATAAATTCAGTGTCTTGGTCTAAGACACTTCTCCCATTCATTGATGCTAAACGTTTCATTAATACTTAGAATTTTTGATTTTTATATACTTTATTAATCCCCGTGGGGAAATTGTTTCTCTGCATTTGACCCATCCTGTGTTAGGAGCAGTGGGCTGCCATTTTGAACGGCGCCCGGGGAGCAGTGTAGGGAACGGTGCCTTGCTCAGGGACACCTCGGTAGCACTTGGTCTTGCCGGGACTTGAACTTCCAGTTGCCAAGCCAAGTCCCTATGGACTTCGCCACCACCGCCCCAATATGGTTTATTGATTTAATTATTATTATTCTGTGTTTTCCTTCTGAAGGATTCAAAGGCTCTCACTGATCTAAAACTATGGGATCAAGGAGACTTCTTCATTTGAATCTAAATGATTACAACACACCTACTGCTTTACTAACATGAAACTTACTTCATCAAAACTCCAGCGGTCCCTCTGAGGAGACCAGTGAGCAAAGGAGATGAACTTTAATAAAGAATCACGTCTGTACCGTGTGTACTTTGGGGAAACATTAAGTCGCCTGGTATTACCTGCTATCAGCTCATCTCTCTGTAATAACGTCTAATTATTTAGCCGATATAACCGCCTCTTAGAGCTGTATATAACATTTAAGGGGAAATGTAGTTTTGCAATACAAGGAAAGCAACAAAGTATGAAAGTAACATAGATAAATAATAGAAAGAATATTAAATAGAAAGTATACACAGCTTTTGGAGACAAATGATATGACACATGACGGTATTGATAGCAGCAGTGAACCAGTCTACTTAAACAGTGTATGGCAGCTAATATGTGATGTGATTAATTAAGATAAGTCCTAAGACCTGTTTTAATTCTTAAAATCAAGACCTTCCTGCTTTAATCTGTCCGTAGCATCTTTTATTTTGAAATCAAAGATAAAAATAACATCAAAGAAAATGACTTATTTTACATTTTATGTTCCTAAATTAATCTGAGACAACAATATAACATCTGTAATAAAGTCAATTGCTTTTATCTGAACACATTTACAAGAATATAGTTTCTTTAACAGATATTCTACGATGAAAACACTGTCGTAAAACTGCCTGAATCCCTTCACATTTTGACTGTAATGAGACTGATGACCTCCCGCTGGCCACTGACCTCACCTGAGACTTCGCAGCTCCACCTGCCTCTGTCCTGCTGCTGCTGCTGCTGCCAGGGTGTCCCTGAATGCACCACAATCACAAACACATCAGATGGCCAACCGTGCACACAACTGTTAAAGGTCCCCTATCATGCTAAATCCCCTCTTCTCCATGTCTCTTCTACATCAACATGTGTCCCCTCTTCTTCATGTCTCTTCTACATCAGCATGTGTCCCCTCTTCTTCATGTCTCTTCTACATCAACATGTGTCCCCTCTTCTTCATGTCTCTTCTACATCAACATGTGTCCCCTCTTCTTCATGTCTCTTCTACATCAACATGTGTCCCCTCTTCTTCATGTCTCTTCTACATCAACATGTGTCCCCTCTTCTCTATGTCTCTTCTACATCAACATGTGTCCCCTCTTCTCCATGTCTCTTCTACATCAACATGTGTCCCCTCTTCTTCATGTCTCTTCTACATCAACATGTGTCCCCTCTTCTTCATGTCTCTTCTACATCAACATGTGTCCCCTCTTCTCCATGTCTCTTCTACATCAACATGTGTCCCCTCTTCTTCATGTCTCTTCTACATCAACATGTGTCCCCTCTTCTTCATGTCTCTTCTACATCAACATGTGTCCCCCTCTTCTTCATGTCTCTTCTACATCAACATGTGTCCCCTCTTCTCCATGTCTCTTCTACATCAGCATGTGTCCCCTCTTCTCCATGTCTCTTCTACATCAACATGTGTCCCCTCTTCTCCATGTCTCTTCTACATCAACATGTGTCCCCTCTTCTTCATGTCTCTTCTACATCAACATGTGTCCCCTCTTCTTCATGTCTCTTCTACATCAACATGTGTCCCCTCTTCTCCATGTCTCTTCTACATCAGCATGTGTCCCCTCTTCTCCATGTCTCTTCTACATCAACATGTGTCCCCTCTTCTCCATGTCTCTTCTACATCAACATGTGTCCCCTCTTCTCCATGTCTCTTCTACATCAGCATGTGTCCCCTCTCTGTGCAAAGAGACTCTCTCTTTTTGATCGATTTATATAAAAACCTGTCTGAAAATAAGCTGATCAGACTTTGTGATGTCATAACGATGTGTTGTCTTGTGTAACCATTAGCCAATCAGCAACCAAGGTAACCCCCCCCCCCCCCCCCCTTATCACCTGAATCTCCTCCTAGAGCACCATTGAGTTATTTTTAACGTGGGGAGGGGCTCCGTATTTTCATCTAAAGTAACAGACATGGGGCTTTCACGCCAACGTGGTTCCAGGGCCGGTTCGGAGCTAGAGCCTGAAAAGCACCGTTTTTTCATGTTCACACCGCAGCGGAGCCGGCTCTAAGCTCCGAAACCCGGTGCTTGTCAAGCACCAAAAAATGGTCGGTCTAGAAGCAAGAACCGCATACGTCACGCTTACATCGGAGGCGGGGGCAGGGGCGGGATTAACCTGAGCAATAACAGTTTATGGCGAGTACGGCAAATGAAAGTTGTAACAAGCAGTAGCGCTGAGCAAAGTGACTAGAACGCAACCCACACTTATTAAAAAAAACACACTTTATAAAGTCAGGCCACACTAACCAGGCTTCGTGTGATTCTGTTTCAAGTAGAATCTTAATGAAAAGGTCAAATGTGCCTTTAGAAAACGGCTTATGCCACAATAGGATAGCAACAAGTAGTCAAGATAGTGAGATTAGCTTCGGTTGCTATGCTAACATCGCCCATGTTATACCAGAGAAACGTTCATAACCGCGTTGAGATGCCCAGTCGGGTTCTGGGCGGTGTGAACAAACCCGGGGCTGAAAAGAAAAACCGGTTCCGAACCAGAAAAGACCAGAGCTAGAACGGGAACCGCGTTGGTGTGAAAGGGGCAACAGAGAATCAGCACTTTTGAACCAGGGCTGAAACAGAGGGGATTATGGGACGCTGCAATGATCTGTTTGAGAGAGCTGAGAGCTATAATATATTGATGAAATGTAATCTAATAGGGGACCTTTAATAATGACCCAAATACTGATGAAGAATCACTCAAAACATCGTGTTATCCCCCTCTAGGAAACTACATACTGGTGGACACAATCTTGTTTTGACTGTTTACGTGCACATCTACACCCTTTTTCTTTTCTTAAATAAGAGGATATAAATGTGAGTTCAGCTTACCTCTCTCTCCCGGTCAGATTTGGACAGTCTCATCTGCCGGAGCATCTGAGACCTCTGCTCCATCATCAGAGTCCTCTCGTAGGTGTACGCGCTGATGTCGCTGTCATGCTGAGAGAGAGAGTGAAATCATAAAAACATTATTCTTCAACTGTTAAAGGAAATGTCTCAGATTTGTATTTGTACCGATAAACATTGCAGATTTGTAACTTGAGTAAAATCCTACGTCTTATAGATTTTCTGTAAAATGTCTTGAAAATTGAATTATTCTTTTTTTCACTTAAGTATTAAAAAGCTTTTCTTTTTGTACACACTACAGCTGCTTCATTAGTTCTCTTGAGTCATGACAGAACCATTAACTGCAAGAATAGGAACCTAAATTAAGAGATTTTATAAATATTCAAAGACACATACAGGATAAAATACCTAAAAACATAGTTTAAATAATATTTTCTACACATTATCCTGTTCAGCCCTGAGCCTGTGTTTCAGGTCTCAGGCTCGAAAATGACATTCCCAGAACAAATGACTCTGTCTTCACTTCTAAAAGGGTTACATTAATAATCTTTCTTCTCAAAGCAAGGATAAACCTATGAGTTGGATGTAGAAAAGTCAGAATCAATATAGATGTTTTTAATTTTAAAGTAAATTCAGATTGAACATAGTGAAAACATTTAAATTATAGTGTCCGTCTCAAAACAAAAAAAAAGACTTCTAGTGAAAACCAGCCTTGAATGATGGGATGGTGACTAAAAGCTGTAGGAATCCAAACTATAACATATATATAGATACTCTGTATCAAGATTGATGCAAAACAAGTGACATTTTACCTTTTTAGAGAGGTTTAGCAACACAAAACCCACTTCTGGGGTCATTTGGGTGGATTTGCCATTTCTCTGGAACCCATTGGTCGATTTTGATGATTGACACCTCTTTTGAACCGTTAGAGCCAATAGAATCGAGGGGAAGTTCTTAAATCCAGCCACACGTTACCATTGAGGAGTGAGAGTGATGCGCACGCAGCTTGCCCAAACCGAAAGCTATGTTACGTTCTGAAAACTGAAAACTCAGTTTATTGACAAAAATGTTATGGTGGATTATCAGTACAGCGTCTGAGGGCTGTTTCTTGCAAGGTGTTGCGTAACAGGTTCAAAGCACCTCAAAAAGGAGAGAAGCTGGACTGTTGTGTCTACAGGTGTACAACTAGTGTCATGCTTTGAGTATTTTGCAGTCAGGTAACAAGAGCTGAAACCACGGGAGTCGATGGAACTGAATGTGTGCAGATTATTCATATCATTACCCATCTTTCCATCTCCACACTCTGGTTTTTCACAGTGAAGGGAAACTCATGTTAATACTATTATTTAAGTGAGTAAAGATGTCCTGATTAACCACGCCAGCGTACCATCTCAACCACTTCCACCTCTGCCTCGATGCGGAGGTGATACAGGAAGGTTGCCAGATCCTTCTTCATCTGGATGGAGTTATCCTCCATTTGGGCCACGGTGAAGATCCTCATCCCACACTTACGCCACACCTGAGGAAGATTTAACACATTCAGCAATATTTCCACTAAAGGAGAGACATTTTAAAGCAGGGGGGTCAAACTCAATTTCATCAGCATTCTGGTTGCACTCAAAGGGCCGGTTGAAACTTTAAGACTATTTAAATATACATGAATATATAATATATATTAATAATGTATTATATTACATTATTGGCTCTGCATTGGATTATTATCAGTTCTGGTAATAACTTCGTAAATAACTACGTCTGAAAGCATAAGTCTAGGGCAAACAATTGAAAGCAAATATTCAACAATTACACCAATTTTATATTCTTTGCGAGCTCATGCGGGCCAAATAAAATGAGGTTTTTTGCCCGCCGGCGTGAAGTGTTTGAGACCCCTGTTTTGTTTACAAGGCTGAACCAAGACACATTTGATGTTCAGCACCGTAGCTGATATGTGTGAGCTTGAAGTCAAATGAGGGATGTCACTAAGTCAAATTACTGAATGGTTCATTCTACATTAACCAAATTGATAACACATCGATTCCCCTTAACATAACCTGGTATATACATTTCAAACATTGTTGACTAAAGGGAACATTATGCATTGTTCATTTGTAAAACGGCAGCTAAATCCTAAATTTGAGTTGACAGTGATTTTGTATCTCAGCACATCGTAGCTACTGTTATTAATAAACCCGTTCTAGATCAACATGCCTTGACAATCATTTGCTTTCTTAATCTGGCAGCATGTCAACTCATACATCATGATTCAGACACCTATGAGAAAAAGACATTGCATTACATAAGGGGAAAATGGGAACAGGAGGTGGGATGAGGGAGCGACCCCTCCACTGCCCCTAAGAGCAGCCAGGATACTGCATTTCCAGATGCTAGCACACAATAAGACACCCCTGTTTTAAAGTGTGTGTAACCACAGATGCTACCTTGTGTTGGCGCAGCAGGAAGGGCAGCAGCATCAGCATCCCCCCGTCGTGGACGATCCACCACACGTCGATGTAGCCCTCGCTGCAGGGCTCGCTGTTGTTGGGGAACAGGGAGATGTTTTTGGGCACCAGCAGGGCCAGGTGGGCTGCTGTGGTGACCCGCACCGTGTCTGAGGGAAGAGAGGGGGCGCTGTTAGGATGAGAAACTGAGAAGCTCAGGGGAAAGCAAAAACCAGGGCTGCCCCCAATTAGCCGACTAAACGGTAGTCGGCGGAAAAAGTATTTGTCGACTCATTATTCATTAGTCAATTAGTAGACAATTGGACTACATTTAATTTACATTTCAAAGGTTCATTATTACAGTTTTATTTTATATTTGCTGTGAAGCACAACGTACCATGCCGTTCTAACAACGCTCTTTGAAACTGAAACCATCTTGGGAGAAAAATATAATAATAATCATAATTTATCATAAATGTGCGACGATTGGTCGACTAATCGCCTTAATTGACGACTAGACAAATCTTTAGTTGAGGGCATCCCTAGCAAAACATTCTTTTCTTTGACATGTTCCCTCCTCTTGCACTCACTGATGAAGGTCTTCCAGGCCTGAGGGTCCTCGCTCTGCCTCCAGGCGTGAGGCCAGCCCATCACCACCGTGTTGGGCTTCATTCCTCCGAGCCCACTGGACTGGATCATGTGACTGATGCCTTCCCGGGGCTTCTGGGCCACGATGCACTGACAGAAGCCCTTCACCCGCTCCTTGTCCATCAGGTGCTTCAGAGTCTGAGACAGGACATGTGGAGGACATTCTTTAGCGAAACTGATAAATGACGATATATTTGTATTGTACAATGCCATGTTGGGATCAATAAAATACTTCTTATCTCGTATATTTTCTTTCTGCTGTAACAAATGTAAATGTCCCCAAAAAAAGGGACTTTTATGGATTTATTTTAAATTGTATTCAGGGTTCATACACTTTTTCAATGACTTCTCCAGGACCTTTACCTAATTTTCAATGACCAACGAAATGACTCAGCGGAACCACTGAAAATGGTTTATTTTAACATGGAACAGGAAAATAAGGTATGCATCTGAAACATGTTGTGCCTATCTAAAACAAATCAAATCGCAGGCTTACTAGCTTCTACACGCTAAAGCAAGCATGGGCAAACTAAGGCCTGCGTGCCATATACGGCCCCGTTGGGCTTTTGAATCCGGCCCGCCGAATATTGGTACAACATTGTCCAAATTATAGTAAAGACAGCATTCATTTTGCCTTTTTCCTGCAATACCCGGCATTTCAGTTGATCCCACTAGATGGCGCACTCTAGACACAATTAGGCGCATTCACACCGCAGTACTTTTCCCACAAAGGTTCATGCGAACTTAGTTCATGAGAACTCTTTAGTTCGCATGAACTAAGTACAGATCGCGTTCACACCGGAATAAGTCCCTGGGGGTGGATTAGGCAAATGAAGCCGCTGACTTCACTTCTTCTTCTTCTGCTTTGGGTTTACTGGCAGGCTACAAACAACTTCACGGCGGATACTGCCGCCCAAAGTCCCCGGCCGGAAGTCCCCGGAGTTGTAAGAGGACTTCAGTAGAAGCTGCTGGGACTCCCAGCAGCTTCTACTGAAGCCTTCCGAGTAAATCGCCAGAACGCCGACACCTCCTCATCTCCACCGCTCCCATGTTTTATTTTGTGTTGCCATAAGTTAGTCTCTCTGCGTTTCTGCGCTGGGCTAATGCTAATGCTAATAATGCTAATGCGAGGATAATAAAATGGCGGCTTCACAAAACTTTTTGGAAGTTTTACGGGGCGTGGTTTGCAATCCGCCCAGCCAATCAGAAATATAGCTCTTTTCTCACAAAAGAGCCGCTCGAAAGTCCCTGCTCTCTAGCAGGGACTTTCGAGCGGGTAAAAAAGGATCACATGAACTCATTTTAGTACCGGCTCTTTTGGTGTGAACGCGATAAAAGAGTTCTCATGAACTAAGTTCGCATGAACCTTTGTGGGAAAAGTACCGCAGTGTGAATGCGCCTAATTGACCTTTGCTGGAGTCTGGTCTATTCTCTCAGCTGGCCCCCACACGGCAACCCGGCAAGATCAAAGAACCAAATATTTCACGCTTACGTTGGAGGGGGCGAGATTAAGCTGAGCAATTCAGTTCATGGCGAGTACCGTGAATACAAGTTGTAACAAGCAGTAGCGCTAGAACGCGACCACACACTTAGATAAAGCCAGGCAACACTAACAGGCTTAGTGTGATTCTGTTTATTTGACCTTACTTTAATGACCATCCTTCACTGTGATTGATCATTGTGAAGAGGCAGACGTTTTCCTGTTGTTTTGTATTATTGCAGCTATCGGATGGAATCAATACACGGGCTGCATGTGGCCATCACAAGTCAAATCATAACGAAAACTACGCCGGTAAAATGTGCCTGTAGAAAACGGCTTATGCCACAATATGATAGCAACAAGTAGTCAAGATAGTCTGATTAGCTTCGGTTGCTATGCTAACATCGCAGTAGAATGCCAGAGAAACGTTCATAACAGCGCTGTGATGCCAAACAGCTTTCAGACTAAAACACATTCACTGATGGGGATGGGGGATATTTATCAGCTGCTTGTGTGACAGTCAGACAGTGAACACTTTACAGCGGCCGCTGCCGCGAGTTAACGGGAGAATAAACTCCGGTAGACGAGCAGCACCATGGGCGCGGGAAGGGGGGTGCTGAGGGCGCTGCAGCACCCCCTAGCGGCGGGCAGGGGGTGCGGAGCTCCCCTGTCTGAATTATTATTTGACGGTTATTGCAGCATTGCTTCAAAACGCACTAAAGCTTTGGATCTTAATAAGCTTGTGAGCAGTGGCGGACTGCCCATCTGGAGAATCACAGAACGGCACTGCAGCGAGGCTCCCCCCCCATTCACAGTTCACTAGCACCCCCCCCCCAAGCATTCGAACGTGTCACATGTTTTAACAATCAATTAAGCCTCTAAAAATTGGCCCAAGGACAAACTTACTTGCGACCCCTGCGATACACTATTTATTATCATTATAGTTTTACTATTTCGGCGATTAGCTAAAATATTAATTATATTTGATGCAACTTTAGTGACTTTTCCAAAACATTTTTTTCCATAGTTTTTCCAGGGCCTGGGATTTCCATTTGAATTTCCATGACTTTTCCAGGTTTTTAATGAACCCTGTGTATTATCCTAAATTAATCTGAGACAACAAATAAACATCTGTAATAAAGTAATTGCTTTTATCTGAACACATTCACAAGAATATATTGAGTTTCTTTGTTTTTCACTAACAGATATTCTATGATGAAAACACTATCGTAAAACTATCTTATCTTTCTGCTGTAACAAATGTAAATGCCCCCCGAATAAAGGTATTCTGATTCTGTAACTAGATATACAGATAATGATTCAGATTAAAAACATGAACTCCCACCTGCTCGGCAGCGAGAGCCTCCCCGTAATTCTGCAGGAAGTTTCCGGAGACCACGGTGCCGACGATGGTCAGGCCTTTCCCCGCCTTCAGCTGGCTGGCGAACGTCAGCAGGCGAGGAGACTTAACGTGGGCGTCCTCGTCCAGCTTCAGTAACACCAGAACCTGAGGCCTGCAGGAGAGAGAGCGGGTTAGCAGGTGTGGATTTGAAGAATCAATACAGATGCATGTTCTCCTACACAGTCTATGGAGGGTTTCTATTGTAGTTTATTCGTGATATTACATGTTCAATCTTACATATTGAGCAAATGTGGGTCCCTTTCCTCCATGTGTGACATCTCTATTTAAAAGGCATTTGAAATGTCTTGAGTATCTTCACTCAAGTCGGGAAAAGCTGAGAAGCACGAAAAAAACCATTTTGTTATCTATTTTCTAAGTCTGAAAAAAGGGTTTTGCCAGGATAATCTTATTCAAAGTTCCTCAATTTTTGTTTTCATAGAGAGGCGAAGTCCCTCCCTTTCCTCCATGGGACCTTATTACAGAAAAATGATGTATTGAGTCAATGGAGAGAGAAAGATTATCTTTTGATCCCGTTTGAATTGTGCCACGAATTACACATATGATGTTTGTCAATTTAAAAGATAATTTTGCAAGTCAACAAAATTAAAATGTGTCGTAAAACTGTGAAGTAACACTTTTTGTGTGTGAAACCGCTCAATGAACTACATCTCCCATCTCGCACCACACACCAAGACGGCCGTCACGTTGGAACATTTCCCCTCTTTCTTTCAGAATGAGGCGGAAAGTATTAAACGAGGTGAAAATCACTCCAAGTCTGGGCACGTTGAGAGCTGTGCACACATACAAGGGGAGTTAGTCGGTTCCTTAAGAGCCAGCATGCGGGGACCGGGACTCTGGGATTTGTAGTCTTTCTAGTTGCCTATTTTTCATAGTCTTATATTTCAACAGTTTTACGACAAACTGACTTTTTTGACATGGAAATTATTTTTAAGATTGACATCATGTGTGTAATTCGTGGCACAATTCAAACGGGATCGAGAGATAATCTTTCTCTCCCCATTGACTTCAATACATCATTTTTCTGAAATAAGGTCCCATGGGTCTGAAGTAGATGGGCGGGACTTCGCCTCTCTATGGTATAGTTTAGTTTGTTCGAAATAGGGCTGAAATACTTCCTTTCGTCACCTGCTTTTTGTCTTAAACACAGTCATAGTGATAGTCATACTATTTGCAACAGTATGTGAAAAGTCTGTTTCCTTGGATCATGTTTAGTATTTGTCCTTTTTTGATTCTGGCAATAAATAATTATCGTAACGCAAGAAAACAATTTAGATTAGATTTCATGGATGGAAGAGATGGATCATCAAACAACCTTGTTCCTCACTTTTCTGTTTTAAATAAAGTCTGAGTTTTGTACCTCCAGTTCTTGGTGTGCGGCGGCCCCTCCTCCAGCCTCAGGAGGGCGTACCGGGCAGCGCTGAGCGACAGGCCGCGGATCCCATCCCCCCCCACTCCTTCTCCGCTCTAACACACACACACACACACGGATCAACATGTATGTACTGTCCGGATATGTGCTGTGTATTGTGACTCCCCTGACACACACACTCACTAAAAAACAAAGATGACTCATTCTGGACACACACCCACACACACAACACCACACACAACCACACACACACACACACACACACACACACACACACACACACACACACACACAACACACACACACACACACACACACACACACACACAACACAACACACACCACGACACACACCACACACACACCACACACACACACACACACCACACACACACACACCACACACACCACACACACACACACACCACACACACACACACCACACACACACACACACACACACACACACACACACACACACAACACACACACACACACACACACACACACACACACACACACACACCACACACACACACACACACACCACACACACACCTTGACCATGCTGTACATGTAGGGGGGGATACATCTCCATAGCAACATACCCGTGGTACTCAATGTACTTGTAGATCATGCCGGCGATCACCATGGCAACGATTGCGTAGTACCAGGAGGAAATGAACATGAGCGCCAGGCAGATCGTCATCCCCAAAAACGACAAAGTCCTGCACACACCAGAGGCATGGATGAGTGTGTGTGTGTGTTTACATGCGTGGTGTGTGTGTTGGCGTGAGTGAGTGTGTGTTGTACCAGTGGTAGTAGGAGAAGCGAGGCCTCCAGTTGGGCGACCTCAGGAGAGTTTGGAGACCACAGGCGAAGGTTCACGAACAGATAACACATCAGGAAAAACCTGAATAAAATAAATAAAAACATAAATGAAACTGAAGCCCCTGAAGGAAGAGAGTTTAAATATTGAGATACAGCACTCGAGATTAAGCCACTTCGCTTAACCTGTAAACGTCAAACAAACGGCCATCAGAACACGAGTGAATATAGAAAAATGTGTCCGGATAATTACTTAAGAGGGTTAATCGCTGCGAAAACTACATTTTGAAAAAACGTTTAGCAGCGCCACAATCCACCTTCCAAAACGTGCAGAAGCTACCAATTGACAATAATATGAAACGTCCCTCCCTGATGCAGAGGTCTGAGAGTATTTTGTACATATCCTATATTCTATTGACATGTATATAGACTTTTCCACTACTTTGTATTTTATTATATGATAGATAGACTTTTATTAATACCAGTGGGGAAATTGTTTCTCTGCATTTGACACAATCCTAGTGTTAGGAGCAGTGTTGCTGCCATTTTGAACGGCGCCCAGGGGAGCAGTGTGGGGAACGGTGCCTTGCTCAGGGACACCTCGGTAGCAATTGTTGGAGGAGCTCAGGTCAGAGGAATGTCATTTGCCATTTCTACACTGTAGCTTTGAGCATATGACAATAAACCTTTGATTTTGATATTTTGAATTTCTAGTAACACATCTTATCAGCAGTATCTCCAAGTTTTAGTCTGTGTACGCACACGGATATAGGCATTAAAAAAAAAACTCATTTTTGCAAGAACATTGACTAAAGAGGCGTGATTCTACACACACACACACACACACACACACCACACCACGTCTCACATGGTAAGGATGGGAGCCACCAGGTCCAGGGGAGGCGATGAGGATCCCCAGCTCGGTGATCAGAGCCGTCAGCATGCAGAGCCCAGGTCGGCTCCCCGTTAGCCTTCCCATGGCCAAACACCTGGAACACGCAGGAGGAAGGAAAGATTAAATATAGATAATAATTAGTACGTTTCTGATCTCAATTTCTCTCTACAGATCATTGTTATTATACAGTAATTGGAAAGAGACACACACAGGTATGAGAGAACATTTGTTATCTAATGTAGGATAAATGATTTGGTTAATTTGGCCCTGATCTTTCTAATTTGTGAAAACCAATGCATTTAAACAGTTAAAGTGGAATGTGACTGTTACGATCTCTGCTAAGGAGAACATGTGTGTGTTTAAACTCTTGTGTACCCGGAGGAAGGGGATGATGTTGTCCTTGGCGATGGCCTTGCAGGAGTCGAGGAGCGCCGGTCAAGCGACTGGAGGCCGGCGCCACATGTGGAGAGAAACGAACCAATCACGATGACCCAGGGAGTCGGCCAGGCCAGAGTCCCAACCACCAGGTTTCCCGTTCACCGAGTCTCCAAACCTGCAGGAGGAAAGAGCACACTGTTTCTGTCACTGTACATTTGTAATTCAACATTTTCTTGTATTGCTATTGAGCAGTGTTCATTATGGCAGCTACTTTTGATTTAGTCCTTTAGACGAAAAAGGTTATTAGTTTTAGTCACATTTGAGTCCTTTTTATCATTCATAGTTTTAGTCGGTGAAAAATCATTACATTTAGTCAAAATGTTCCTCTCTTTAAATTAATTCAGTTGGCAAATACAGGTATCTGAAACTGGAATCAATGTGACAGCATGACGTAAAGCAACATTTCACTCTCTTAACACTTTACTTGTGTAATTTGAGTGACGTGTGCAGATTCCCAGAATCCCAACTAATTCACAACAATGACAGGGATTGCATTTTGACAGACTTGGGGGGAAAATACCCTGCATTTGAATCTCCGGATAGTCCTTAGTCCCCGTTCTCGTCAACGAAAACTAAATATACTTTTCGTCATAGTTTTATTATCAAGAATCTATTTTTAGCTCGTCGTCTCGTCTTAGTCATGTAAAAAAGGTCGTTGACGAACATTTTTCGTCATAGTTTTTTGTTGACGAAATTAACACTGCTATTGAGATGGTGACATTTTTAAAATGTTATTTCTTGTTTTTGTTTTTTTTATTGTACAATGCCATTCTTTTACAAAAAATCACTTCAGGGGACATTACATTGACTTACATGCATTTCCTGGAGACTTATCCTAACCTTAACCAACCAGGGTTGGGTTGTAACGGAATACATGTAACGGCGTTACGTAATCAGAATAAAAAAATCAAGTAACTATTCAGCTCGCGTTACATTTGAAAAATCTGATTACAGTTACTTTCGTAAACCTGAAGTGAATACATTTTGGAATACTTATTGGAATTATTGGTGGAAAGATTTCCTCACAACATTTAATATTCATTACTAAAGGTACAGCCGAATCATCACAGCGCACAAACACTTTTACCGCCGCAGATGGACCAAAAAGGGAGCGTTTGAAAAAAAAGGGGCGGGTCCGCTCAGTGAAACAATAACAACGAAACATGGAGGAACAAAGGTCTGCGTTTAAGTCGTGTGTGTGTAGAGGTGTGTGTGGTTAAAACACATCAGCCTGCGGTCGCGCTTAGCCTTTCTTATGATTCTGAAGGTAAACACAGCGAAGGCAGTGCGTGAAAGGCAGTGGTGAAAGGCACTGCGCGCTCCTCTTCTCAGAGGCTGAGTTAACCCTCCCGCTGCCTCCTGGTGCTGCAGAGATTTCATGAAGTGAAGGAGGTTTTCTTTCTATAAAACAGCTGTGGGCAGCAGATACTGTGAGAGTCACAGACATGAATACATAGATCAAGGCAGACTGGTGCACACACTCTCCTGTTTTGCCAATCCGGTGGGTAAACAAATATAGCTCTACACCCCTGGCCGAAATGTCCTTAAAATGAAGTCCGAGTTCGACATTTTAATTCATGTCCTGCTAACACTGGCAGGACAGAATGCGACACGCCCGTTCTAATCAGTGTCCCTCACTCCTCACATCCCAAACTGCATCCCCAGAAAGTGTATTATGCTGTTGCATCGTTTCAGATGTTATGTTTCAGTTGTGCTCTTGATACGCCATTAAAACACGTTCAGTTTCCTTTTGCTTTTTGTGTCTCCTGTTCACCAAAACATAACCATCTGTGAAAGTAATCCAAAAGTAATCTAAAAGTAATCTGATTACGTTACTTTTTTAAGACACGTAACTGTAACTGTATTCGGATTACTTTCAGAGCCATGTAATCAGTAACTAATTACATTTACAAAGTAACCCTCCCAACCCTGTAACCAACACATGCCTAACCCTAACCCTAACCAAGTCTTCACCCTAAAATGAATGATTCCCCTCATGGGGACCTCCAATTTGTCCCCATAAGGGGGGCGAGTCCCCACACGTGACTGTGTAAACAGATGTAGGTCCCCACAAGTATAGTAATGCTAGGACACACACACACACACACACACAGTACTGACTTGTCTCGCAGGACGACCCCGTCGATGCAGGCTCCGAACAGCACGACGCTGCTCAGGTCTGGACGGACACTCAGGAAAAAACACTCAGCAGTCGAATCAAATCAGATCAAAAGCCCCCGAGAGCTCTGAGCCTCGATGTGAGCAATTCATTTACTCAAGTGCTGAGGGATAAATATTAAATGGATAACTCCACAGGAACATAGGAAGATAAGAGACGGGAGACAAACTTCGTCTGGAACACTACGAGGACAAGCTCATGGAAAATGGATTATTTGATAAATGAAGATCTAGATTTTATTCATATCGAAGCAGAACTTGTTTTTAACACACAATCTTTAGAAAACTGAATTTCCTCTAATTTTAGTTTTTTTGAAATGTCTTTATTCTAAAAGTATGATTTACATTAAGGGCTGAGTGAAAGGATACAGACGAGCGAGGTGGTGAGGATGGCCATGATGGTGCCGATGGGGATGGAGCGCTGAGCGTCTTTCAGATCCCCTGACCGGTTGGAACCAGCCATGATCCCTGAGGGGAAAATATATAGATATTTAAAAATTATTATTATAGCTTCATTGAACAAGGAGTATGCATAAAATACATTCATCTCAAAAAGAGAAGAGATGCCACATTATGGTAAAAGCTAGTTTCCACGCATAACAATCAACAAACACAAGAAACATTTCTTAGTGTCGACAGTAGTGGTAGTAATAGTAGTAGTAGTAGCGGTAGTAGCAGCAGTAATAGTAGTGGTAGTAGTAATAGTAGTAGTAGTAGTAGTAGTAGTGGTAGTAGCAGCAGCAGTAACAGTAGTAGTAGTAGTAGTAGTAATAGTAGTAGTAGTAGTAGTAGTAGTAGTAATAACAGTAGTAGTAATAATAGTAGTAGTAGTAGTAGTAATAATAGTAGTAGTAATAATAGTAGTAGTAGTAGCAGCAGTAACAGTAGTGGTAGTAGTAGTAGTAGTAGTAGTAGTAGTAGTAGTAGTAGTAGTAGCAGTAGTAATAATAATAATAATAGTAGTAGTAGCAGTAGTAATAATAATAGTAGTAGTAGTAGTAGTAGTAATAATAGTAGTAGTAGTAGTAGTAGCAAGCTAGTAAACAGTAGTGGTAGTAGTAAGTAGCGGGGTAGTAGCAGCAGTAACAGTAGTGGTAGTAGCGGGTAGTAGCAGCAGTAATAGTAGTGGTAGTAGTAGTAGTAGTAGTAGTAGTGTAGTAGAGTAGTAATAGTAGTAGTAGTAGTAGTAGTAGTAGTAGTAGTAGTAATAATAATAGTAGTAGTAGTAGTAGTAGTAGTATGTAGTAGTAGTAGTAGTAGTAGTAGTAGTAATAATAATAGTAGTAGTAGTAATAATAATAGTAGTATTCAGTAGTACCGGGTAATTATCATACTAATAGTAGTAGTAATAATAGTAGTCGTAGTAGGTCTATACTAGTAGTATTACCATGTTGGATTTTCATTCATAAAAGTTAAAAGCATTTATGTTCAAAACGCGCATTAAATGTTCAAAAAGGTTTAGAAACCCTTGAATAGACTTCTTTTTTTTATAACTATGCAAGCTAAATAAGATAAATGCTCCAAATCATGGACAAGAATGTTTGAATATGAGTTTCACTTAATTGTATTGAGTGTGAAAAAAGCAACCAATGAAAGACGCCTGATAGAACAAGATATGACAAAGACAAGATCCTGAAAAAGCTAAAAGCAACACCTACTCAGATCTTCCCGTCAATAAAGCTTTATTCTAGACCAGATTAATAATGGCAACACCACATGTATACGTCTTGTATGTTTGAGTGAGAGGAAGTGTTACCAGTGACGGAGGGGAAGAAGATGCCCACCAGCATCGTGAAGGATGTGGTGATGTCTGCGAACACGTAGGGCTGCTGGATGGAGGCGGGGGGGGAACGTGAGAGGAGCTGAGCGAGGCTTTCTCCACCACGGCGCCTTTACTGAGGTACGTGCTCCACAGGTTCTCTACCAGGGGGGATTGAGAATATGATGGTTAGAGAGATTTCTGTGCCATTTCGTATAGCATATAAAATAAAAATGTTATTTCTATAGTTTCTTTCATACAAGAAATACTGAAAAAGTAAGCAAAAAACAGGGGTAGAATGAGGAGATTCAATACATGCTGGTGTTCAAATACAAGTTTATTTTATTCTGTTGTTCTTATGGAGAGCCTATACAATTTAAAATAATAAAATACGTTATTTCTATGGTATCTTTCATACAAGAAATGTAAAAAAAAAGTGCTTTATAATAACAAGACGGAAAACATACTGAAAAATGTAAATAAATAAAGTGTAAATATTTTTAATTAAGTTCACCTATCATGCTATTTTTAGGCAATAGCAGAGGTCTCAGATATATAAAAAACATGTCTTTGAAGTGTTTTGCTCAAAATACCAAACCGATCACCCATTCCCCTCTATTTCACTTCCTGTTTCAAAAGTGCTGATTCTGGGGATAAAGCTTTCAAAAAAGAAAATTGATAATAAAAAAGGAGGGTCTGAGCTCATGCGGGACCCGGCAGCTACTGTCGAAACTAAATGCTGCCGTGATTAAACGTCATATCATGGATTATCAAGGATCTGAAACAGTCTGGAGCTCAAAGGCTTTCTCTCTTGCCGGTTATACCACAAGGTGAGTTCCTTTTTACTTCCTGCTTCTTCACACACATGCTCTCCAGTACAGGTTAGCTCTGAGTGCTAGCGATGCTAATGTAAACACCGACCATATTACGTCCAAAACAGTCGGGCATTGTTTCTGATAGCAGCATTTCTGATTGGGCCGTGGGTCCACATTTCAGATGTTACGTCATATCGGACGCAAATCTGGATCAGCTCCGTTGTAGCCCCGGTTTTAGAGATTTGGGTACGGAGGAAAAGAGAGAGGGTTTTATTTTCTGACGCTGCGTGAGTTCCCCGACATACCGGGGACACATGTTTATGTAGAAAAGACATCACAAAGTGCATTTTGCATGATAGGTCCCCTTTAAGTACCAATTTTTGCAGAAGGCACATATTCAACTATAAACACTACAGCATCAAAAAGTAGGAAAATATTTTCCAGAAGCAAATATTTCTTATAAATAATAATTTTGGACTCTTTTTAAATGTTTGAATCCACTTTCTGATTAATTTAAAAGTCAAATTAGCCTGTCAAAATATTTTAAGAAGCGTACAAATAGGATTGTTCACAGTGGACGAATGTCACCAAATGAGGTAGAATCCTCAATTTTCCAACAAAGCTAATAATTTAATTGGTGTCTTATATCATACACCAATTCAAATAAATGTGGATTTAGCGCCTTTTTATTGAAATACTTCTCATATATAAACACCTTACCTGAAATGACCCCACTGGCCAGACCGGGGATGCCTTCGATCTGTGAGAAATTGTTGGAGAGGAAGTATTCGTCGCAGGTAGAGTTGATTTCTGTTCCCTGGCAGAACTGTTTCCAGAGGTGAGTGGTATTCTCCATGAGAGGGGGGGCCAGGCTGGGGTCGAAGGTCGGGCCCGGAGTGCTGGTGTCTAATGGGAAGGAATACAGAACGTCTTGAATAGGTGTGCAAGTCGAAAACATTCCTACTTCTGGTGATTCTTGAGGTAACAATCGAATTCCCATCACCTAGTTTCCATCAACATTACCATCACTTCAGCCACATGCTTTTATCACATGGCAATACTTATGTTGATGTATAATGTTGTATAATGTTTTTATAATTCTTATGCTATGACGTTTGTATTTTGTCTTCGTCTTTGTACAGCCCTTTGAGGCATTTCTTGTGATTTGGGGCTACAATACATTTTGATTTGATTTGATACCCACCGTTACTAGTAGTGTTGTAGTCCCCCATCTTCCCTTGATCTTTGATCTGCTGCAGCACGGTTTTCCCACAATGGTGGTCCAAAATGTCGTGTCCGCTGATTGTCCTGTTTCCCAGCATGCACACGCTGCGGAGAGAAGCCAATATGTCATACAAAATAATCCACGAAACTCCTAAATTAGCAATTTCATTTTAAAGGTCACCTATCAAGCTATTTCTAGGCATATATTATGGGTCTCAGATGTATACAAATATATTAAAAACATGTTCTGCTCAAAATACCAAACAGACATCCCTCATATGCCTATAGTTAAGCCCTGTTTGCTAATCCGGGTCCTTAGCTTGATTTGAAATTTAAAAAAGGAGGGGGAGCTAGTGCCTGCTCAGAATGACAGAGATACAGCTAATTGCTGCCGGGACTAAACGCCATCATGTTCCAAACCACGCAGTACAAGTTAGCTCTGAGTGTTAGCGATGCTTGCTAATGTAAAAAAAGACAATAGCCGCTTTCACACGAAGTACTTTGCCGTACTTAGTGCCGGCACGTATTACCCCAGGGCACTAAGTACAGATCGCGTTCACACCGGAATAAATTCCCCGAGGGAAGATTACGCAAATGAGCCGCTGACGTCACTCCTTCTTCTTCTCTTCTTCTTCTTCTGCTTTGGGTTTGCTGGCAGGCCGCAAACCACTTCACGGCGTATACTGCCACCCGAAGTCCCCGGCCGGAAGTCCCCGGAGTTGGGGACTGGCTTCAGTAGAAGTTGCTGGGACTCCCAGCAGCTTCTACTGAAGCCTTCCGAGTAAATCGCCAGAACGCCGACACCTCCTCATCTCCACCGCTCCCATGTTTTCTTTTGTGTTGCCATAAGTTATTCTCTCTCCATTGGTGCGCAGGGCTAATGCTAATGCTAATGCTAATAATGCCACAAATGCAATGGCGGCTTCACAAAACTTTTCGGAGTTTTACGGGGCGTGGTTTGCAATTCGCCCAGCCAATAGAAATTGGTACCGTTTTCTCCCCAGGATGGTACCACCTCCCTAGCAGGCACTAACAACGGGGGTAAAAGTTCCCGGCACTAAGTTCTCTTTTTGGTGTGAACGAAAAATAAGAGGTACTAACGGAACTAAACGGGAAAAGTACTACGGTGTGAACACGCCTCATATTACATCCACAATACGTAGGGCATTGTTTCTGATAGCAACTTTCTGATTGGGCCGTGGGTCAACATTTCCGATATGACGTCATATCAGACGCAAATCTGGATCAGCTCCGTTGTAGCCCCGTTTTTAGAGATGTGGGTACGGAGGAAAAGAGAGAGTGTTTTATTTTCTGACACTGCGTGAGTTCTCTGACACACTGGGGACACATGTTTATGTATAAAAGACATTCAAAAAAGTGCATTTTGCATGATAGGAGCAAAGCTTACGGGAATTGAGGCGGTTTGAAGGCGGAGACCAGCGCCCCGACGTAGATGGAGACGATGGAGACGATGACGCAGGCGAGGAAGACTGACGCCAGTTTGTTGACGTACTTCACGCCCACGAAGACCAGCAGGGACATGAGGAGGAGGCAGATGGAGCCGTACACTCGCATGTTGTTCAACATGGCCGCCCCTTCACCTTCGGTGTGCTCCGCCTTGAAAATAGCTGCTTTGGGTGCTAAGTACATCTGGAGGAGGGATGGAAAAGAATGTTTAATTTTTTGTGTATTTTTAGCTAACTGGAAATGACCGGCCTGATTTTAACAAATGATTACATAATAACACGCTTCGTTTAATACTTTATTTAGATTTTTAAATACAAAATGTCTACGTTTTTATTATTTTTAGCTGCTAAAAAAGCTGTTTACGACGCAGTTCTCTTATCCAAACACAGAAAGGGGACTAATTATATTAATGGAAGCAATTGAATCAACTTTAACTCATTATTTAGTGTGTAATTATTAAATTCTTCATTAATTAGCCGCCTAATCAAACGGATAATGTACAGTGACGGGGTCATTATTTGCAAAATATATATATCAAATGTCATACGCACTTAGCTACACAGTAATGACACTAAGAGAATATAAGCTTTAATGTTCTGTTGATTTTGTTGGCTTATCATTTGTGTAGAAAGCCTGTTGATGTTTCCTAATGGTCTCCTTTAGATTGTAGTTGTGTCGATCTAGTGTTTTTATCTGGGTTAACTTGTTTTATAGCAGCTGAACTAAAGGGTGAGCGTGAGTGTGATCATTGATTGGTGGGTAGAGTCTATTAGGACAGTGATGTTTTTGTATTGAATAAAAAAACGAAGCACTAGCGTAACAGTGTTCAATGTGTAAGTTCCTGTTCACAGTTTGAATATCACATGTAATTGACGATATGTGTTTTAAATTGAGGGATTATGGCTGCGGCAAAACCATAATGGAAGCAATAAGCAGTGTGATGTCTTAAGCTGGAAATGCCAATACAACTATTTGTCCTAAAACAACGACAAGTGGTCAATCGGAGAGGAAATGGGTAAAGATTGTAAGAGTGAAGCTGAACCGCCGCTTGTTCCGAAAAGGGCTTTCTCTGTTATAATGGTTGCTTTGATTACAGCTATATTGAGGCATTGGAGAATAGACAAGCCTCCGCATATGAAGGAATGGTTTAATGCTATGGTGGAGACGGCATCCTATGAGGCTTCCGTTAGCCGGTAATTACCGGACTTTGACCGGCAAAATATGCTGAAGACCGGCAAATCTAAATCTCTTTGGTCAAAATAATTTCCCCTTAGCACAATACCGCATCAGTTGCTCCACTTATGTGATAGACAAGAATAGTAAATTCTAATGTCTAACACGTAATGTGGAGAAAGAGATGTCCTGTATGGGTTGATTGTGCGTTGATCTGTTGGTAATGCCTCAGGGTTCTGGTGGGCATGTAAACAAATGCATATTATGCATCTGTGCTATACGTTGTGGCCTCACCCGGTTGCATAGCGACACTTATTGTTGAGGTGTCCTTTGATAAGCAGGCAGTCATATCATTAGCTAGAACCAGCTGGATCTGATCGATTTGGACATAAATGCGAGTAAAGTCTAATCTGATGCGTCTGTATGATCACCTGCAGCGGTGAGCAGAACAAAACACACTTCAGGTTAGAATATCACACGTAGCTATTTTAATTACCTCTCAAACTACCGTAACTAGTTATAGATATGTTTAGTTTTACTGTCGGGTCACTCATTACTGATCCGCGAGCTGCATGAGACTGACGGGCTGTCAGGAGAGGGAGAGAGCGCTCCGTTTATTATTCCTGTGTTATTGTAAATTACTGTACACTTTTAAATAATGTAGTTAATCTACTATAATTAGTTTAATATCGAATCATATCAAATAGTTTTAAAGCTCAATAAATAACAAAGAAGACCTTTGACCGGCACTTTTCTCATTTTGTCCGGAAGATTTCAACTTTAACGGACATGTTGACCGGCAAAAGAAAATTCTAACGGAAACTCTGGAGGCTATGCTCACTAGGATGAAAGGCATTGAAGATGCTGAGGACAACCCTTCGGAGCGTTTCTGGACACACATAAAGGCAGACAGAGACGCTACTTAATTTGAATGTTTACCAATAATTGCACACTTTTAATTTTCCATTGCTTATATACACCTAATTTTCTATTTTGTGATTATTATTATGTTACTTTTTCCATGCCATGTCTTTTAATGTCAATGCCAGGACCACGGGGGAGGGGGATTTGTTTATGCAGTGTACCGCCAACGTGTCTTTGTTCTGAATGGAAAATTCAAAAGAAATTACAAAAAGAGTTGAACCCACCAGCAGGATCTCGATGGCTCCCAGGATGTACATGGCTCCGGCGAAGGTGGTTCCCAGGTAGAAACACAGACCCACCGCCCCCCCGAACTCTGGACCCAGAGACCGGCTGATCATGAAGTACGCGCCACCCGCTGGAGGAGGGGAGAGAGAGAGAGAGAGAGAGAGAGAGAGACAGAGAGAGAGAGAGAGAGAGACAGAGAGAGAGAGAGAGAGAGAGAGAGAGAGAGACAGCAGGGCAGGTCGTACATCAGGGTTGAGAGAAGTGGTAATGGCGAGAAGCAGAAGCAGAAGAAGTGGATGGGAGAGAAGAAGAGATGGGACATAAAGAGAGAGAGAGAGGGGGGTGGATGTTAGTCACATTATGATGTTAGGAGGTAGAGACTCAGAGAAGACGACAGCTGATGAGAGAAGTCGTCCTATGCTTGAAGAAATAAGCATAATGCTCTACACCAGGGGTTCCCAACCTTTATTGTGCCAAGGACCGGCAGATACATTAAAAAAAACGAGGAGAAGGCGCATTATGAAGGAGGTGGTGTGTGTGTGTGTGTGTGTGTGTGTGTGTGTGTGTGTGTGTGTGTGTGTGTGTGTGTGTGTGTGTGTGTGTGAGTGTGTGTGTGTGTGTGAGACACTGGCATTTGTTTTCAGAAGATATTATGATAGTGTCGTTCGTTCCGGTGCACGTCCGACAGCATTTAGCACTACATCGAGATTAAGATTAAACTAATTTATTTTGAGAACACCCGCATATAGGCTACCTATGGAGTTGTGTGTACATTACTGTTCATGGTCATTTGAAAACAAATGCCGGTGGGTTGGGAACCCCTGCTCTACACGATACATCGGAGGAAGAAGATAGCGCAGAGCTTCGGTCATATCGTAACTGCAAATCACGTTTTATACTCACTTAGAGGACAAGTACCAGTGGTAAGTAACCTCTTGATTGTCTTCAGTAAGTTCTTCTTGTTCAGTAGCATTGAGTAAAACTGACTGTACTGAATCAGACTTAGTTTTGTTTACTTGATCTGGGATGGGACACCTCCTGATTTATGTTAAATATTTCCATTTCTTATCTATTAAAGCCAATATTAAACACTTGAGGCTTCCTTTGAACAAAAGAGTTTAGGATAATAAATACGTATTTCTCAAAGTTAAGAATCAAAAAAGTAGTCCGATAATCAGACTAGGGCTGAACGATTAATCGATTTTAAATTATGCAATTAGGAAATCGCAAAGCCTGCGACTTGTTTTTGTTTCGTTTGTTCTTCTTGTGTGTCAGTCACACCAATCAGAAGTGCTGTGCTCCACATGTAACAGTCATTGTTAACCAATCAGAAGTGGCCCATGATAGAAGGTGATCGACAGATTGATCCAATCACCTGGCAAGTATGTTTGAAAGTGCCTGCCCTTTCCAAATGGCTTCCAATGGAGCTTTCCTAGAGGGTTTGGTGAACCATCTGAGTCAGGTTAGCAATGCTCCATCACATGTTTCTATCACAGGGTGAATCTGAAACTGAATCTTGACTTTAAAGCAACCCAACGGAAGTTTCATGTAAGTTCGGGCTGGGGTTGCGGGGGTGCTAGAGACGGGAGCACGTTGATGCGACCTTCCTAGCCGGAGATATGGCCGCATTTTACAATAAACTTCCGTTGGGTCGCTTCAAAACAAATATCGCAAATCGAATCGCAATATCTGTCAGAAAAATCGCAATTCGATTATTTCCCCAAATCGTGCAGCCCTAAATCAGACTGAAGTGCCGTTTAGTTGATCATTTCTCCAAGAAATATGTGGATGAAAGAGGACTTACTCATTGTTCATTAAGCCAACTAAACTTTGATTAATAAATGCAATGAGAATTGTCTCCCCTTTTCCATTAATTATCAAAAATTTCTTATAATATAAGATTTAATAGAAGACGTGGGCAGTGAGGTACTGATTTTCAGGTATTGTTTTAGAATTAGTATAGAAAAATGTTTAATAAAACCAGGCCCTAAATTGTGTTCTGAACTTGGCATTGTCTTAAGGGAGCTAAACAACAACAACAGTAATGGCCCGTCCACACAGCGGCCCGTTCCAACGCTTCTGCCCATTCACTTTGAATGGGGTGACGTCACTTTTAGCCGAACTGCATTTTGGGAAGCGGCGTGGAGCGTTGCTGGCTTCAAAAGTTGAGCAATGTTCAACTTTTGGCCTCGACGGAGGCGTCAGCCGATCGAATCATATGCCAGTACAAGCTCTAGCCAATCAAACCGCGTGCTTGTGTGTCTGGGGCGGGAGATTCATGTGATTGGTTGTTGGTCGAGTGTCAGACACGCCCGCCGGCAAGTGTCAACGCACGCCGCTGTGTGGACGCGCCGTAAGCTTTAATTTGCAGATACAATTTGAACCAGTTATATAATAAAGCACATGGAGGACTCATACAAGAAAGAGAAACTACATTAGAAACTTCTGTGAGCTCAGAAAGCAGTGTTTGGTTTCCTAAATGCAATTCGTTGACATTTGACAACACAGTGAGATGAATGGTTAAAACAATTGGGCGTGTGAATGTGAATGAATGGATTCCCCAACCCCCAAAACTGCCATTGATGTCCTAAATAAAAGCATCAAAGTAAATGTAAAGAAATGAACGTGATGCAATGGGATGAGCTGTATTTCCAAAACCCAAAAAAACTCCATCCATACCGTATTAACTTAGTGAGAGCGCATGAGAAGCTGAGAACAAAGACAGCATGGGATGAAATGTCTGAAGCCAAACATTAGATTCATCTCTATGTTACCGAGGGGTTATCGATTATAGAAATGTCACATGCATGTTAGGGCTGCTCGATTATGGCAAAAATCATAATCTCGATTATTTGGGTCAATAATTGATTATTAAAAACGATTATCCATTTACTTTGAAAACATGAAAAGAAATGTGAACAGTATGTTTTTACAGTTGATTACCCTGAACTTTAAGTATAACTCAACTGAAAAACCAATTAAAAAAAAGTAATTAAAAAAAATAATAATAAAAAAATAATCGTTTTATTTCGATTACGTTGTTTTCGTAATCGTTGAAAGCCATAATCGTAATTGCGATTAATTGAGCAGCCCTAATACTAGTGTCAACATCACACTACTTTGGCATTTGGGGTCTCCGACTAGAGGCGTAAAGTGGATCAATTATCCTTGGTTTTTAATAATGTGCGTTCAGACAGACAGGAAGGAGCAGACAGAGGGAGAGACGGGACAGAAACAACAACATTAGAAAAATATTGGGATATTTTTTTTAATCCTCTGGAGCAGGAGAGAGGAGCAGCGCTTCTTAGGGTCAAAAACACTAAACTCACAACTTAAAATGAAAGCGTTTAGTTTATTTAATAAAAGAGCACATGTTCAATGTGAAAAGTGACAGTAGATATAGATTTTTAAATTTTTTATTTTTTTTAAACACCTTGAATTTCAGGGGGGGCGCGGGGCTCCGTTGGCGGGGCTCTGTTGGCGGGGCGCAGCGCCCCTCCAAGACAATGGTAGGGGAAACACTGCTGTACTTTAAGTGCATTATTGAGGTACTTGTACTTTCCTTGAGTATTCTCATTTAATGCTACTTCATACTTCGACCACAATACATTTTGGCAGCAGATAATGTCCCGACTAACAACATTTATTTGCCTACTTTTCAGGTTTATATAAATAATACAAACATTAAATCAACTAATACACTATGATCTACTTTAAGGATAGATATACCTTGCAGTTTGATAAATAATTCATGTGATATTATCCTTTACACCTGCAAAATTAAAATGATAGACGGGGAAATTGGCCACTTTGATCATGAGTACTTTGGTACTTAAGTATATTTCGATGATGCTACTTTTGCACCTTTACTTGTAATAGAGTATTTCTACACAGCGGTATTATTACTTTTACCTAAGTGTACGATCCGAGTACTTCTTCCTCCACTTGATAATCCAAATGTCAACGTTATAATTGAAGCTTCAAACTATCCAATATAGCCGTAAGAGGTCATTTGGCTGTGTAAACTCATAAGTTAAACTGACACGGTAATAATGGAGATAAGACGTAGCTGTGTGGGAGTCAGATGAAGAGATTACCCAGCACACACCAGTGCCCTTTAACCCACAAGTAGGGAGAGGATGGGAGGGGGCGGGAGGAGGGGGGGGGGGGGGGGGGGAGTAAATGATGAAGGAATACCTGGAACAACTCCGTTAGTGGCGATGGCGCTCATCGATATCGCCGTCAACAACGTCTGCAGAGAGAGATTTAAAATACATTTAGAGATACGTTTCTGATGTGGTAATATGCAGAGATGGCAAAAGTACACACATCCTTTACTCAAGTAGAAGTATAGATACTCCTGTTTAAAAATACTCTGGTGAAAGTAGAAGTACCGACTAAACTTCTTTACTCAAGTAAAAGTAAAGAGGCTTTGAAATGTACTTCAGTAAAAAGTACCCATAACTAGCAGCTGTTTTAAAGAGTACCTGACCTCCCTTTATATTAATAGAACAATAATGTCATTGTTAGCTAATGAATGTTTCCATGCTGAACAACGGCAACATGACAACGTTTCCATTGGTCCCTCTTCTTTAGAGAAGACCAGGAAGTGATGGATACACGGATCGTGTTCAAATCAATAGGCACGCAATGACTCTAAAGAATAATGATCACGCATCAAACACACATTCAGACTAAAGGAACCAGCTGTTTGGAAAATGAGAGAAGTAGAAAGTACAGGTATTTGAGTTCAACATGCAAGAAGTAGAAAGTACAGGTATTTGTGTTCAACATGTAAGAAGTAGAAAGTACAGGTATTTGGGTTCAACATGTGAGAAGTAGAAAGTACAGGTATTTGTGTTCAACATGTAAGAAGTAGAAAGTACAGGTATTTGAGTTCAACATGTAAGAAGTAGAAAGTACAGGTATTTGTGTTCAACATGTAAGAAGGAGAAAGTACAGGTATTTGGGTTCAACATGTGAGAAGTAGAAAGTACAGGTATTTGTGTTCAACATGTAAGAAGTAGAAAGTACAGGTATTTGAGTTCAACATGTAAGAAGTAGAAAGTACAGGTATTTGTGTTCAACATGTGAGAAGTAGAAAGTACAGGTATTTGAGTTCAACATGTAAGAAGTAGAAAGTACAGGTATTTGAGTTCAACATGTAAGAAGTAGAAAGTACAGGTATTTGTGTTCAACATGTAAGAAGGAGAAAGTAAAAAGTCGTCAGAAAAATAAGTAGTGGAGTAAAGTACTGATACCAGAAAAATGTACTAAAGTACAGTAACGAAGTATTTGTACTGCACTACTTCCCACCTCTGCTAATATGTGTTTGCTACAGTACTCACGCAGCAGCAGCAGACGAACACGATGCAGAGACACTGCAGGACCCCCGCGCTGCCCACCACCCAGGTGAGCCGCAGGAACAGGATCACCCCGAAGATGTTCTGCAGGCACGGCAGGTAGACGCCCATAAAGGTCCCCATCTGAGGAGACTGGAGACAGCAGAGACCAAGAGAACATGAAGATTAGACAACAAAGGCTTCACAATGTCACAATGTTATTGTTATTGAGACTCCATTATGTGTGATCCCAACAAAGCCTTTTATGACAGCTTCAGTGTCCTAAAGAATCTAAAATGAGCGTCCTCAAACCCGGATGTAAACTCCTTCCGGTTCCTTCGACAAAAACCAATGCAATTTTTCCATAGGATTTTGGAAAATAGCTGGAAATAAGGTCTGTGGTTGAGACACATTGAAGAGACGGATCACGTTTTGTTCAGCCGGATAATCTCCACATGTCTATCCTACTTTTATCATTTTCAAATCATAACGTTACGCTATAAACTAACTACAGCAGGGTCGCTGCTTCAACGTCACGCCAACTTAAGATCCATATTCAAAAATACAGATTCTAAAGTGTACAAGCAGTGGCGGCGCCAGGGTATGGCTGGGGTAGACTACAGCCATACCAAGAAATGGCTTAGCCCCACCTTAGCCGCACCATGAACAATGTTAAGGTAAGCAAAATAAAGTCCGCCAACTCGCGGAGTAAATTGCACAGACAGCAGTTAGTAAGATTGATTCCAGGAGCCACTTGTCTGGAAATACCGAAGACTAGAAACGGTTTCGAAAACTTTTGTCACGTAGTGATCGTCTTCTCAATAGAACATCTTTGATAATGTCTTCTGGCCAATCAGAATCAAGATAACGGCGTGGTGTTGTTGCAGGAAGTCCCGACGGAGAATACTTTTGCGGTAGTACACTATATACATCGATACAATTACGTGTTGATAGAAATCAACCCGTAATGAAATAAGACCCCACGGTTTGATGATTGATAGGTGTGTGGGCTGTCTTTCATTTTGACACACAGAACAATGGGGGCTATCCTCTCTTATCCACAATGTAAAGTAACTCACAGCCTCTTCCCTCTTCTCTCTGTGAGGAGCAGGCTCAGCTTTCAGAACAAAGTAACAACAAACTAAAATGGCATTCATTTTTTTAAATATGTCGTGTAGTAATAGATTTATTTATTTTCTTCTCAAGAGAGTAGCATAATGTGTATTTTATGTTAGTATTTCATGGGCAGGGGTTGGGTTTTCAGCAGGTCAACTCTTTCACTTGTGGGGAAGTTGCAGGATAGGCTCCAGGTCGCTCTTTTTATTTACTACAAGACAAATGTGCCTTTTTATTTCATACAGTTCAATTTGGATTGAGACAGGGAAATAATCTAAACCTCACGCGTGGCGTTTCACTGTCAAGGGGAGCGTGTATGTAATTACATTGCAAATACTGCGCCGCCACTGAGTACAAGTTGAAGCGTTTGTTTGCACAGTTTGAACAGACTTGTTTTTACTGCTTTCACTCTCTTTGACAGCGAGTTATACCTTGCCGGCTTTCTTCTTCTCCCCGATGCCCTCGGCCTCCTCGTGCTCCTTGGCTCCCTGCGTCAGGTTGGTGTAGTTCGCCAGGCGATTGAGCAGAGAAGACACTTTTGGCCGAGTGTCCATCTCCTCCTGAGGCAGGGAGAGATAAAGAACAAACAGTAAGTGACAGTAAGGGAAGTGAAGCAGAGACACCATGGGGATAAAGGACGGGGAAATGGAGGAGAATAAATGGGTGAATGAGAAGAAGAAAGGCAACACATACGAGGTACAAGAGCGGCAGAGAAAGAGACATATTGAATGAGTCACTAAAGGAGTGGGCGAGCCAAGAAAGAGCTTCAACATCTACACAAATAGAAATGTTTTGCACCCACCAGCAGCCAAACGCCAGGGTTTCTTTTTGCCTCTAGTTTAGCAGACGCTTTGGCAAAAAGACAGGCACTATTTGGAGATTCTATTTTCATCGACAGAGCAAAAGTGAACATGTAAACGGGAAAATCTGGTTTTCTGTATCTGATACAAGGCAACGTTTAAATACTATTTAGGAGATGAGTATGGTGTGCTTTCAAAGGAAGTCAGTTCTGAAAGAAAAGTCGAGTTTCGGACCTCAAATAAGGCCAAGTTTCGGTCGTAGAAGTCGTCGTCATCCACCCCGTGAGTGTTGTTGATGTACACACTGGAGATTTTGGAGTTTCCATCACCTAGGCACAAAGAAAGGGATTATAAATACAAGGATATGAATTATTAGTAAACCAGGAAACACAAAAACATCTTTGTGTTTCCTTATTGAGGTTCAGTGACAAGTTAGACGGGATTTCGTACTGAAATCGGTGTGACTCGACAGGCTGATCAGGAGCCCGACGCTAAGCGGAGGGATCTTGATCTGCATGAAGGTCAAGACGCTGCACATTATCCCGCTTATTACATGGCCACATTCTCAACAAAGTAACGACATGACTCCCAATATACATTGAAATGCTTTTATGGATTTAGAAAAAATCTTGATTTAAAAAATAGTTGTATGTATTGATTTAAATTGACACGCATCCGCTAAGAAAAATAGTCCGTTGTTACCGTTTGAAATACGTAGCAACGGCAGGAAGGTGGAGCTTTTTGACTACAGATTTGAAAACATCGCTGCTTGCTTTAAAAGTAGCACAATTCATTATGTCAAACCTTGGAAAGTATCTAGATGTCCCTGCCCTAATGCCAAAGGAACTGCACACTGAATATGTGTCGCCGTTTGATGTCTATGTCTGGACCGCTGCGTAAAAAGGAGGGTTTCTGCCCCGTTGCTTCTCCGCTGTTTTACTGTCCCAGTTTCGGCCAAACTGTATACAGATGTGAGCGTCCTTAACAACGGTCAATAAGTCCTTGACAGCGGTCTGTCTTTTCTGGATTAACAACGTGTCACGTGTTCTGAATTGACCAATCAGAATCAAGTAATACATATATTGAATTAACTCAGACTGCTACCTTAAATTAGGTCTAGATTTTTTTTGTAATAAGAATAATGCGTTTTATTTACAGAGTGATTTTCTAGAAACTCAAGACACTTCACAGAGTAACAATTCATAAAAACATAATTAAAACAACGCACTTAAAATATATAAAACATAACATTAATTACAGATTAAAAGCCGTTCTGAAGACGTGAGTTTTTGATTGGATTTTATTTGAAAATATATTTCAGCACAGAATGAGGATGTTGTCTCCCATCACAGGAAGACATTATAGCAAATTAATAATGAATAGGGTTTTAAACATTATGCAATTTTTTCTGTATACATAAAATGACAGACAGCTAATAAAATAATCAATGAACTGAGATAACTAAAACACTTCTGGAAATTCTGTACAGAAAAAGTCAATTGTGCTTTGGTCGAATTCATTGATCTACCTTTCACTAAAATCCTCGTTAGCACACACGCACACACACACACACACACACACACACACACACCACACACACCACACACCACACACACACACACCACACACACACACACAACACACAACCACACACACACGCACACACACACACACACACACACACACACACACACACACACACACACACACACACACACACACACACACACACACACACACACACACACACACACACACACACACACACACACACACACACACACACACACACACACACACACACACACACACACACACACACACACACACACACACACACACACACACACACACACACACACACACACACACACACACACACACACACACACACACACACACACACACACACACACACACCTCTGCATCAGCAGCAGCTGAGTCAGCAGCATCACTTCCTCTGTCCTCTGTTAGAATGTGTTAAAAAGTCCCTTTCTGACTTCTTCTCTCTCTCTGTAGTCTGATTGGTAAAATAGGAAGTTAAGGGGTTAGTTGGGAATTTGTTGAAAGTGTGAGGATATGGTTAACATCATACATTCATTCTATTGTAAGGGATGTGTGCTATACTGTGTCCTATTTGTGTGTATATATATATATATATATATGTATTTTTATTTATTTCACTGTAAAGTGTGTTTGTTTTTTACCTAAGAAATAAGGGTTTTCTTGGCAAATGCTGAATACTTTAATCTCTTAAAAAGGCCTCTAAAAATTCTTTAAAAGTTGGAACAAACCCCAAAATGTTGGGAAACCCTGCTTTTGAATAACAAATGAATAATAAAAAGTTCAGACAGAAAGCAGCAGTACACACTAGCTGGTAAACCGTAAATACAGCGTGCCGTAAATACACCCTAAATACAGCCTAAATACACTGTAAATACAGCCTAAATACCCTGTAAATACAGCCTAAATACACCGTAAATACAGCCTAAATACACCGTAAATACAGCCTAAATACCCCGTAAATACAGCCTAAATACCCCGTAAATACAGCCTAAATACCCCGTAAATACAGCCTAAATACCCCGTAAATACAGCCTAAATACAGCCTAAATACCCCGTAAATACAGCCTAAATACACTGTAAATACAGCCTAAATACCCCGTAAATACAGCCTAAATACACCGTAAATACAGCCTAAATACCCCGTAAATACAGCCTAAATACACTGTAAATACAGCCTAAATACCCCGTAAATACAGCCTAAAAACACCGTAAATACAGCCTAAATACCCCGTAAATACAGCCTAAATACACTGTAAATACAGCCTAAATACCCCGTAAATACAGCCTAAATACACCGTAAATACAGCCTAAATACCCCGTAAATACAGCCTAAATACACTGTAAATACAGCCTAAATACCCCGTAAATACAGCCTAAATACCCCGTAAATACAGCCTAAATACACCGTAAATACAGCCTAAATACCCCGTAGATACAGCCTAAATACACTGTAAATACAGCCTAAATACCCCGTAAATACAGCCTAAATACCCCGTAAATACAGCCTAAATACCCCGTAAATACAGCCTAAATACCCCGTAAATACAGCCTAAATACCCCGTAAATACAGCCTAAATACCCCGTAAATACAGCCTAAATACAGCCTAAATACACTGTAAATACAGCCTAAATACAGCCTAAATACACTGTAAATACAGCCTAAATACCCCGTAGATACAGCCTAAATACCCAGTAAATACAGCCTAAATACCCCGTAAATACAGCCTAAATACAGCGTAAATACAGCCTAAAAACAGCCTAAATACACTGTAATACAGCCTAAATACAGCGTAAATACAGCCTAAATACGCTGTAAATACAGCCTAAATACAGCCTAAATAAATACCCTGTAAATACAGCCTAAATACCCTGTAAATACAGCCTAAATACAGCCTAAATACCCTGTAAATACAGCCTAAACACCCTGTAAATACAGCCTAAATACAGCCTAAACACCCTGTAAATACAGCCTAAACACCCTGTAAATACAGCCTAAATACCCTGTAAATACAGCCTAAATACCCTGTAAATACAGCCTAAATACCCTGTAAATACAGCCTAAATACCCTGTAAATACAGCCTAAATACAGCCTAAATACACCTGAACATGGACTGGTTACACATTAGGAAAGTCGATATCCCTGTAAGACAGAAAGCAGCATTTGGGCCGGTGGGAGGAAAACTTCCCGTCCTGCTCTCAGTGTGCGTTTGGACGAAGATAGCGAGTGTGAAAGTGACTCCTCACCAAACAACTCGCCTGTTAATATTCATACTGGGGGGGGGACGGAGAACATTTACTAGTCAGGCGTTTTGCTCATTTGTTGTTCAAAAATGTTGAGCGGCCAATCGTCTGCAACATATTTACACCCTGAGTCAACAAATACAGAGTTCACACACATGACCTTTACCTTGTTGTGTTTGACTCCTAACCTGTTGATCAGGACAGACTGCATTTTATTGACGTCAACACTTTGTAATGACTGTTTTCTGTCTTTCAGTCTTTTGAATGTACTTTGTCCAAACTACAAACTAATATGTATACATACAGCATAAATACGACTAGACTTGCTTGATTGCATGCCATAAATACACAAGCCACTTTCTTAAGAAAACACAAAGAATAATTATCTTAAAAAAATAATAAACGTTATAAATAGAGAATAAATTGTCTTAAAATGAAATCACTAAAATATTGAGTTAGATTACTAATTGTTTTTTAGATGAATAAACTGTCTAAATATTTGAAATAGTAGACTAAATAATAAGATTAAAGCAGATTGCAAGATAGTGATGTATAAAGGGAAAGGGATATATCCCCAAATGTCATCAAAGTACTCCCCTTCGCTTCATTTGATATTAAAACATAACACAAGCGATAATAGCTTATAACGAATTCATCAATTACTGGACTGAATGACACAGGAACTAATCATCTCTAAAAACTACCCAGTCACATTTGGAGAAATTATAGCTTTCAACGTATGTGCTGTGTCCTTGTTGAACTGCAGCGCTCACACATGGGAGTCTGCTTGTGTCTCGGAGAAGAGCTCCACCTGAGTTCATCCCATCAGAGTGCCGTCGAGGCAGAAAGCAGCTTCTGCAGCCAGATGTGGGTTAGCGTCAGCACGTGATATCCTACATTTCAAAGGTGTCAGAACGGATGGATCGCAGCGCATTCGACCTTTTCCTGAACACAACTCCTCCTGCCTTCTTCCCTCCCCATCGGCCCTGCAGCATTTCTCTTCTCCGCGTTGTTGTTTTCTGCTGCGTCTGCCTCTGTATCAAATACTGCCGTATCACAGAGGCTGATCGAAGCTCGTTGGGATTAACCGGAAGCATATTAAACAACGTTGGGCATCCCCCCCGCTACGATGCAACAGCTTAAGTGGATCAGAGCTGCTAATACAGTTACATCTCTCCTCGGTTATAACCCGCGCTGAGCTCTGTGAATCGGCACGGCTATTCTTAACCGCTGTTGGAGAGCCGATGACTGCACAGTCACGGCGGTGGGTCTGAACTCGTTCACGATTTCGTGAAGAACTGGACTTACAAGCTGCACCTGTTCAAGCGGAGTCCGTGAGAAAGCTAGCATGAAGTAGAGAGCAGTGTGTGTCTGTAGGTGGGCTGACGACAGCAGTGGGGGAAGTGAAACTTAAACTAAGATCACAATAAGCCACAGTCCTTGTATTGTCTTCAACATCTGCTCGGCGCAATAACATCAACTGTTGCTGGATTCTCTACCCTCCCCTGGAGACAAACTGTCTTAGCTTAAGGTCCGAAGGAGACACTTCAGAGACATGTTCTGTATATGTCTGAGACCTGTGCTATATTGATGAGAAACTGTGTCATAGGAGACCTTTACAAACACTTTAGGATGTATGTAAAGAAGCACTTCCTGTTTTACTTCCTTTATATTATACATTTGGCACGCAGAGCTGTCTGATCTCTTGTCAGTGGGAATGTTTCATGTGAGATAGCAGTCTCCTTGACGACCCGTACACAGCTAAAAGGTAAACATTAGCGATTGATTGACTAACAATGAGTCAGCATATGCAGTGACAGTTTGAGTACTTGCACAAAGCATGACTAACAGATTTAACGGTGGATCTGTGCGGCTTCCTGAGTTAAACCTGTAACTAATGAAGGGGACTGGGGACATGGACACAAAGTGAGTCAAAGCTTCATGAGACACCAGCAGCGAGAAGCTAAAGGTTGGGAAACTCCAGAAATCTTAATAAGTTATGAGTAAGTTCACAGCCGCCTTCCTGTTATAATTAAGACCAAAATATGCCCTTAGATTTAGGACAACACCCTCAAATGTCTTCCTTGTTGCTTTGAATTGACCGAGTTACACTTAAGCTTTGACCCCCCCGCCGAATTAGCTGTTAGCCATTTATTTTCCCATTCTGCTCTTGGCTGTACGGGCGAGTTTCTGTTCGAGCAAGTTTCAGAGTTATGAGGAACATCGTGGACCTTTAGGAAGTTCATACCGGTTCACCTGTTCAGGAAGGTGTGTGTCTCTCTGTGTCTCTCTCAGGTCTCTCTGCTCTCACTCTCTTCTGTTCACCTCTCGAAGGTGTCTGTCTGTCTGTCTGTCTGTCTGTCTGTCTGTTCACCTGTTCAGGAAGGTGTCTGTCTGTCTGTCTGTCTGTCTGTCTGTTCACCTGTTCAGGAAGGTGTCTGTCTGTCTGTCTGTCTGTCTGTCTGTCTGTTCACCTGTTCAGGAAGGTGTCTGTCTGTCTGTCTGTCTGTCTGTCTGTCTGTCTGTCTGTCTGTCTGTCTGTTCACCTGTTCAGGAAGGTGTCTGTCTGTCTGTCTGTCTGTTCACCTGTTCAGGAAGGTGTCTGTCTGTCTGTCTGTCTGTCTGTCTGTCTGTCTGTCTGTCTGTCTGCATGCATTAATCGCACTTTAAAATAATTAGTGACGTTACAAAAAATGTGCGTTAACTCGTTGGAATGAACTATCCCTGAGTCTGCTGGTGGTGGGTGTGTGTGTGTGTGTGTGTGTGTGTGTGTGTGTGTGTGTGTGTGTGTGTGTGTGTGTGTGTGTGTGTGTGTGTGTTGTGTGTGTGTGTGTGTTCCTCACCTTGATCTAAGTGGCTGTGGTCCGGCGTCTCGGCCCCTCCCTGGCCCCCGTACGCCTCGCTCAGCGGGTCGCTCCGGTTCACGCTCTCTCTGGAGCCGAAGCGCACGCGGGCCCCGGAGCGCGAGCTGATGTCAGGCGACGTGTCGGACAGCCCCGGGAGGTCCTCGGCCTTCGTGGGCGTCACCGTGAAGCGCACTGAAGCCATGGCTGCTCACTTGGAGTAGAGGGGGGGAAGGAAGGGAGGGAGGGGTCAGTAGCTAAGTGCTGACCTGAGCTACACTAAGCTAAGCTAGGCTATCTCCCAGGTGATGCTGAGGTGACGGCGGCCTCTACAATTTGTTCCTTTGCAGCCACAACTCTCCATTGCAGCCGAGGGGTTGGCTGCCACCAGGCATGTGAACAAAGATGTACAACAGGCCTCTGTGTGTGCCTTAGAGAGTTAACAACCTCTCAGATTAGACTAAACTAAACTCCTTTAATATATATGTGAGAATGTGTACCAGTCACAAGCAGCTTTCAGAGGTCATTCCAACAAACTGAAGTATCTGCATGAGGACTATAGCTTACACATCGCACATTAAGCTGGCCTGTGTTTCTCAAGTTTACACAATTCAAATGTGTCTGAAAGGCTGATAGAAATGTGTCTTTAATGATGGCCCAGCTAGGGTAAGGGAGGGTGTAGTGATGGGGAAGTCATCAGAGGGAAAGGGTGGAGAAAAACAATAAAGCAGAAATTAGTGGATTATTTCAAAAACTGGCTAAATTGTAAATGAAAAGGAACATCTTAAAATATAAGTAGGGGGGATTCAAATAAAAAGCAGTACTCTGAAAATTGTATCTACAACATGTAGTCTTCCTTTCAGATTGTGCTTACCTTGCGCTGGTGGTCTGTCTGTCTGTGTGGAAGGAAGCAAGTAATTGCCATCAGCTTTTATGTATTAAGATACAGAAAATAAAAAAGGTATTAGACTATTGTAACCGTCAACTACTCGCTTATGTACATTTGACTTTTGTCATTTCTAAAAATACTTTTTTTAACTGGAATGCATTGTGTTTTCATAATAGTGCATTGGATCATCCATTCAATTAAAGTATTGCATGTTCTTAATAAATGCCTCCTTTGCAGCACTCTTCAATGAATTCCCGCAAAGAAAAATAAGAAGCATTTCAAGTTTCACTTTTTAGGTCAAGCCCCGGTCTATAGTCGTCACTTCTAGCCCACCTTTGTGCTCCAAAAGCCGCCAACACAAGCCTCAACCTGCCTTCCTCTGAAGTCAAAAGGTAAACAACCTACACACTAGATTCCTTGGTACCTTTATGTACTTTCACACACCTTTGTCCAGCCTACTAATATAAAGTAGCCTTCAGACAGATTCCTTACCCGTCCACAACATGACGTCTGTGCAGGCTAAGTAAAGCAATAACCTCTCAGGTGAAAAGTCAACCATCACTCGGGAGAAAGGTGACTTGTGGATTCGGCTGAATTGTTGATTTAACTCATCATTTAATTATTAAAGGAGAGCGGTTCCAACCGGTTGTGCCAGTAGCTGCTGGCTGTTTTTCTCTCGCTCAGCATGCAGAGGCACGGTTTCCTCTTTCTATCGCGCCTCACACACTTCATCTGTCCACGTTCAGAGCTGGACAGGACATTTGGATTTGTTCTGTTCATGGTATGCACAACTTCATGTATAACAATTGTTTACAAAACATGTCTCTATAAACACACCATTGACTGAAAAGGAGCTTGTGTTACCTGCCCTAAATAAATGGAAATAGATCGTCTGTCCTTCATATCATTTTATTCACACAGTATCATAGGATAATGAGAGACACACGAAAACGTACTAGAAAAAATACTTAGTTCCCACTTGACGGTTAACGGACATGATTCTCATCCTGCTGGTTCAACGAGCCTTCCTGTTGTTTTTTAACTAACTTCCTGATAGGTTTAGGAGTCCTTTACCAGCATGCATTGTGGTAAATGCTGAAAGGTTATGAGTCTAGACAAACACCTGTACAGCTATGGGCAATAAGGACACTCCTTGTCTTTGGATGACAGGAGACAAGACAAGAGAAAACCACATGGAGAAATTACACGCTTCTCCTACACTCACATCTATACCCACAATGCACTGCTCCCGTCCTTGTCACACACATGTATTGATATATCTTTTCATAGTTTCCTCGCATCATGGAAAATACTTTCGAAGTTTGGAAGGCTTTTAATGACTATATCTTTTGCCACCTTGATTGTGTCTAAATGGGTCAATTTAGTGCATTTTTAGGGATTTCGTGATTTACTGTGACACACGAGACAAGAGGGTTCTTTTTAACAAGCCATGTGTCACTGTAGCCATGTTACGTGCTTTTACAGCAGGTCCGTTCATTTAAAGTTTCCTCTTTCTGTCCACTCAGTAATTATAAGAGCATTTCACGGCTGGGAACATTTTGTTCTCCTTTCCGTCAATTCAGCAGCTTAGATTGTTGATTTTAAAACAGGTTGTTTGAATAGATATAGGAAACCGTTTCTGCTCAGGTAACCAAATAGGACACTGGATCACCAATGAATTATCTCTTGTTATATTGCACACCTCATACTTGTATGATGTGTAACACTAACTCAAAGCCCAAAATACTTACAATTCTTCAGATACCGATTAACAAATAACCTAAATACCTAATATCATGAATTCAACCTGGGACATTTTATCCAATTTTCGACATGTTGTTCAACACTATTCATTCCAATGTATGTAATATATATGAGGCTTTATCATAGGTAAGTGAACGGTTCTTAATAATAGGATCCAGAGGGGGTCACTAGCCTAGCATTGAAACACCGTACACAACAACCAGGACTATGGGACTAATACACACAAATAGTCTCGCAATTCTTACAAATACGAAAGCAACAATTGTAATATTGATACTAACCAATGTCTATATGCTTCTGTAGTATATTTCTGTCGTAATAAATGTATTTTCTACTGTGAATTTGTACACATTTGCTGTTTGGGTTGAATGTTGTATTACATTTGTATCTTATTCTGTCTTTAAAATATGTGTAACTTGTGTGTAATGCTAGAAAACACTGTTGTTGTGACCAAATCATCTAAAAATGTGGGATGAATAAAGTATCTATCTATCCATCTAATGAATATCCTCTAATTAATGATTTAGTTAGAGGATGATTACCAGCATTTTTTTTAAATGAATATAAGCTGATAAGTTTCTGTCCCTTTAGTAGATTGGTATATTAGAGAGCGTTCTCATTTATTCTGTATATGTTATTGAGTGTGTTCTTCGACAGTGTATAGTGTTTTAAACGGTATTGTATTAGTAATTAGTGTGTTATTCGTGTACAATGGCTGTCAAAAATGCAGCTATGACTTAACATCTCTATATCTATGTACCTTAACAGTGGATGGTGACCCTCCCTGTTGACTGACTCCACTGTAAGCCAATTAAGCTAGCCATAATAATTCTGGCTTGAACCGGTCAGTGAACGCATCCCAATATTAATACAGACAAAAACCTGGAAGGATAATCTTTATAATATAGTAACGAGCAGATGTGTTTGGTTTCGAAATGACACCATGAGAAAGGGAAATGCGGCATCAGTGCGAGAGGCTGCGTTTACCGGCTAAAATCAGAAAGGCGCGCGGCGGAATCGGGAATAAACTGGAGGAGAAATTAGTTATTGACATGGTAGTGATTCTCGTTTAAATGTAAGCATTATATTATTAATAGCAACATGTCAAGAGCCGAAGCTAACGTTAGCACCACAGGCTAACCATGCTGCTATTTTTCACTGACAACAACAAATAGTCAGTGAAAACGTCCATTTTTTTTGTTCAGTTCTAATAAAACGTTAGTCGCATGACGCATACCTGGCTTAAGTTTCCTGTGGACAACGCTTCTGGTTGTTTTCAGTTACATCTGGGAATACCGGGCTCCTCTCCCAGTTTTCTCGGCACTTTTTTTTGTGTCCGACCGACACAACAAAAAAAACAAGCAACTGCACACGGCCTGTCCCATTTCGCTTGCCGTCGTTCAAACTGCCAGCGCATGCGCACCCAAGGAGTAGCCGACGCTCGGTGGGATTTGTAGTCCACAAAGACCAGAAAGTGAATAGCGTGTTAATGATAATAATAATAAAAAATGCTTTAAAAGTATGATAAACGTACTTATTACGGTGCCTTGTTAAATAATAAACAAGTGGTAACATAATGTTGAATTGGTAATATATAATTGATCCACTGTGGCCATTTTAGAAGAAGTATATTTTGACTTTTATATTGTTGTTCTGAGTCATTTCCATCAGGTAATGATTTGAGTGTCTCATCCGCAGAAGCTAATTTAATGTGAACATGATGCAACACAGTTATATGTGTGTACTCCTTTGAGATCGAAGTGCATCTGCAGAAAATGAAAAGGGGTTTTCATTGAAAAAAGTATTACTTTTTAAAATTGTAGCTGCAGCTCGGATGTTGGCTGGGTTGGTTTGTATAGATCAGGAGAAAATAATCCGGAGGGAACTGTGTAAAATAAATTTGCTTTGTATTAAATACGTAGTAGCATTTTATCGTTGAACACAGTGGTCCTGTAACCACTAATTAACAAACCCATTAATAAAGTATATATCTATCTATTTAATGCATGTTTCACGCAGGATCAGCTACTATCTTTAGACCAATAAAGAAAATGTATGCAATTTAATTATTTGAACCTGCTTTATTTGGGGATGGACCTCACCTCCTAGGGGGTCTGGGGGCATGCAGCCCCGGGAAGATTTGTTTTTAAATGTTGAAGTTAAATGCATCAATCTGGTGCACTTTGAGCACAACATGAATGTATGGATACAGCTCTCAACACTGAGATGAAAGGGAGCTGTACACTTTTCAATAATCCAAACATCTTTAGAATATGATCACAACCAATAACAAATCATTTAAACTGGTTTATTCTTATCTTATGTTACCTAGTTAGCATTCTTTCTTTTTATTTATGCATATTTTACTAATCACTTTTTGTTTACTGTCCTATAGTAGCCTACACATTGGAATGATTTCTTTATTTTTTTACAACAAATGAAATAGATAAAGGTGTGCTCTCTCTCTCTCGCTCACAGAGGCTATGTGCTCCTCCGTGGCGATGACGGCTTGCGTTAAAAAAAAAACATATTTGTAAAGTGGGGGCTATTGAGAGTTTGCGAGATATCGGTAGCTCGTGATCGCTCTAATGCAGGGGTTCCCAACTTGTATTGCGCCAAGGACCGGCAGATACATTAAAAAAAAAATCGCGGACCGGTTGTCAATTTTAATATTTACTCCCCACCAGCAGGTAGCAACAGAGGCTAATTGTTAACAGCCTGAACAAATACTAGAACAATATTTAAAAAACAGGTGTCGTTTTTTAGTTTTTCGGAAAAACGGTAAACCAAAAAACCGATGTTATTCCGTTTTTAAACCAAAACGGGAAAACAGATAAATCAACGTTTTGGTTTTGTTTGTATGATTTACAGATAATCCAGTGATGGGAAAACGAGGAGAAGGCGCATTATGAAGGAGATGTCTGGTCGCCAGGGTGTGTGTGTGTGTGTGTGTGTGACACTGGCATTTGTTTTTAGAAGATATTATGATAGTGACGTTCGTTGGGAACACCCGCATGGCTACCTATGGAGTTAGCCAGATGTGTGTAAATTACTGTTCATGGACACACCGAACACACAGAGCTGAGGGTGCAATGCACCCTTATGCACCCCCGTAGAACCGGGCCTGCATACACACTACAAATAAGTGTACTAATCTTTGACCAGACCTGATATAATCGTCTATAAATATTTTCTTATCAGATTTTAGAGTCCAGTCATAATTAATTTTCAATAGAACAGATTTACAATTTCTTTAAAAAAAAAAGAAAAGAAATCTGTGATACACGAGTGGAAAAGATCTAATAGGTGTTTGAGATCTGGTGACTCAAGGACATAAATGATCCACACCACATCATATTAATCCAATCATTTATTCAGCAAGAAAACAAAAATATATCTTCATCCTCGAATGAATGCCAACAAATTACAGTATATATATAAAAAAAGAAAAGATCCACAACAACAGCTGATGTCCACAAATGAAACGCAAAACAAATCCCAGTTTTATGTTTATAGCATGTGATTCTGAATGTGTTTTCTTTACAGTCCCATCCAGGCCTGCATCGCTCTATCCCTTGGTCTGATTTCCACCCGTCCTTCTGTTCACCGCCTGCTCACAGGACAGGTCTGGGCTGCTGGGTCAGGAGGAGGTTGAAGCGTTTCTTCACCGTCACCCTGTGTCGGGAGAACTTATCGTCTGGGGAGAAACGAGCCGGGTGGGCCGAGCTGGTGGGATCCCCATCAGCAGTACTCTTCTGTTGGTGGAGAAGGAGGAAAGACACTTTGAGTTCAGTGTGGCAAAACACTAAATAAAAGCCTTGCACAAAGCTACAGTGTAGAAATGGCAATTAAATTCTTCTGACCTGAGCTGCTCCAACAATGCAACATATATAATAAAATACAAAATAGTGCAAAAAGTCTATAAACATGTCAATAGAATATGTAAAAGAACAGAATATGAAATAAATAATGTAAAAAAACTGCATTACGTTTGTTTGAGAAACAATAAAGTGGTTTCTTCTGTGTGTCTTGCAAAATAAACTGTTATGGTGGTTTGACACAGAAACACATCCAAACCCCCTAAACTAATAAAGTCAATGGTCATTTGAATAATCAAAACATTGCTAGGTCCTAAAAGACGTTTGATTGAGAGACTGTATTAGTTATCTGAATTGTGGTTTCTGCTTATGGGTATCCAATATTATAACTAGGGAGGTACACACAATATGTATTACCCCTGGATTGAAATCATTTGTAAAGGTTCTTATTTCAAGCAGTCCATATATATCCGTTTGTATGGTTGTATTTCAACTAACGTTAAATCAACCATGTGAAATATGTTAACGGTGCAAGTCACCTCAAATTACCCTTTTTTCCTTCTGTGCTTGATATTAAAAAAAACATTCTTTAGCAACCTGAAGTGTATTTCGATCATTAAAATAAATAAATATATATATATGTTGCTTATTTGTTGAATCCATGCAGCTAGCTAATTTCAAAGTAACGTTATCACGGTGTATTTGGATCATAAAGAACACTGTATACTTATTCAAAGCCACAATACATAATCATACATTAGGTAAACTGAGGATATCTAAATTTTGAGATAAAATACATTTAAACGGAATACATTTGGAAAGGAAGGATGTAAACACAACGTTTAAGTTACCTTCAGAGTGTAGACTCTGTCCCCTTCCTCGTTGAGGTAAAACTGCAGAAACATCTCGACGTTATTGTTTTAAAGCTTCAAAATATATCAAAGCGATGGTTTCGTATCAAAAGTTGCAGCTAACACGCTCTTTCTGCTCCGATATCCACGTGTGGCGAAGTTTCTCCTCGCTCGTTCTAGAGGGCGGATATCCGGTTTAGAATTGACGGTGCTTGGCCTTCTGGGAAATGGTGTTTCATAATACAAAACCACCTCATTGAACGTACGAAAGTTATATCTGGGAAACATGTAAAGGTATGGCGCTGCTTTTACACAACAATAAATATGAATTAATTAATTGATTATCATATGTTTTAGTTTTTAGAGGTTTGGAATGTTTCTTTTCACAGAACTAGTTGGAAGAAAACAAAACCTAGTTTACTTTTAAAAAATACTGCAGATACAAGACTTATCATCTCACACATGCAAGGTAGGTGACACCTTTGAATGACCTAAACATGTGTATTATTCATCAAAAGAGTGTTAAAACAGTAGCAAAAGGGCATTTTAATTTTTAAGTTTCAATCAGATATTCAGTTTAAAATTGTATGCAATAGAAAAGCAGTACGTTTCCATATTGGAGAGACTGAAAACAGCAATTCCTGTATCTGAAAATTACTTTAAAATGTATCAAAGTATTGGCAATTATTTCTCAGGTTATCCCCTTATTAATGAATATTAAACAAAAATGTTATGGGACGTACCACTTTTATTAATTGAATTAACTTTAGAGCTTCATTATGAATAAATGATGATACAAAATATAGTAAGTCTCTTCAATAAAACTGGTTTACAGTAAGTCATATTTTATCAAAGATAATTAATTATTGGTTTATATTGAAAACACACTGATTCTCTATTATTACCTGAATTGGAGAATGTGTCTTATTGCCACTGACAGATCTGCATTATTTCACTTTTCCCCTCACAGTTACAACCCACAGATAAAGATGGATTCAATGTTTTTTTCTTCGATTGAGAACAACCTTATTGACCTTCTTCAAGTCATGAACCAGATCGCACTGTTTCATCCACCAGAGCCTTGTGTGGTGCCACAGAATCATCCCACAGTTGCAGAAATCCTCCAGGAAATAGAAAATCCTGTCACGCAGACACACATGGACTCAAACCAGCACCGTGTGCAGCATCTGACCTCCAGTTTTATCCCAATGCAACCCCATCAGGACGACCCCTCGTACATGAGCATCCTTCCCCAGCCTGGATTCCCCCCAGAGCTCATCCTCACGCCCTGCTCTCCTCCAGACGTCTGCTGGCCACACTCTACATTTGGTTGTGGTCCCAGGGTGCTGGTTCCCATCATCAGCCCACCGGAGTTATGTGGCCCCGGGATGCCTCGCCGCTCCTGGCTCCTCGTGCCCGAAGTTCACCCCGTCTGGTGCCTGTGTCCCCAGGAGGTGCCTCTAAACCAGCCCTGCAGTGCAGACATGAGGTGAGGGACAAACAGCAGATATATATATATATTTATTTTTTTAAACGCCAGCTAAAGACACATCTTTTGAGATTAGCTTTAAATGTTATTTTAGTCTTTATTATTTACCTACCGTTATATTATTTTATAGGTTTGATTTGATTAGATTTTTGATTTGATTTGATTTATTTTGAATGTGTAAAACAATAATACAAACATTTAACATGAGAATTATTATACAATACAAAATTAAGCAGTGTCAAATTGATATACAAAAATATTACTGATTCTAAATTATGTATAAACAAATAATCTACTTAAGAAGTTTACACTTATTTAACCCTCCTGTTGTCTTTGGGTCAAATCTGACCGATTTACTACTTTCATCAATTATAACTTTTTTGTTTTACATTCGATGGCATTCAGGCTTTATGATATCCTTCACGGTAGACAATTGAACATGTGAAATTGCTGATCACCACTTTCATTGCATTTGGGATGATTTAGTCAACTTTGAAACACACACGGTGTTCCCGGTCAAAAATGAGGAATTAGTAACCATCCGGATCAGATAAAACCAACACACTCTCACTCCATAATCGTCCAGGAGCGACGTTTGGTCAGTGTCCGTGGCGTGCAGTTATGACGCTCCTAGTCTCCTTCCGCTTCATAAAGGGAGGCACATAGCTTTCAACTGATTGCAACTGCACGCCACGGACACTGACCAAACGTCGCTCCTGGACGATTATGGAGTGAGAGTGTGTTGGATAAAACACACACACACACATACTCTAGATCTGCCCCCCCCCCCCCTTATATGCCCAATCCCCCCATGTGAATCACACCTGGCTGGCTCACACAAACACAGAACAGTGTGACACATTTCCCGCTCTTATGTGCCCCTCCCCCCACATGGATCACACCTGGCACACGCAGTACATGTTCAGTGTCTGTTCTTTGTATATGTACTGCAGTGTTTCATGTATACCAGTACTCTGATACAATATGTACAGTTTGAAAGGGTGTTAAATGACATTTGGTGATGATTAATGTTTTTTGTGTTAATGTAATAGCAGTTAAAACAGGACCGGTCAACACCAAAGTAAGGGGGGGAAACGAAGACAATAGGAGGGTTAATCCCACCCCTTCTCCCTTCTCGATCTTTTCCTTACCTGTGAGAGAGAAACCATTATTTATTGTATTTGTATGATCATACCTTTTACTTCCTTGTGTCTATGAACCTGATAAAAGGTTATATTTTGCTGCATGTACCTTTTAAAGTTCTTAACAACTAATCTGAGGGGAATTTCTTGTTGTGTATTTTGAATTTGTGATGTGTCATTTTGTAAAGCACTTTGAGCTGCATGTGCTGTATGAAAAGTGCTATATAAATAAAGCTTTATTAGTATTATTATAAGAGACAATAAGACCTTTATTGTTGACTGTATTTAACTCGTTTCACTTTGACCCCAGGGAAAGGACTTCTCAGCAGGTCAGAGATCAGTTAAACATCAAGCCAGAGTCTGCCATGTGGGCCAAGTCAGAAGGTCAGAGGTCAAGGATTATAATATAATGAGTCAATTTAAAGACATGTTTATCCTACTTTTAGTTCAGACTGAAATATCTCGACAACGAATTGATTGATTGTCATGAAATTGTGTTGTAGCATTCATGGTCCCCAGAAGATGAATCTTTAGGACTTTAGTGATCATGTGACTTTCTCTTCTTGCATAACCATAAGATATGTGGTGTCAAATATTAGTATACAGCTCAACATTTTAGACATTCTTATCAGTACTTGTTGCTAATAAGTATTATTACCATTGCACGTGTCAAACATCAGCATTGTCGTTGTAAGTGATGATTGAACTAACAACTTAATACATTTTGCTCTCCTTAAAATCTAAATATGATCCTCACAGAAGAGCAGCAAAATGTTAAAGTGGAGGATTGTTCTGGTTCTGCTCACTTTTTGGATGAAGAAATACTGGCGGGACAATCCTTTGAGGAATACATGGCGACCTTCGACTCCTTCAGCACCCAGGTCACTTTCTATAAGAAATCAAATCTGGAGGAGGGATATGACACTAGCTTTTATTTAAATCCTAAACACTGTGTAAGGTTGGATAAGAAAAACATGTCATCTCTTTCATGGTGTCGAATGTACAAACATATCTTTTCAAAAAGGTTTCCTGATGTGTTCAATGCCCCGACATTTTCATTATTGAGCAAAACTGTTTCTTAACGTTTGTACTGTAAAACTAAAAAGCACCATCATTTTTGATTCTGCTCTGCAGGAAGGAAACGAGGAAGAGGAGAACCGGGGAAATCTAGAAAACTTTTCATTTCTGGGGTATCTGGATGAACTGTACAGCGATGAGAAACGCGTCGGAGAGGTTAGTCGTCAATGGCATTGGTATATCGTTATTTTTGTAGCAGTTTTTCCTTGATATTTGTTCAAACCAGCATCCATATCTTACTGTATTCTAAACAAGGACAAGGTTTATGGTTTTAATCTGTATCTTTGTTCACAGGCGGAGTTCAAACCGGATACAGAGTTCCTGGATTCCTTTCTTTCTTCAGACCCAGAGCTCGTTGACCTTCTTGGACTGGAAGAGCAAGAGGTGATCAAACATGATACGTACTTTAAAGAACAAAGCATTACCAAGTATTTATTTACTGTGATATTGCTATTGGAGCTGACATTTTGCACAGTTCACATCTCGGGCTCCAGAGTTTGAAAGATGCTATCAAGTTGCATTATGGGAAATGTAGGATACAGGAGTATTGGGTGTGGTTAAGACATCAAATCAAGATATTTCCAACTCAGCTGCTTTTGAATCTGTTGCTGCACAAATGAGCAAAAGCTGAATACTAACATGTTGTAGCACTTCCTTAATTTCATCTCTTTTCCTCAGGTGACACTGAAAACAGAGAATGTGGCTCCTGCTCCCAAATCAGATCCAGATCCGATTGACCTCCTTTCGATGAGTGAACTTGTGCAAGAGGTGGGATATTTAAAACGTTGAAGTTGCGAGAACATTGTTGCTTGGAGAACAAAACGTCAAACACCCTTGGATGGCCAGTTTTTCGTGAAAATGCTTCAGGAAAAGGTTTCTTTCATAACAAGGTGTTTCTCTTTGTTCTCTTTCATCAGATACGCATGGTGATCCTGGAGAAGCTGTGGTATCTCCGCCACGACCACTCTGTAACCAAAGCCGAATATCCTACCACTTCACATGTCGAGGAAATGTCACCACTGCAAAACTCTCAAGCGTTTTATTGGGTTCTTCCATGCTCGCAGTCGGACATAGATCCCAACCACGGTGGGGAAACTTCAACTCAGAGGACGATAGAACAAAAGGGAGTTTTGCCTACCTTTCCCCCCCTCGTACCTTCACACTTTCTCGGCAACTCTTCATTTCTGGAGTATCTGGATGAACTGTGCTGTGATGAGAAATTTGTCCGAGAGGTAAGTCGTCAGTGGCATATCATTATTTTAGTTGCAGTGTTTGATCGACGGTCATCGAATCTAGTGGCTTTCATGGCAATATGATATGTTTGTGTTAAGCTAAGATAAAAAAGCGTATATCTGTCTCTTTGGTCGTCTAAACTGCTTGCTATTGGAAGACAAAACCACTGTTAAAACCACCATAGCTATCAGTATTCTAATCAAGGAAAAGGTGTGTCGTCTGTGTTTTAATCCACATCCATCTTTGTTCGCAGGTGGAGTTTACACTGGATACAAAGTTCCTGGATTCCCTTCTTTCGTCCGACCCAGATCCCATTGACCTTCTTGCACTGGAAAAGCAAAAGGTGGACAATCCCAACCGCAATGGGGAATACACACGTCAGAGGAATGTAGAACCAAAGGGAGATTTGACTACCTGTTCTCCCCTCATCCCTTCACACCTTCTGGAAGAAACACTGTCCACAGATTACCCTGTTAGCGCCACATCTGCTCTCAACCACAATGGCTGCCTTTTCATGAACTTCCCATCTTTACAGCTGCATGCCAAGTTTTCCCCAGAGACGAGTCTTGCATCTGATTTGGAGACCAGAGACAATAATGCATTGATAGAGATACATGCGGCGAAATGGTACGAGTCAATAGAAGACGTAATGTTCCCCTTGAACCTAACAGACCCAGAGTCAGCTCAGTTGTTTCTGGAAAGTCCTCTACGTGGGCATCCTCTTGCCCCCGAGTCCACCTCAACGTCCAGTGTCTCAGGGTCAAATGAGGACCCTTGTACCGTTGGCGTCAAGGAAGGAATCTCTAGTTTTAGAGACGATATGTCGACTTTTAGCCCTCCAGCTGTGAGTGTCCTAGCTTCGAAAACACAGCATCAGATAAAGGAGTCTCAGGAACAATTAAGCCCCAAAAACATAGACCTAAAGTCCTCTTGTATCGAGGCAGTTTCTGTGCAAACAGTAGATGGCAAGCTATCAGACTCAGTGCCCGAAGAACAAGCTGAGCTTACAGTTTTTGTAGCTTCTGAAGACGTAGCCTCCCCTGAACTCCGGACAGGAAATCAGGAGGAAACAGAGAGACAAGATGTCGCAGAAACACTGAAGGACAAAGCTACAAAGTCAAGAGAAGAAAGAAAGGAGGAGAATACAAAGAGTAAGACCAAACTCAAGGTCATGACAAACACCAGACCTAGTCAGAGGCAGACGGGTCAAATTGAGAAAGAGAAACTGAGACGGAGCGGTGAAGTGAGCAAAGAGGGAGCAGTTGAGAGGAAGCCTGTTGAAAAGAGTGATAAGAAAGCAGCTAAATGTACCCCAGAAATGCAACGGCTTGTTCGTGTGACGCAGAAAAGACGGTCATTTGTAGGAAGGAAATTATTTAAACTGTTGAGCCAAGCCACAGAACCAGAAGATACAGACACATGTTCAGAGACTGGAGAGAAGGAACAACAGAAACTCCACATGGAGGGAGGGGAACAGCATTGGGTCGATAACCCCGATATGAGCACTGAAACTGGGACAGAAAATGCCCTTTTAGACAAAATGCCACAAGTAGAGAAACACGTTGGTAAAGAAACAAAAGAAAAGGAGATTCAAATGTCCAGTTTTGTAAAGAGACAGACTAGGAGCTCGACGACTGAGGAGAAAGTGCTGATGACTCCACTTCCTGCCACTCCAGTTAGAAGGAAAGTCAAAAGCCTAGAGACGGCGAGAAACCACATGAAGTCCTCATCGAAGAGAGACATTCTGGACGGTGACGACCTCGAAGTAAATGCGAAGGCGGATGAAACTGAACCACAGACTATCTCGGTTTCAAGTCCAATGAAAAGAAGCAGACACAGAAGTGATGAAGGGGAAAGTAAGACAGACGAGGACAACGTTTCGCTACCAGAATGTTCTCTGCAGAGCCCAACAGTTCAGACGCATCCTCATGACATACAAGACTTGATAAAAGATGACCAAAATAGACAAGCAGTACCCAAAGAGGGACTTCTGAGCAGGATGAATGAGCCACCTTCGGAGAAAACCTGCAAGGAAAACCAAAATGTAACGAGTCCGGAAGCCGAACAACAACAAAGCAAAACAGCTGATGGACCGAGTGAAGTCACAGGAACCTCTGACGTTTACAGCTTGAGGTCACATAATGTGTCACAAAGCCGGACAGTAAGTAGTAAAGGCATTCAAGAAAACAACGCGACAAATGAACCAACTAGCGTCAAGCTAACGTCAGATGTGAAAGGTGAAGATGGAAGACTAAATGGAGAAGAGTACCCGTCGAGTCTGATGAAAAGGCACCGAAATGAACAAGGGTCTTCGGAAGAGAGCGGAGCGATACAAGAGACGGACAATGTGGCGATTGAAACAGAAAACTCAAGTTTAAGTCAGACGAAGAGAGGAAGGTGGAAGAGCGGAGCGAAGGAAAGCGCAGAGAGAGAAGAGCAGCAAACACCGACAGCGAATGAGAAAGTCAAAGAGGGGTCCACAGAGGAATCGGCCAATAAACCGAGCCCACCCTCAACCAGAAGTAGTGCGAAGAAGGATGGAGAAAGGTCAAGGGTATCAACTGGAGGAGACACTTTTAAAGGAGACTCAAGAAGTGCGATGGAAACCAGAACAAGTTGTAAAAAAGCCAGACAAACACGGCTTTACAACAAGTTACCCAGCAGGTATAAAGACTTCATCTTATGCAAAACAAGCACACGCAGCAGACGGCTGGATAAGGAGAAGGGAAGAACGCTAAGACGTGGAAGAAAGATTGGTAATTAATGTGTTTTTAGATTAAATAAATGTGGGGAAAAAAACTCATGAAATCCTCCTTAAAAATAATTCACAGTTTAATTAATTGTTAAATATAAAACAGTATTCAAAAGAATTACATAAAATAAACTTTTTGATTTACAGAGTTTCTTTTTACACGTACCACTGAACCCATTTTAAAAACATTCAATGTACAAAGGAAGGTAGTTATATAAATAAGCCATTTTATGGCTTCAACATAACGTAGTGTTTTAACAGCATCTGGACCAACATGTGTTTCTATGGGTTATTGTGAAATATACACGAGTCGTTAAATAAACACACACCGACATCAGAGAGCGCCTGTATTCATAATGTAGGTCATTCTTTGCTTTTGTGAGTGTGGTTAATAAAATATAGATTTAAAATGAACACACACACACACAAACACACACACGAACACACACACACACACACACACACAGTATAAAAATACAATCCAGAATACATAACAAACATCCTATAAAAAAAAGACACATCCTATTTTCTTTTACTCTCTATTCAAACTTCTTGTAGTGGATGGATCCGTGGCCGTTTAGCGTGTTTCCGTTGTTGTTTACAGCCTTCCCATTGGCCAGAGAGCCCGCCTCCTCCTCAGGCTGCAAGTACTCCTTCAGCACCTTCTGATAGGTCGGGTGGCTCGTCAGCACTCGCAGCAGATTGTCTGTGAACAACGAGGCGGATTTAATGAGGATTTCAATGGTTTTTGACACTTAAATTATAACACACTAAGGCCGAATATTTGTTGGAGTACTATTCGGGTTTCAATTACGTGTTCATTTTCTTTGACTGCAGCTGCCAAATTGAATTTATTGAAATCTCCAATATCAACGTAAGAGCTTGTGCCTCTTCGGGGGGGTGCCAACACTTGACCTTAAACGTTATGGTTTACTTTCTCCGTCTTTACATCTAGATATGACTTTTCTCCGTTAATCTCGGTCACGTTGTTTCCATAGCAACAACAACTTCCTGTCAACAGCGCTAACTCTCCTTCTCTCTTTCAATTTCAAAGAACACAGATTGGGTTGTATACATTAACAAATAACTATAAAATAACAATACTGTAGAATAACAAAATCAATGCGTTTTTTTTACAGATTATACTTTGTTTGTTTTTTAGCTGGTTTGTGAGTGGCCTAAGTAAACCTGCATTAACTCCAAAAAGTAATTTTATACCACATTTTGTTCCGTATAATCTCAATGTAACAAGATGAATGAGACACTAGTGGATAGTGAACTATTATGATCCCTCACTGATTGCTTATTGGTCCTCACCTTCAGTCAGCTGGCCTTCCTCAGATGCCTGGGAGTAGAGATCAGCTGTTCGATGCTGAGGGAACCCCAGCAGCGCCCCCATGAGGCCGGACAGCTGCTCTGCACTCAGACTGCTGCTGCCCTCTGCGTCAAACAGCTGCGAGACAAACACCGTGCATTTAGAAGCATTGTGAAAGGCTACTCGTTATCTTAGGTAGAAACTAATAAATAAAAACAGGACTTACAGTAAAAGCCGTGTGGAGCAGTGTGCTGAAGCTGACAAATCCTGACACAGCGGAAACACTTAAATAGATCTGCCTCAGGTCCACAGACTCATCCTGAAAAACAAGCAGGTTTCTTGAGATGAATGCAAACAGGAATTGCAGTTAAATGAATTTGCTAGAAAGTTAATTACTAACCCTGAGACGCACGAGTGACTACACTCTTCCATAAGTGGGTCAACAAGGACCCGTGTTAGAATAATATGTGTTTTTATGCCAACTTTGTCATTTTGGTTAAGAAAAATCACTTATATAATATTTAGTATTATATTTTGGTTCACACTAGAAATATTTTATATTTAATTGTTCACTATTTATAATTTTAGACATTTTTTTTACATTTTGAAAAAAACGTTTTGAACTAATTGATGCAAAGCTCTCCGCTATTCTGAGACCCTCACAGTGTTCCAGTCCCTTTTCAAAACTCATCTCTTCTCCTCTTGTCTACTCATAGCCCCCCCCCCCCATCAATCCATGCCGTTGATCAAGTTTGATAGTCCTATACCCCCCACCCTAACCTTCCCTTATATTGTAAAGCGATTTTGAGTCCTTGAAAAGCCCTATAAAATATAAGGTATTATTATTATTATACTGGCAGGTATCAGATCTGGCTGTGTACGATGATCTCCCTGAGAGGTGTCCCTTGTGATGTGGTCTGTGTGGTCTGTGTGGTCTGTGTGGTCTGTGTGGTCTGTGTGGTCTGTGTGGTCTGTGTGGTCTACAAAATGCATGCGATTCATTTTTGACCCACTTGTGGAAGCTTGGGGTAGAAATACAAAAACTACAATTTCTTAAAATGTATAAAATGTCAATTTAAAATGTGAATGGCATGATATCCAAAACATGTTTTTGAGGAATAGCTGGAATATGAAATGATAAAAAAATGTAATTACTAGATACTTCAAGAAAAGCAGCTCACCGGGTCCAAAAAGACCCACTTATGCATCTAAGGGTTAAGTACAACATGCAGCTTGCAGGTTAGCTCCCCCAAGCCCTGCTTTAGTAGTTGCTGTGCACAGTCTCATCATTTAGAAGCAGCGACTTCTTTTGGTTTATACTATTATATTAGAGGTGTCATATTTGTAGGCATGTTCCACTTCAACAACAAATCATAGAAAATGTATAAAAAGGTGCTAATCCCCTCTGAAGAGTTGGACTGCATCAGGGAGCAGCTCAAAGGCTTTGAAGTCGCATTCTGATTGTGAAAAACATTATACTAGACAAGTCGTAGCAGATGTATCAAACGTATTGAGAACATTCAGTACTTTAACAAAAACACAGATGTAATTAAACACTAGAGCAAAAAGCCCAAGAAGATAATGTCAGTAGACACACAAACAACAACAACAACAACAGTTTGTACCTTGGAGTAGAAGCTGCAGATGCTCCCGGCTGTCTGTGCGTCCGTCAGCCCGAGGATGGAGGCGAGCTCCTCTGCGCTGCACTTTGACCCCTGAGCTCCTGACTGACACCTGTCAATCATTCTGACCAGCGCTGCTTCCTACGTCATGAGCTTCCAGACTGAGAGAGAGAGAGAGAGAGAGAGAGAGAGAGAGAGAGAGAGAGAGAGAGAGAGAGACAAAGATGGTGAGACAAAAAGGAGCCTTCACAGAACTGAGACCAGAAGCGACAAACAAAGATCTTCTCTTACCCGCTTTGGTGCAGCAGTGAGAGCGTGTCCCTGGCAGGAGAATCGATGGGGAGAGAAAGACCCCCCACTTTATTCACAGGGACCCGGCCCTCCATCACATAATCTGTGGACGGCACCCCGAGGGCCCTGCAGCAGAGACACGCATCATAAGAGACAGCAGACATCCAGCATCATGCGAAGTCTGTGCTGTATGCGGCGGTCAGCTCAACCTTAAAGTACATATTGTTCCACGTAGCTTGCATACAGTTGCAAAGGATTGTGGGTAAGAATAGCCAGAAAGAAAATGCTGGCTTGAACTTTGTGCCTTAAGTTTTTCATTAACAATATGGCTCTTTATTAGCATCTAGTGGCAGAAAGGGGAAATTGCAACAACAAGAGCCATGTTTGTTTTGTTTGAGAAATGTCCAGTCGATAAATGATAATATATTTAGAACCATTTATGCTTTATTTATCCCCGACATATGTGTACTCCTGTCCCTATGCTCTCCTTACATCACATGAGTTCCCCCCTTATCTTATCTTAAATCCTTACAGACTGTAGATGACACAGTGACACACAAATGGGCGGATATAGATCATAAAACATTACGCTACTCACTTGGCCATGAGTTTCTGAACATTGTCTGCGTACAGGTTGGGGTCTTTCTTCTCCTCCTCTGATGGGGTGTAAACTGGCAGGAACTGCAGCAAAGACACACACACACACACACACACACACACACACACACACATTGTAGACATAGTAGCAGGTAAACACAGGGTGGATTTAAATCGTCTCACCAATAAAATAAGGAATGTACACCAAGCTTAAGTACTGATCTCTCCTGTTTGTGTGTTACACCACATCAGGATTAGTCACGTGCTGCACCTGTTACCACGCCAACAGTGATGTCACAGTGTACTTAGTTAGCTACCATATTTTCCACATGGTGTTAAGTTCCTCTTTATAAAAAGGCAGATGTTAATGCAATCTGACACGAAGCCATATTAGTGTACATTTTCTGCGAGGAGGATTTGGTTAGCCTTCTCACCTCAACAGTGCTGTTTGTGTAGACCTGAGAAACTGTGTGCCAGAGGGTCTCCACCCTAACGGACAAAAGAGCAGATATTAGATGGGAAACAAAACTGTCACGGTGTGCAACTGCTACCCGTGGTATTATTTTATCAAATATAATTATTAGGGCTGTACCCGAATATTCATTCGTTGGAGTACTATTCGGGATTCAATTTCGTTATTCGTTTTTTTTTTTCAATTTTCGCGTTCATGAGAACCTTTTTCCGCCCCTGCTAGAGAGCAGGTACTTTTGTGGGAGAAAAAGGTTCCTATGTCTGATTGGCTGGGCGGATTGCAAACCACGGGGAGTCCCAGCAGCTTCTACTGAAGCCAGTCCCCAACTCCGGGGACTTCAGGTGGCAGTATACGCCGTGAAGTGGTTTGCGGCCTGCCAGTAAACCCAAAGCAGAAGAAGAAGAAGTGAAGTCAGCGGCTTCATTTCATGAGAACCAAAGAGTTCTCTAACAACAATACTGTAGAATAACAAAATGAATGCCGTGAATTAACCGAAATACACGTGTTGAAGCGGTTTGCTGCCGATTACTACGCTCCCCCCCCCCCCCCGCGCACGGGCCGAATATCCGAAGCCCGAAAAATGGTATTCGGGACAGCCCTAATAATTACATATTATATATTAAACAGTGGAGAGAACGTGAATTAAAAAACTAAAAGCACAGGACTGTGCGTCTTTGCAGACCATTTACATGCATATAAAACCTATAGGACACACTACAGGAAAGGGAGAACCCCAGAGCGCTTGATTCAACACTGAAAGTAGAAAGAGAGAGTGGAGATTCGCTCACCAGGATGTCCCTTTGTACGTCCAGCGAACAGAATCCTGAGGGAGAGTCGTAAACAGATGGTGAAACACAAACAGGAGGAACAGAACATCTTTAGTAACACACACGGTGGGGATTCATTTATTATTATAGCACGTGCAATTCCAGTCACTTTGACCTGTTTACACACCCTGACAGTATGCAAACACAATGGACAGATAGTGTGTACATAAACATAGCTACAGTCTGGGGAAATGTACATCCAGACCAGGCGGACATTTTAGGAAATCCTGTTGGGCAAGACAGGAGATAAAAATGGGGGAATTATAATAATAATAAATATGCTTTTTTATTATAACATAGGAACGGGATGGGACTGTAGTGTACACACCCATCCGAGGGAGGGACAGGAACAAGGAAGTGAAAAACAAAGTGCAGCAGCAGCAGCAGAACAAAGCCCGCCCCTGTGAGGGAATCGTGTCACACAGGTTGGTCGACTGAGAAACTAAACAGTGCGACTGTTGTTCTAATAAACTTTCCATTCGGATCTGTTATCCTTTCAGATCATCGCTAACATTTTTAAAATACCCATTTGTTAGGGTATTTACCATTTCCTCGAACACTTAACTTCCTGCTTTTGACACACACACACACACACACCACACACACACACACACACACACACACACACACACACACACACACACACACACACACACACACACACACACACACACACACACACACACACACACACACACACACACACACACACACAACACACACACACACACACACACACACACACACACACACACACACACACACACACACACACACAACACACACACACACACACACACACACACACACACACACACACACACACACACACACACACACACACACACACACACACACACACACACACACACACACACACACACACACACACACACACACACCTCTCTCTAAGTGACCTAGGATCAAAATGAAGCAAGGGGATGTGTTGACAGAAAGGTAAGCTCTTGAGAAACAGCTCGATGACTCCACTCACCAGCTTGTTGGGGTAACGCAGCAGAACTGGTTGGACAGGGACGCCGGCGAGGAAGGCACCTGAAGACATTGAGGAAAAAGAAAAACGAGACGGACAGGAATGTTAGCGTCGCTGTAGAAGTAAAAACAATGAGCTGCTACGCCCTTTTCTCCCTTTCATGCCACTCATTCCTGTGTGATTTGTTGGAAAGGGGGAACAGACTGACAGGACGAAAGGAGACGGACGTGTACTCACCAGGTTTGAATTTGATTAAAGAGCTGCCGTTAGTCGTGGTTCCCTCGGGAAACATCAGCATCTAGCCAACAAGTGGAGAAGTGTGATTTATGAGCAGTTGAGTTTACGGACAGCCAGGAATAACAGCAGTGTAAATAAAGCCAATCGGTCTTCTGAGATGTCGACACATGACTTTATTATCCATCCTTCTGTTCCTGAAGTTTGAAAATGTTCCCACTGTAACTAAAAAGGATGGAATAATACTAAGTGCAGAAACATGTGTTGCTCCCTCTGGTTCCAAAACAAAAACACCGTATCTAATCTTGATCAGCTGTTTGCTCGGGCTGAGTCAGAGATGTGAAGCCATAACAAGCAAAGACTTAACGGTTTCAGTGAGGTGTCGTCGTCGTCATTTGGGGCATTCCTTTAATCGAGCGCTGCGGGGATGACCTCATTCTAAGGCCAACTTGGAAGCTACTCTTGTTGTTGTTGTTCCCGCAACAAAAAAACAACTTACCATCTGATTTATTTAAAGCTGTAGATCAGTGTTTATCTTGTGTTAACGACATACATCCAAAAACACATTGACTTTGAGACAAGGGAACATGAAGTGCCAGAAAGTGTTTTGATAGTTTGTGGTCATTATTAGTTCTGTAAACAACAACCTATTTATTTGTGTTATCACCTAAATATACCCAAGATGCAGCAGATTGTCTCCCAGAAGGTTTCTCACCTGAGGCCAGTATCCGCCGGAGGTCAGCCTCTCGGTCAGCTGAGCGACCGCCTTTCTCCTCGACTCCGGATCCGTTCTGCTCACCATCACTGACTGGTTGTACTCCAGCAGGGCTGAAACGAGAACAGAACGATTACACAAGAACGAAAAAGGGAAAATCAGAACCAGAACCAAAAGGGAGGAAGTGCCAAAGCAGGCAGAGAGATGTAGAAGCCAACAGGCGGAGTCACTTGTTTATCTTTTAGGTAGGGATGCTCCGATCGATCGGCTGCCGATTGATATCGGCCGATACTCACTCTCTGCCGATCGATCAGTGCTCTCTAAAAATGTCCATCGCGAGAGCCGATCGCATGACGTAAAATGATGACGTAAAGTACATGACACTTTTCTCTGTGAACAAAACAAGCTCGCCAAAATGGGTTTAGCTGCTTTTCTCTCTGCCAGTCTCTTTGGTCAAACATGAGGTCATCCAGGCACTCCGACGGTTGCCTAGTAACAAACAGTACTCGGTTGTTGGCAGGCGGAACGCTCCATTTCTTCACTTTTCTCACGATTCAAAGCTAAACATTTACACTTTTCCCAGCCTGCCTTCGATTGTGTGTCCCCAAAGTGATTCTCATTTTCACACTTCACCTCTATTCTGTGTGTCCCCTACTAGAAGATATTCCAAGTATGAAGGGGAAGAAGGTACAGCAGCAAGAAGTGGAAACATCTAGACATATGGGTTTTTCCACAAAGGGACAGCAACTCAACGAACAGAGCACAGACTGACACTTCAAGCTATCAATGTCATTTACACCTGCAGGCATGAGCTCCACTTCACCAGGAGAGTGAAGGAGCGCCTCAAACAGCCGGGGAATCAAAGACACGCAATGCCTTCCTATTCATATAACAATCAATAGAAGATTAAGGAGAAAAACAGAAGCTGTAGCAAGTGAGGTTTTGACAGTTTTGGTACATTTATTTTTAAATCATCCATTGATTTAAACCCTCAGCAAGCGATGCATACTGTCACTTTGTTTCTGTTACTGGATCTTACATCATTTCAAATATTAGAACATGGGGAGTGTATCCAGATTTAATTTCTATCATGTCGGCATTGGCTGGTACGTGTGTGTGTGTGTGTGTGTGTGTGTGTGTGTGTGTGTGTGTGTGTCTCACCTCCTACGACGGGCAGGCTGGTGTTCTCCGACCGCGACACCACCGTTGCCAGCTCCGTCTGAGGCAGAACCAACATGTCCAGGAAGCTGCTGTGAGGCGCCACCACCAGCACCGGCGCCTCCTTCAGGTCCGCACAGCGACCTTTGACCTTTGTCCACATGAAGCCCAGGCAGAAGAAGGCGGATCGGCTCAGAAACTTCATGATTGGGTGGAGGAGCCAGCGCCTCCACCCAGTGATGGGGCGAGAGCGCTCCTCCGCAGACAGGCCGGCGGATCGGAGCCGCGCCAGGGGCCACATCATGAGGAAGATGAGGGCTGTCAGGGTGATGCGCAGAGGGAAGAGCACGCTGCCCAGGATGATGCCCTGGAGATCAGAAGATATATAAATGACGGTGGATAATAACGATTACATCATTGAATAAACTGACCATTTTCTATAATAAGCTGAATTCTCTGAAAATAGAAAGATGTTCATCCCATCTCCTTAAAACCCAAGGTCATGTTTTTAGTTGTATTGTTGTGACAGTCCAAAGCCCAATGAGATGTATTTTAGTAAAAACTAAAAAATGCAGGAAATCATTTTCGCCCATTTTAACATGAGAAAAGACTTTTATGATTCATCAAAAACATCAAAATGGTAACAGATTATTTTCCGGTCACTTAAATCGTTGCAGCTGTAAATTAAAACATCATATGCGTCGACAGGGAACACTTTGTGAACTACATAAAAATGGCTTAATGTCTCTTTTTAAACTAATATCTTTGGATTTAATACTTCAATTTAAAGCTGTTACGATTCATAGTGACTTTTGATGCTCATGAATTCTATGTTCATTGCATATCAACTTTGAAAGGTGTCAGTCCTTACTTAACGGTGGATTCACCATCTATTTCAGTGGTCTTAGATGCGTTTGTGAATGGGTTACATATCCCTGAGCCACATCATGACACCGATGTCATGATGTGGATCAGCTCTAGCGTGTCAGTCTAGAGTTATGCAACTCTGTGGCATGTTGTTCCCCTCTGACATGCTAGCCTGTGCCTGAAACACATTTATGACTTGGCTGTTTTGCCTAGGCCCCAGAGTCAGAGAGTGAAATGTGAAAGACTCTTTGTTCCCTTAGAAAAAACCTCCAGAAATAAGCCATGTAAAAAATGACCATAGAAGGAAAACCATGAGTTTAAACAGATGTCCAAATATAGCACCCTTATCCCACTGACTCAAAGCACAGCATTTAAACACATTAGAAGTTAATGTTTAAGTAAGCAGTATGTACAGAGGACAACTCTAGCTAGAGGTGGAAAAGGTAATCAGACACTTCAGTAACAAGTAAGTCCTGCATTCAAAATGTCCCTCAAGTAAAAGTACAAAAGTAGTGACATCTAAATATCTCTAAAGTAGCAAAAGTAAAAGTAGTCATTGTGCAGATTGACACGATACAGAATATGATATGTTTTATAATTATTGATGCATTAAAGTGTTATCAAAGCTGGTTAAGGTGCAGCTCATTTAAAATACTTGGTATGCTGCAGGGTAGCTTGTGAATTTACTCCAGGTGTTACTAAAGTAGTATGTAAGTGTTGTTTATGAGTAGAAGTAACAATATTTACCTGTGAATTGTAGTGGGGTAGAAGTACAGCAAAGGTGGAAATACTCAAGCAAAGTACAAGTCCCTGAAAAGTATACTTAAGTACAGTACTTGAGTAAATCTACTTTACTTTACACCACTATTGCCCACTGCCAGGTTAGTTTCAGGTGGCACCTGTTGTACTTCTATCGCCTTTGTATTATAACTACGTGTTATGTAGTGCCATTGTGTCCCGATTTCAGGCATAAACATCTTATGCCTTTAAATATATGAACGTTACCTTTATCCTCTGCGCACGGGTCATCTTCAACTCGTGAAAAAACGGATGTGTGCGCGTTGCTGAGTGACAGTCGTCCCTCTCCATGACTACGGGGCAAGTAGTTTACCAACAAAATAAAAACACAATAAAAAATGCGTTTAAAAGTCAAAAAAAGGTATTTCCACTCCTCTATGCTTCGAAGATACGTTTTCAAAATGAATTAAAAGTCGATCCTGTGCGCTGACAAAGGCTCGCTTCACTGAAAACAAAACTGAAGGGTCTCGCGCAGTCGAATTTAAAAATAGTAGGCCTACGTTCGGTTTAAAAAACTAACCGTTGACGTTTGAAAAGTACAGAAAACGGGGACAAATAAATCCCGGAAACACGACGATAATTAACTAAAAATTAACTGTTCTTGTCTCTTTCTAACACATGGCGAAGCACACACCTTCCTGAAGAACTGACCATCCTTTTCTTTCTTGTATACGCTCTCCTCCTCACCTGTCCCGCCCCCTCTCAGTGTGACAGGCCGGCCAACTGCGACTCTGGGGCGGATCCGGTCCTCCCCATGATAGGTCCTCCCATTGGTGGGTCGGTAAGGCAGGTCTGACCAGTCAGCTCCCGAAACTGAACCCCCCCGTAATCAAGGCTCTTTGGGGATACGAAGCTATGGAAGCCCATCACTGTCAATAGAAACCGTTTGTAATGTTATTATAATGTTCTTAATATAGTTCACTATCTAGGTCATTCCAGAATTGGAGGACATTTCATGTCCCCCATATAAAAGATCTTATAATCCATCCCCAAAAAGCTAAAACATGCCCTTGTTGTGTTAAACATCCTTGTCTTGAGACAAAATGTATATAAAGTTGTAGAAAAAGTGGTTTCAAAATATTATTTAAATGATCAAATAGCTCTCGACTCGAACACCCCCTAAAACGGCATTTTTCTCTTGTACCCGCTTCTTGGTGACCAACTTGCATGTCAAATATAACATTTAAAATAGGGATTTTATTTACTTTTTTTGGTATTATTCTATTGATATATGTCTCTTGTAAAATCAATTTGTTAAATCATAAACATATTTTAAATAATTTTGCACAGAAGGTGTGTCCCTCAACATGCGTTCAACCCTGTTACCCAAACCTTTTTAGATTGGCAGAGGAAGTGAAAAAACTGTAAGTCAAATGACACAGCGGAAAGGACATCAGCAAGCCATGTGCTAGTGCCATGGGTAGACCAAAACTAAGTCCTCTCTTTTATTTTTTATATTTTTACAATCTTTTCAGTCTTAAAAGAGTGTGGCACTCTGACCCACTCAACCCTGTTACTCATATTATCAGAATAAAGCATATTCATTTCAAAGTGATCTTTCTTTCATTAAATATCCAAGTTTGTCCTTGCCTTGAAAGTAGCATTACATGCTACATCTAGCAATACTTCCTGAGGTTAAAGCTCAAATTAGCATTGATTATCAACCCTGTTACTATAATTAGAGTAACAGGGGTAATTTTTCATTGGAAAATATACATTTGATGCCTTAGCTGGGCAAATCACTTTTTTTGTTGGTGTATTATCTGTTTTTCCTAAATACATACAATTATAAAATAAAAGGTTCATTTTTCAAAATTGTTGGTGTCTAAATAAATTCTCCTCCAATTCTGGAATGACCCATCTGTTTTTTTAATTCTTGTTCTACTTTTACTTATCAACCTAACCTGAAAGTACTTTATTATTATAGTATCTCAAAGTAACGACTACGCTAAATACATTTTAAGTATGACAAAAGTATTTAGACTTTTTACTATGTCAAAATAAGGACTAACAGAAACTTTCTGTACACAATAGGGAGTTCAACGCTTTACTAGACACCTGGTGAAAATCTCATTTTCTAGCTTTACATGTTATATTTTGACCATTAAAACCAGCCTATGGAGATTATATTGGATACTAAATATTCTTGTAACTCAAAAATAAAAATGTGTCCAGGTAATGTCTTGGAAACACAGCGAGGAAACAACTGCTACCAGCATTGGAAAACGACTGAGGCTTCCTGCTCACCTCTCCAGTTTTCCCTCTACCCCACCTGCTTTTGTTCTCCCTGCAGGGCGGAGCTGCTGATACTAAAACCACAAACGCACACACCCAAATCAGAACATTAGCAATCACTTTGTAGGGAAAATAAATCTGCAACGTTTTCTTTATGCTCTGCTTTTTTTCTAATTGAATTAAATGTATATTGTCATAAGATTGTAACCATGATGTATTGCATATAGGTTTCCAAGTTCTACATGCAGTTGTTTGCAGTCAAAATAAAGGGACCCTGTTTTGGCAATACCATTCTGCCTCTGTCTGGAAGCCCATCATATGGTCCTTCTGACAATGTATTGGTAAAACAAGGAATTAGAAATGTATATTTTCGGCTAGTGCAGAAAGTTAAACACCTGAAAATACACCGAAAAGGGGGCGGAGCTTCCCCACAAGGATGTAAAACTCTTGATAATGCAATATTTCCATAAACCGAAATCTTAATCACCGCGCCCAGGCTATGGAACTCTCTGCCTCCACACATCAAACAGTCTGACTCCATCACGACATTCAAATCCCACCTGTTTAAACTGGCCTACTCACTCTAAAACACATTCAACCTGCCATCACAGACCCTTCTCTCACTCCGTCACTACACACTCTTGTCTTGCTTGTCTTATGCTTTTATGCTGCTGTATTGCCTTGTCGGTTCGATTACATTGTGTTCCGTTTTTGTTTTAGCTGTCTTAACTTTTAAATGCACTGTAAGGCGACCTTGGGTGTCCTGAAAGGCGCCTTGAAATAAAACGTATTATTATTAATCAACAATTTCTCACTATATTTATTTTGAAATATACAAAGTGACATTGCACAACCGTGCTTGAATTATTAATCACGTTATCTTGGTACTTAAAGCCTAGAGGTCTTGTGGTTGAGAGTGAAGCATGTTATCATCTTGAGCAAATAAATGTATGTTTTTACACCTCTGTGGATGCACGTTGGCCTAGTTTGATTACTGCCATTGTTTAGAATCTGAATGTTCTTTAAAGAGAGATAATGTCATGACATTCTTGGTAAAACTGCATTGTTTGTACATCACAACATGCTGCCAAAGTCATGTGGTTTCCACTTCTCATCACATTTGGACCCAAACAAGCAGCCTGTGCCAAAACAAAAAGTATGAAGCACAAGCTGTTCTTTGTTGACACAGTTTACAACACGTCTTCTTAAGGTTTTTATTCATTTTATAGAACATTCTCATGTAGCAAATCAGTATAAGTTAAAACAGACTCATAAATTACAAAACAGTTTAGTAAATGTTACTGAAATCATGCGTCACTACGAAGAGAGAATCAAAAGAATGAGAAAACTACATTAATAGAATAAAACCTAACATTATTTACTTTGCTGCCATGTCGACAAAGTTTTGTTTTAATGACGTAATTAATTCTATATTCTGTCCAAAAACTTTAAAATGATGTTTTTTCAACTGTAAAGAAATGGAAAAATCAACTTGATCTGCTGGCGTTTAAACCTGTATGAAAACATCAGGAAACAACAGAAGTCTGAATGAAGTAAAGAATACGAGTAGAATTCACATTATATAACCTCTGTAAATATCTGAATCTGGAATAAGAACGCTCCATCCTCTTCACAACACCATGCCTCCACCCATGATCTCCATCCTCTGCAGGGAAGGAAAGGACATGGTTAAATCAAGCCTGTGTCTTTTACTAGAAAACAAAGACACTAAGTGAATTCATAGATTTACATTATTTATAGAATAGAATTGGGAGCGATGAAACCCTCTTTAATGCTCTCACATGCAGAGAACACACAGTGACATGTGCTCTCTGCTTTTAACCCATCCTAGCACCAGGAGTCTAGCACTAGGAGCAGTGGGCAGCTATTGTACAGCGCCCGCGGAGCAATGGGAGTGAGGGGGGAAGGGGGATGTCCGGTGCCTTGCTCAAGGGCACCACTGCAGGGCAGGAGGTGAACTGGGACCTCTCCAAGTAGCAGTCCACACTCCATATTTAGGTCTGGTCGGGGACTTGAACCGGCGCCCCTACGGCTCACAGTCCAAGCCCCTATGACTGAGTGCATTTTTAGGTGCATGTTCTTTTTTGAATCTATGCATACTTATTGGATGTTGTATATTTCTCTTATTTCTCTATGTATTGTTAACTTTTTTAGCATTTTGCATTATGAAAAAACAAATAAAATAAAAATACAATAAAGAAATACTTCTCAGAATTACGTACGATAAAAAATAAGTGGGACAAAAATATTTTCTCATTAGAGCCTTAGCATTATATCAACAAATACAAATCTTGATTGGATTATATTTTCAATTATTTTTAGAGAGCTCCGATCGATCGATATCGGCCGATAATCACTCTCTGCCGATCGATCGGTGCTCTCTAAACATGCCGATCGCATGACGTAAAAAACATGACACTTTTCTCTGTGTGCGGTAGGGCTGCAATAAACGACTAATTTAATAATCGATTAATGAAACGATTAATCGATTATTCGGATCGTTAAGGTTTTAACTGTACTACTACTTATATCGATACTGCTTATCGATCCAGTATTTTAACGATAGTATTAACGGTTCTTTTGACAAGAAATAAGGTAAACTAACTAAACAAATTGTTAACAAAACTAACATTGCTTTTTATTTTAATGAAATGTCTAATATTTCACATGAAAAGAAACAACAACGTTTTAACAAATCGTATTAAATAATCTGATGACAGAACAGTAAACAGAATAGCTGAAACTTTAACAAAATAACTAACTCAGTTACCTCTAATCATTAACCCATGTTTTTATAATGTAGTGAACTCAGTGTGTTGCTGCTAGCACACAGAACACCTGACGTGGAACCGTTCCTCGTGGATGGAGCTACAGAGCTACTAGAAAGACAGTCGAACCCGGTGCATTTCTCCGTCTGGATGTGGAGCACTTTTGCTAAATGTTTAGACAAACAGCTCGTGTTACCGCCCTGACATGCTAAACTCTTATTGCACTTTTGGCAACGAGCATTGTGCACATCACATCTAAAGTTTAACCACACCTCGGAACGCGTTCTCTCCGCCATCTCCTCCGTGTGTGTGTGTGTGTGTTGCATGCATGCGCAGCTGCGTGTGTGTGTGTGTAAACTGCCCCGCCCCCTCGCAAGCAGGCGGGGGAGAGATCTCTCGTCTGAATTGTGAAGATCGAAAATACATTATAGACACATTTTGTAGTCATATTGCATATTAGAAACGCAGTTGGCGACACTAAGACTGCGATATAATGTTTATGTAGCAATAATACATATGACATAATGTTTTAAATGTCTCCTGTACCGATAAAAAAGAGCGATAACGTTGGAGCTTAACGGGGTGTAGAACACATGTGATGACGCCACCAACGAATCGACGACTGAATTAGTTGCCAACTAATTTGGTAATCGATTTTAATCGATTAAGTCGATTAGTTGTTGCACCCCTAGTGTGCTGCAAAACAAGCTCGCCAACATGGCTTCACTGGTCTGGCATTATTTTAAGGTGTCCGAAAAAGACAGTAAAATAGCGTAATGCAGCGTGTGTGAAGCAGAACTCCTGCAGCTCCGCCCGCTGTGACGGAGCGGAGAGCGGAGCAACACACACTAAGAGTTAGACCTAACCCACTTAGCTATTTGATCTACCTCTGGAACTAGCTAAGCTAGTCATACATATATGTATTCTTCACTCATTACTGGATCAGTGAGCTGCATGAGATACTGACAGGCGGTCAGGAGAGAGAGGGAAAGAGAGCGCTTCCGCTCATGTCTCCCGTGGTATTATCCAAAGTTCATGTAAACTTGAATAATGTACTTCATTTGAATGTAATAATTATGTTGGTAGTGGTTTGTGGAAGCGCCAGTGAATGAGCATTAACTGAGTTTTAAACATCACTTTAAATGGAAGATGCCCATAGGCCCCGCCCACTCGATCGGATCGGCCAGTACTGTTTCTGGCGATCGCCCCCAAAATTGGCGATCGGAGCGTCCCTAATTATTTGTGTTACTGTGCTTTTTAATGGAATTACAAAATGGGCTTGATCTGCCCCCTACTGGCCTGAAGATGAACCACATCCAGGATTAAAGTTTGATTCATTAAGAGGTATTGTACGGAAATTAAAGAACCGACCAGGAAACTATACAGAAAGTGTGCAGTTACCTCAGGGGGTCCTATGAAAGCCAGCCAATCAGAAGAGTGTGTGGGGAGCAGTCCCATTGATTGACACTTGTAGATAGCCAATGCCGAGCCCAGCAGGTTCCCCACCAGGTAGACGAGGCCCTGGAGCCACTGCTGACTGGAGCTCTCCAACAGCTTGAAGGCTGGGACACACAGACACACACATTAATTAAAGGGTAAGAATGGACACACAAATACTCAGTCTGTGGCTCAAGTACCAAGTTCAATGAGGTGTGGGGACCGTTCCTAAAGCACTTTAAGAAGCTTAAGTCATGATGATGGTGTACTATTTCTGACTGTACTGTCTATTATTATTATTATTATTATCATTAACACTGCTACTGTTATTTGTGTTTATGTATTTTATTTTTGTTTCTTTTTCCATTACTCTGTTTATTGTCTCTTTTGTTTATTTTGTACTCCAGAGATGTCATATGCATACACATGCCACAGTTTCTGCGTGTCTGTGTCTTTATTTGAAAGCCCAGTGGCGATCTGTTCATCTGTCATTCTGATCATACGGTCAATAACTTTGTTGTTATTAGCATCTGGTTAGCTCGCTATGCTAACGAATATAAGAAGCTTTTTCTCCAACCAGTGAGGTAAAGGCACATCTTTATATGATCATTATAGTTATACAAACACAAGAGAATAAAGTAAACAGGTATAAAATACTATATGACAGTAAAAAAAAGTTGTTATTAATAAACAAGAATAGAGTTTGAAGGAGAGTGATTTGTAAAATATCCATAAAGAAAAACAGTTCTTCCAGTTCTGTTCATCTTGGTGTTGAGAGATGTCTCCATAGATCTCTTCATGTTGCTCTCAAAGTGCAGCAGATTGATGCTTTTAACTTTTAAAAAAAAAAAAAAATCTCCCGGACCCCCGTAGAGGAGGTTAGACCCCCCCCCCCCCCCCCCCACACATCTTGGGTCCATATCTTTTTGTTTTGATGGTCATAACACAACCGTGCACGAGCATTAGGGCTGCCCATCTTCACTGGTCTCACGATTCGATTACGATTATCCTGTCAACGATTCGATTCAATATCCCGATATCCCGATGCATCACGATTCATACCAATGCGTTGCATCCTCAATTTTCTATATTACTGCACATGGCTTATTTTTCATCAATGCATACATGCAGTAAATACATATGAACTCTCTTTTTATTATTTAGAAAGTGCTTCAGAAATCAATAACATAAATGTCTTGACATTAATTTATAAACCAAAATAAATGAATTGTATAGGTCTAGCCTCCCTATATCTGTGTGATACTGTGTGGACTTGAGTCTGAACACAGCAGACAACAGGAGTATTTACAATAGCATATACAAACTAAAATACTGCATGTGGGTGCACACTTACATTCTCTGTCTTACTGTTACATAAATCCCATGAATGTATGAGATTAAATTAGCTTCATTATATCTCAGTGATTAAGTGAATAATAAAGTTTCTATCGGGTCACTATCAGCCTGTCACTCATTATTTTCAGGGAGGGGGCGGGGTTTGGAGGAACGGAGAGGAGACGTGATCGCGGAAGCTTTTTTCCTCCTGCCTTCACAAACTTTACACACGTATATATCGTCTGAAAATTGCTAGAGGACATTCATACTTTGCAATCCAAGACTTAATTAAATCCACCAAAAACCTGACATGATTGTAACGCGATTATTTTTGAAAAACATAAATCCCTGTGTCTCTGAGCCGCAGCGACACGGAGTGATTCAGAGCGGGTCCTTCTGCTGTTGGTTCTGGACTGGTGGTGTTGTGTTGGTGGATAAAGCAGACTGCTCCGTGTTTGGTGTTGCTGTGCCGCTGTGCCGCTGTCACGTCTGTTGCCTGATCTCTGCGTCACCGACCGATTTGATATTAAAGTGACAGAAAAAAAAAACTTTATAGTAAAACCGCGGCCGGAAAATCAGGAAGCAACGTTACTACGCTATAACCGATTATCTTCCGTCACTGCATCGGTACCGAATCGTCCACGTCCGCATCGCAATGCATCGTAGAAACGATTATTTTCAACACCCCTAACGAGCATGCGCGAGTCATGGTGAGATATCTGGATTGAGAGGTTGCTTTTTCTTTGCATGAAAGAAAGGAGAAATTAATGGGCTGTGATTTTAGTGTTTTTAAGCAGAGGTCAATCATCTGTTTTTAATCAGAGGTCAATCATCTGTACGGCAAATTGAAATGGCCCTTGAGAGGAAAAAGGTTCCCCACCCCTGCTTTAAAGGCTTTATTGTCATATGCACAACTACAGTGTAGTTATGGCAATGGAAATCTTAGGTCCCTGCTCATCAAACAATGCAGCATAAATATATAGAGAAATAAATAAAACATAAAAAACCCAATAAGAAATAGTGCAAGAACAGAGTAGAAATAAAAAAGTACACCAGTATGCTGCAAGACTAATGTGTAAGTAATGCAGGAGAAGCTACATGTATCCAAGTAACATAGATTAAGACGAGCTAAAGGTACACGCTGTACAGTGAAATGAAATACTGCTTAGTAGAGGTAGACGGGTGCAGAAGCGCAACCCAAGCTTTGGAATATTTTTATATTTAATACCGCAGGCATTTATATAGCACCTTTCAACACAAGGCAATTCAAAGTGCTTTACAAACAACGACAGACATTAGGTGATAAACTTTGATCTCACATGATATTCAAATGTAGTGATTTCCATATAGAGCTTTGTGGCGGATACTCACTGGCAGACATGGACATGAGCGCCTGAATGGGCCTCCAGGCCATCATGCACACCATCATGATGGGGAAGATGGAGATGGTGTTGCCCGACATGTACATGATGAACAGGTTCATGGGGATCTGCTTCAGGGGCCCGAGAGCCACGTCCCAACAGCGCTGTAACACACGAGATATTATATTAGAAGAGACATGAAGAAGAGGGGACACATGTTGATGTAGAAGAGACATGAAGAAGAGGGGACACATGTTGATGTAGAAGAGACATGAAGAAGAGGGGACACATGTTGATGTAGAAGAGACATGAAGAAGAGGGGACACATGTTGATGTAGAAGAGACATGAGGAAGAGGGGACACATGTTGATGTAGAAGAGACATGAAGAAGAGGGGACACATGTTGATGTAGAAGAGACATGAAGAAGAGGGGACACATGTTGATGTAGAAGAGACATGAAGAAGAGGGGACACATGTTGATGTAGAAGAGACATGAGGAAGAGGGGACACATGTTGATGTAGAAGAGACATGAAGAAGAGGGGACACATGTGATGTAGAAGAGACATGAAGAAGAGGGGACACATGTTGATGTAGAAGAGACATGAGGAAGAGGGGACACATGTTGATGTAGAAGAGACATGAAGAAGAGGGGACACATGTTGATGTAGAAGAGACATGAAGAAGAGGGGACACATGTTGATGTAGAAGAGACATGAAGAAGAGGGGACACATGTTGATGTAGAAGAGACATGAAGAAGAGGGGACACATGTTTGATGTAGAAGAGACATGAAGAAGAGGGGGACACATGTTGATGTAGAAGAGACATGAAGAAGAGGGGACACATGTTGATGTAGAAGAGACATGAAGAAGAGGGGACACTGTTGATTGTAGAAGAGACATGAAGAAGAGGGGACACATGTTGATGTAGAAGAGACATGAAGAAGAGGGGACACATGTTGATGTAGAGAAGATACATGAAGAAGAGGGGACACATGTTGATGTAGAAGAGACATGAGGAAGAGGGGACACATGTTGATGTAGAAGAGACATGAAGAAGAGGGGACCACATGTTGATGTAGAAAGAGACATGAAGAAGAGGGGACACATGTTGATGAAGAGACATGAAGAAGAGGGGACACATGTTGATGTAGAAGAGACATGAAGAAGAGGGGACACATGTTGATGTAGAAGAGACATGAAGAAGAGGGGACACATGTTGATGTAGAAGAGACATGAAGAAGAGGGGACACATGTTGATGTAGAAGAGACATGAAGAAGAGGGGACACATGTTGATGTAGAAGAGACATGAAGAAGAGGGGACACATGTTGATGTAGAAGAGACATGAAGAAGAGGGGACACATGTTGATGTAGAAGAGACGTGGAACATTTTGCATAATAGGTGACCTTTAATGGGTGTTTATCTAATCTAATTCCCTCCGGGCTTTACCTTCTCCACCAGGTTCTTGTCCGTCTCCTGGATGCTGGTGTCGGGGACGGGTTTCTCTGAGAAGCCGATGGGGTAAACGACGTCTCCCTGACCGCCCTGACGGTCACCACGAGTCCTGCAACACAGAGAGTTTCGCTTTATTCCATGAGAACGACTGTTACTCTTTTTTTTAAAGTTGAGAGACATAGGCGTGGATGGACTGACTGAATTAAGAACTCAAACAGGAAGTCTGAGGCACTTATTCTTACAAGTGTACATTTCATTTCCTTTTTATTTGTTCCGTTCATGGTATGCCCAACTTAATGTATAACAATTATTTACAAAACATGTCTCTATAAACACACCATACCCGAAAAGGAGCAGGGAGAAGAAAGTCATCTTATATCACCTGCCTCTTTCTCAAGATAAATAAAGAAATAGAAATAGATGGTCTGTATGTTACATTACATCACATGTCACTTGTTAGACGCTTTTATCCAAAGCGACTTACATACTCAGTGCTGTGGACAATCCCCACAGGAGCCATTTGGGGTGAAGTGTCTCAGGGACACAACGACATGCTGACTGCAGTGGGGTTTGAACCTGTGACCCCCTGTCCCAACGCACAACCCACTGCACCGCACGCCTCCCATGTTCATATTTTCTTATTCACAGCCAATCATAAGAGTGTCGTAGGAAAGAGAAACACAAAAACTTACAAAAAAATACTTAGTTCCCACTTGACAGCTGACGGAAAGAAACAAAACAACAACACAACAACATCATATGTACAAGGAGTAGTACATGATTGTTCTGTGTGTCAGACAAAGTCTTATATAGTTTAAAATGTTACACAGAGTATTATCTCAGCTTGAAGTGTCTCTTTAGACTTCCTGTATGTCAGTATTGAGTAGCCTATTAGATATATTATTTGTTTACCTGCTGTTGCCCATGCTCAGCTCCAGAGCCCACTTCATCCTCCTGGCTCCGCCTCCTCTCGTCGATAGAGCTCCGCCACCTTGTCCCCCTGGAGACGCCATGGCAACCCGCTTTACTGCTGGACCTCAGAGACAGAAAGCAGCTATATAGACAGAATAAGAAAAACAAACAAGTTAGACTGGAATAAACTGTAAAAATATAGTAGTTCAGTTATAATAACAGATATGTCTATTCTTCGGGGGCCATTGCCAAAAAGAAATTGAATATACAACCATTGCATATATTTACGTGTGTAATATAACATATGCATGCTTTCAACTAAAAAATAGGATTAGAATCAGTAACACATCCAGTTTTTACACAACTGTCTGCTGTAAAAATTGGGCTTGTTACTGACTTTAATCCTAGTTTTTCCAGTTGAAAGCATATATTATATATCAGGGTTGCCAACTCTCACGCATCTGGCGTGTGACACACGCTTTCACTCTCAATCTCACGCTCTCACGCTGCCCAAACTATTCTCACGCCAAAAACAAGAATACTGCTGCGCTGGCAGCTCTGGGAGGGAAAAAACATTTGGACTGTTTGCGCTCATCCCAATTTTCGGCCTTGATGTAACAACATTCATAATTAAGTCAAGGTAACACCCTTTTCACCCCGGTTACACGTTTCATTTGCCCTGTACGATGGGCGCTGTAAGTGATGAAAGTGGGGGGTGTTGGCTTATCAGGCGTCCGCAGCTCACAGCCAAAGTGGGTGTGGGATCGAGCGAGAGAGATAAATGCAATTTATGTAAACAAATATTTCCAAGGCACTCTTTTATAATTATTGGGGTAAACAGGTTTGAAATCATTTCAATGTATACTATAGGACAGAAAACCAAAAATATCGTTTAAAACTTGAGAGATACAAAAATATGCATAAATAAATGTTAACTAGGTAAAATAAGATATGAATGAACAACAAAAATAAAATAAGTTGCATTTATTTGCTATTGGCTATGGTAGGTTATTATGTTCACATACTTATTTGATTATTAAAATGTAAACCAATCTTTTTCATATGGGTGTTTTACGGCCCGTCCACACAGCAGCGTGCGTTGAAAGCTTCACCATTCACTTTGAATGGGGCGACGTCACTTTGCTGGCGTGGCTCGCTGCAAAAGTTGAGCAATGTTCAAGTTTTGAAGCCACGGCAGAAGCGTCAGCCAATCTAATCATATGCCAGTACAAGCTCTAGCCAATCAAACCGCTGCTTGTATGTCAGGGGCGGGAGATTCATGTGATTGGTTGTTGGTCGAGTTTCAGACACGCCCGCCGGCAAGCTTCAACGCACGCCGCTGTGTGGACGGGCCGTTAGAGTTGTACCCCCTAGATCAGGTCTCTAGTAATGTGTGCTCTAAGTGCACCAGATTGAAGCATTTTACTTTAAATGTTCAAACATTTCTTCCCGGGGGGACATACCCCCGGACCCCCCTAGAGGATGTGATGTCCTCACCCCAATTAAAACATGTTCATATAATACTGAATACATTTGAAGCCTTTTTGATGTATATGACCTATGTCAATACGTTTCTGTTTTTGTAGTGCATTGGTCTTTTGTAGAGATTTTTCATTTATCTTTTATATATTGTATTGTGTATTCCTTGGATACTTTTATTTGTTCTACTGAACGATTTTCTGGCAGGGGGGGGCGCCAGCTAAAATCTTGCCTAGGGCAGCAAATTGGTTAGAACCGGCCCTGATGGTGTAGGAAACGGGCTCCGTGTTACAAGACGGGTCGGGGGTTTGGCGGTACCGCTGCAGACTCTCCGCACACACACACACATACCACTGCAGACTCTCTGCACACACACACACACCGCTGCAGACTCTCTGCACACACACACATACCGCTGCAGACTCTCTGCACACACACACATACCACTGCAGACTCTCTGCACACACACACATACCACTGCAGACTCTCTGCACACACACACATACCGCTGCAGACTCTCTGCACACACACACATACCGCTGCAGACTCTCTGCACACACACACATACCACTGCAGACTCTCTGCACACACACACACATACCGCTGCAGACTCTCTGCACACACACATACCGCTGCAGACTCTCTGCACACACACACACACAGCTGCAGACTCACTGCACGAAGGAGCCACGGTGCTGCAGCTCCTGATCGGAGCAGAGACACACGTTCACTAAGCGGAAAAACGATATCCTGTCACAGAGATCTGCTATTTTAAAATTTTAAAGTCAACACATATCGACCCTAAATAAAGTCTATATTAAGAACGAGAGATGTTTTGACATTATGGCTTAAACAAATGACAAATGAGCGAGGGCGATGACGTCAGAGCATCGTCCTATGTGCCGGGGCTGAGCCCCGGACAGCCCTGGCCCAATTTAACCCCTGGTTAAAGGCCCCATTTTATCAGTATGTTTGGACTGCACAGCAGTTACAATGGTCAAACTACATTAGAACAGAATTGTCCCCATTTTGTCTTTAATAGTTACTAACATTAGATATTTTAATGAGATATGGACCGCAAAACAAAACATTTCCCTGATTTTCATTTATGAAATTAAGTCACCGAATGCAAGTAGTCGCCTTAGCTTATTTTGTTATGAGATGTGAATTACTGTTCAATTTAGTTGATGTAATAATCCTTTGGTTTCTTTTACATTAAAAAAAGGTCTTATGTTTTTTTTCGGGGGGAGGCCCTTTTTCCAGTTTAGAGCAATAGCCCCTCCAAATGTCTGTGCACGTCCCTGGATAGGTGTGTGGGCTGTCTTTCATTTTGACACACAGAACAATGGGGGCTATCCACCCTTATCCATAATGTAAAGTAATTCACACAGCCTCTTCCTTCTTCTCTCTGTGAGGAGCAGCAGGTTCAGCTTTCAGAACAAAGTAACAAAAATGGCATTAATTTTTTAAATATGTCGTGTAGTAATAGATTTATTTATTTTTCTTCTCAAGAGAGTAGCAGAATGTGTATTTTATGTTAGTAGCCTATTTCAAAACAAAAAACAAAAAAATCTCCTGGGGGAGAATCCCCCCAGACCCCCTGCAGGGGTTGGGTTTTCAGCATGTCAACTCTTTCACCTGTGGGGAAATTGCAGGATTGGCTCCAGGTCGCCCTTTTTATTTACTACAAGACAAATGTGCCTTTTTATTTCATACAGTTCAATTTGGATCTAAACCTCACGCGGGGAGTTTCACTGTCAAGGGGAGCGTGTATGTAATTACATTGCAAATACTGATTGAGCCCCACCACTGTATGGGTTAGCCCTACCAGAGATTACCCAACACAAATACTCTCTCGCAACTGCCGATCCGTATTGCGCATGCGCAGATCTAAGATCCAGTAGAAATGATAAAAAAGTAAAAGTCTGCTGCTTATTGTTCTACTCGGCCAACATAGAGTCAAAGAGTATATGAGTGTGTTAATTAATATATAAATATGTTGGCAGTTTGGAGTAAGTCTGTAGATGTGTGTGTGTGTTTCATGTTTCATGTTAAATCTCACTCCAGCCAGGTACCCAAAGTTGGCGACCCTGATATATTACAACACATATATTATAAGTCATAACTAGCATTCTTTGACTTTGTTTATCCTGATGTTTTCATATATAGTCCGTTTTTATACCTTGGACACAAAATTCCAGTAGTATGTTTATTATTAAAATGACAATTACGTGTATTACATATATTTGGGAAATGCTTTCATTATTTTGCACCCTCAATCACGACAACAACATATCATATTGTTGTTTACCTCCAAAATACGGAGTTGTAAATATGTTAATAACATAAGGTAAAATGTCATGCGTTAAATACAATTGACTTAATTGAATCTCGCTCCGTTAGACGAATTAAAATGCCACAAGGAGGCTGCCATAAGCAAAGTGTAATGATAATAATGAAGCTGATGCAACTGTGCAATCCTCTTTAATACAATACAACGTTAGCATGACACTACAACCCGAAGAAAATGACATTAAATCGTGTTAACACGATGCAAATGATGATGCTATCAACACTTCGTCGTTGTTGTGAACTCAAACAGGAAGTTATATCTAAAATAAATGTAACACACTGTCACTGAACATTCATCTTACCTTATAAGAGCATCCAAAGCACTGCTATATGGTTTATTTATCGTATTTTTTGATGAAATTAGTGAAAATGTAGCTTGCTGTTCTGGGGAACAAATCGACCACTCGTCACTCACTGTTTCCGGGGCACGCAAAGGTGACGCGTTACGCTGCATCCGGATATTGCGTCACGATTATTTCTGTAAACAAACATGCTTTAAAAAAATGTTGTACAGAACAACATGGCTTTCAGATATTTCACAATATAATAAAAACGAACAGGAGTATATATATCATATCGTTTCTTTAAAACTAATGAATATTATATTGTTTATTTTCTTCTACTTATTGTAATCTGGAAACAACTTTCATATTATTCTAAATTAAGGTTTTTTATTTTTAACTTTAATTTGGTGTAATTGTTTGTATGTGCCGTATTGTACCTTGTTTGTAGGTATATGCAGGAATCCTGAAGTCAAATGTAAGACCTTTTGTAAGACACTTTCAGACCTCATCGCCACTTTCAGTTTTAACCGGTTACCTTGGCGACACACTTCACCTCACATTGACTATATACAGTATTGATTGTCCTTCCTCCTTATCGTCCAACCATTTGGACGCAGACTTGCATTTCCCCATAACGATGTTGTTTAACAACCGGCGTAAACGCACCTTCGCGCTATCAAGCAGTGAGCGTGCCATGTCCTGTTCAGATGACGTCAAACCCAACGGGATGCCATCAATAAACTACACAGAATCACACTACACACCTACGCCATGATTACATTCAAGCAGACTGTAGAACACAACCTCTTTGGACAATTGATATACTTATTGAAAACAAGCTACAACATGTGATACCTTGAAAAATGCCGGTTAATACTTTTTAATACTTTTTAAGACGCCGCGGACACCCTGTTGCAGCTTGTAGAGACATTTCAATGAAAAAGAGAAATATAAACAAACTAGAATAGCATCAAAGCATTTATGTTTCTGTACAATGTCCCCATTGTTTGTAGCTATACTATATTAACAACCTGTAAGCAGTACAAACGTTTTAAACATCTCTGTGCAATCTTTATAGTCAGTTTAAGACAAAGCTGATATACACACACACACACATACTGACGTGTAAATGAAGCAGTGCAAATTGGAATTGAAAAGTGTGTTATATGATACAGAAAGTTATTAACAGTGTGAGCAAATATTAAGGCACAGGTAAACTCAGGAGTAAAAAAACAGTACTGCAACCCATCAGACTAACATCATTAAATACATACAGTAAGTGCTCTGCAGGCTGTTTGTTCATTAGGCACATTGGATCATACTGCTGGTCTCAAGGACGTTGAGCCCATTGTCATATTTCAGATGAAAATCGCTGATCACAAATACGTACATAGGTCCTAAATGCATGTTCAGATTAGAGAGAGCAACTCGTCCAATTCGCTGAAAAATAAATACACAACTGTCTTTTGAAAAACGCAGAAAGTCACTTGAAAAAAAAGCACTTGAGGTGATAACTCTGTTTTCTATCCAAGAAGTCTGTATCTGCTGAAGTAAATACAAAGTAACATCAATATAAGTACACCGTACACAACAAATATACTTGGAACTAGAATCACCGGGTATTTATTTTTCAGGAAATTGTAGGCGCAGACTGAGACTTGCATCTGGAAGAGGCATTTCACTGCATGGTGCGAACAGGGCGAGAGACAAGTTAATGATTGGTTCATAACTCACAGGGGAAAGTAACAAGGGCTCTGAATAACATTCCTCCAAAGTTAATATTCTGCATTAGAAACTATAGCTGAGGAGAAAATGTTCGGCTGTACAGTGTTTTGTTCCACGCTCAGATCAGAGTGTGTATGTGTGTGTGTGTGTGTGTGTGTGTGTGTGTGTGTGTGTGTGTGTGTGTGTGTGTCACTTGTACAGGCTGAGATCGGGGCTGTGGTACAGACACATGTAGGAGTCACACAGCAGGCGGCGGGCCGACTCCCGTATGGAGGCGGGATCAACTCTGCTCAGCTCCTGCTCTGATAGGCTGAGGAAGCGGCCCACCTCTGGACACGCCTTCACATGGGGGATGTTGAAGCCGTTCTGCTCACCTGGGTGAGAGAAAATACAGTTTAATAGTGTTTTTATATTTTTGTTTTGGATCACATTTCAACTTCAGTGTACATATGTAGTTAAATAGTTTTAGTTTTTGAGTGGTCCGTATTTTTTCAAGCACACAAGAACATGGGGTGTTTTCTTTTCAATATAAAACATTGACAGATCATTAAATATAAGATTCAAACAGTTAAACAAAAGACGGGCGCATCGGGGTAATATTTAATTTCATAAATGATATGGTATCAATCATCTACAGATGGGCTGTTTGGTTTGAGCCTTTCTTTGTGATTGCTTTCCTCGCAGCTTCACCCACCATCCCAAATAAGTATTTCGTTTTAACAGTGCGTTTTTTTTATAGTTTGTTGTATCATAATGTACTTCAGTGAGGGTCTCTTACCTTCCCGGTCTGCCATACTGTCAAAAAACATCCAGTCGGTGGGGAGGGGTCCGTGTTTGACGAAGCTAACGTAATGGCTGGTCTCGATGCACGTCACCGCAAAGAGAGACATCCGCTGCCGGGCGCTCAGCAGGGGGCCGGTCCATGGACCCCCGGGGACAGCAACATCTACAGGGTGGTGGGACGCACGCTTCCTGTGGCTGTGGACCTGAGGAGAGAAATACACATGATATGTTTCTTGTCTCTATGTTATCGTACCTTATTATAGAAACATTAAGACTGAGGGTAAGTGTTCCACATCAACCTCCTACAAACACACACTCCAAATAACGTCACCCCCCCATCCACTGCAGCCACAAAGGCTTTCAAAATAATAAGTAATACAAATAAATATAATGTAATTTAGCACCAGGATGTTATGAATGCACAGGATCCAGTAGTTTGCCCATGCATTGGTCCTGTAGCACATCATGTCCTGCAAACCCTTCTTGTTAGAGTCAGGTCTAAGGTTAGAGGTGGTTACCTGTGTGTTACAGGTGCTGCAGTACTGTTTGAGACGCCCGGGGGTGATGTCGGGGTCTTCGTAACACTGCAGACACTCCCACTCAGCCACAGCCTGACAGATACTGCACTGCCTCAGAGCTAGAGGGACAGAGAGAGACAGTTAAAAAGGAAACTAGATGAAGTCCACAACACCTCATGTGAATGTAGCCAGTTCTTCTGCACAGGAGACACTTAAATACATTCATCTGATTACAAAGCAGATCTGAATGGAGTGGTGCAGGAATGAGTCCTAACACTTGGATGAGTCAGCATTTCACTACTTCTGGTTCCTTGTCTTGAAGCCAACGTTAGCTTCTTACTTCTCGTGATTGCATTTACGCTCCAAAAATCAGAAATGTGTGTTTGCCAAAGATCTTACAATTCCAAAATCCGTGAGGAACCCCTTAAGATACTAACTTACGAGTTAAAACGTCATCACTGCACCACGATACTCAATTAACAAACTAAAATGCTAATAATAATAATAATAAAATAATATTGGTTATTTCCCCAAAATGGCCCTTACTGTCGTCCAGCAGGTCTGTGATGTCGAGGCTGAGGGTGGGGAGGATGGCGTCAAACATTTTGAAGTCCTTTCCAAAGCGAGGCATGAGCAGTAAGAGGCAGGAGGGAGCCTGGGGGGGGGGGGGACGGGGGGGGGACATTGAATACACTTTAATCTCAAAAGATAAAAAAAGTCATTTATTTGAAAGGTCACCGATTATGCAAAATCCTCTTCTTCATGTCTCTTCTACATCAACATGTGTCCCCTCTTCTTCATGTCTCTTCTACATCAACATGTGTCCCCTCTTCTTCATGTCTCTTCTACATCAACATGTGTCCCCTCTTCTTCATGTCTCTTCTACATCAACATGTGTCCCCTCTTCTTCATGTCTCTTCTACATCAACATGTGTCCCCTCTTCTTCATGTCTCTTCTACATCAACATGTGTCCCCTCTTCTTCATGTCTCTTCTACATCAACATGTTGTCCCCTCTTCTTCATGTCTCTTCTACATCAACATGTGTCCCCTCTTCTTCATGTCTCTTCTACATCAACATGTGTCCCCTCTTCTTCATGTCTCTTCTACATCAACATGTGTCCCCTCTTCTTCATGTCTCCTCTACATCAACATGTGTCCCCTCTTCTTCATGTCTCTTCTACATCAACATGTGTCCCATCTTCTTCATGTCTCTTCTACAATCAGAGACAGGTTCTGTATATATCTGAGACCTGTAATGTATGGATGAAACACAGTATCATAGGGGACCTTTAACACTTTATTTCTGCTACCTCGACGAATTTGAGGCCAGCGTGGAGGAAGGAAGACTCCAGCAGCGTCTGGACACTGGCTACTCTCATCCGACTGGGCGAGGGCGGGGCCAGAGGGATGGGGGAGCCGATGGGGGAGATGAGTAAAGGTGAGGTGGGAGAAGGAGGAAGTGTGGGCGGGAAGAGCTGGTACAGGTGACCCTCCTGAGGCTGCTGAGTCATCGATCTGTAAGAAGGACAGAGAGAATTTGAAGATTTCATGACGAGTGTGTTGATGCCTTAAAACGTGTTTAGATGCTTCAACATGTCATGTGATGCAGTTATTGGAAATACAACATTAATGGAGAGTCTGTCAATCATTTTGAAACTGCTTTTAGAAGATTGAAACTCAGATGTAGAGAAAAGATGACAAAAGAAAGCTGAATAATTAAGATTCTTTACACTTATGAATGTACTGGTTAACACATATTGTACTAAGAGCTCAAATACACACATGGTGACATTTTTCGCTGGAACCTTGAACTGTATTCAACTCAGAGGCCTGCATTATAAGAGCAACAACTGGCGTGTGACAGTGAAGCAGGGTGTGTGTGTGTGTGTGTGTGTGTGTGTGTGTGTGTGTGGCCATTGTGTTACCTGATCTTGAGGAGCGGCTCGACTTGGAGGAGCTGGAAAAGCTTGTTGAGGAACTCTTCAGGATCTGACGGACAGAACAACATTCCTCAGTGAGCACACACACACACACACACACACACACAACACACACACACACACACACACACACACCACACACACACACACACAACACACACACACACACACACACACACACACACACACACACACACACACACACACACACACACACACACACACACCACACACACACACACACACACACACACACACACACACACACACACACACACACACACACACACACACACACACACACACACACACACACACACACACACACACACCACACACACACACACACCACACACACACACACAACACACACACACACACACACACACACACCACACACACACACACACACACACACACACACACCTTTCTCCTGGTTGGTGAAGCCCATGTTGCTGTTGGCGGCCTCCAGCAGTCGCCGCAGGGCCATCGTCTTACTGGCACACACGTAGCCATACCTTAAAAACACACAGATGTTTGAGCCTGGTATTTAACACACTTGTAGTCATGGTGTCTTCTGATCTGCCAGAAGGTTTAGAATGGATCTGCGTCAAATGTTTAATACTGGAATGTACATATTGCAGGGAAGAAAGGGAACTTGGAGGTAATATTCCAAGAGAAAACTTAGAAGTTCTGGGAACAAAGTCGATAATGAATGAGGGGAAAACGTGGATGTTCTCTGATATTAAAGTCGTACATTTTCAAAAACAAACTCACAGTTAGAAAAGGCAAAAGCTTATTTCAGATAATGTCATAAATTCTGTGATTGTTAGATTTACAAATGTAATAACAGTTTTATCCGCCTCTCCAAGCATATGTCAGTCTGTCAGTGTCACATAACAAGGTGTACGGTACATTTAATCAAGTAGTAGCAATCTCAGTAGCAGAACTCGCAGTATTAGTAGTTACACGGATGATTGTAGTGTATCACCACCAGTAGCAAATACAATTGTAATATGACTGTTCTTGTGGTATTCATAAAGAGACATTGACCCACCGTCTCAGCGGGTTGACGATCTCGCAGCGCAGCAGGTCCTGAGCCAGGCTGGAGTCACTGTCGGGGTCCGAGGGCCAGAACAGAACCCAGTCTGCAGAACTGCAGCAGGAGAACAGACTGCAGAGACACACACACACACACACACACACGCATTATTTTCAAAACAGTAGCCTACTACTAAGATATTGTTGTTATTGTATTTGTTTATGATTCTTTGAGAAATACAGACGTCTCTTTCCTTTCCCTGACCAAGAAAGTACATATTACACTTTGTCGATTGAATCGCATTATTACTTTTTCACCAAATCATGACAGTATCAGTTAAAGTATGTATCTTTTAATACATTGACATATAACTAATATAATGCAGAACAATTATTTCTGTTGCTCCAGAGCAGGGGTCGGCAACCCACCATTGGCACGCGGCACCGTAACCAGTGGCACACTCCCCGTTACCTGCAGAAGAAAGCCATGCACGCAGCGCAGCCCCGCTCTCTTTAACTCCAGGCGACTTGCTGCTGCTTTCCTCCGTGGTGGAACGATCAGGGGTGAAGTAGTGCTGCCGGAGCGCGCCGCACTTCACAAATTGCAGTACCCATATTGAGCTGTACAAATGCCCCAGTTTTTGCGTGGCTGTGTCTTTAGCTGAAAGCCCAGTGGCGATCTCATCGAAAGTAATATGCTACACAGGGGCGGACTGTCCATCTGTGTGTTCTGGAGAATCACAGAACCGACGGTCGTCATTATTATTATTATTATCATTGTTTAAATGGCACTTCATATCAAAAAGGTTGCCGACCCCTGCTCCAAGTGTGTACACAGCGTTGTGTTGTCACCTGAACAGTGTGGCGTCCAGGTAGCAGGAGTTGAGGTGTCCCTGAATGCCTCTCTTCCAGCCCTCGTAGAGCTCAGCGGCCTCCTCCCCCTCCACAGGGGGGGAGTTGTCCTCCACCCGCTCACTGCCCCACTCTGCAAACGCTGGGAGACAAAGGAGACAAAATCAATCATTGACCATCGACACACACAGGACACACAGATGTCACGGCTGCAGGAGGAAGTCATTTCATAGTTCCTCTAAAAGTTGTTAGATATTGGAACTGAGATCTCATTATAGTTTCTTATTACACATCAGAATCACAATACTTCAAATTGGGTTAAGTAAGAATTACAACTAATTATTGAAATGTAAAATGTGCACATTGTACTACATTTTATAATATGTACTACAGTTTATACAGTGGTGTATTAGTAGTAATAAGGTATTGATGCCATCCTACCTATAGAGTTGCATCGCTCCACTTGATTGACAGGTGTCTCGGGGGCGGGGAATCTGGAGTCCCGCCTGCAGTTGCGAAGCTTCACAAACAGCCCTTTGTTGGCGGGGCAACGGAAGTGACGTTCACCCAGGTAACTGCCGTCTGTCCCTGCAGACAGATCCTGGTCCTGACACACACACACACACACACACACACCCTGATTCATGCATTCATCACATCACGACTACTGCAATAGCATCCTAGTCTACGGCATACCATCCCCCCTCCTCAATAAACTCCAACATATCCAGAACTCTGCTGCCCGCCTCCTCGCCCACACCCGCTCCCGAGACCACATCACTCCCGTCCTCCAGAACCTCCACTGGCTCCCCGTCCGTCAAAGAATCCACTTCAAAGTCCTCCTCATTACTCACAAAGCCCTCAACAATCAGGCCCCCCCCCCTATACCTCACAGACCTGCTGCACCACCACACCCCTTCCCCCTAGCTCACAGACCTGCTGCACCACCACACCCCTTCCTCACAGACCTGCTGCACCACCACACCCCTTCCCCCTACCTCACAGACCTGCTGCACCACCACACCCCTTCCCCCTAGCTCACAGACCTGCTGCACCACCACACCCCTTCCCCCTAGCTCACAGACCTGCTGCACCACCACACCCCCTTCCCCCTACCTCACAGACCTGCTGCACCACCACACCCCTTCCCCTACCTCACAGACCTGCTGCACCACCACACCCCTTCCCCCTACCTCACAGACCTGCTGCACCACCACGCCCCTTCCCTACCTCACAGACCTGCTGCACCACCACGCCCCTTCCCTACCTCACAGACCTGCTGCACCACCACACCCCTTCCCCCCCTCACAGACCTGCTGCACCACCACACCCCTTCCCCCTACCTCACAGACCTGCTGCACCACCACACCCCTTCCCGCTGCCTCACAGACCTGCTGCACCACCACACCCCTTCCCCCTACCTCACAGACCTGCTGCACCACCACACCCCTTCCCCCTACCTCACAGACCTGCTGCACCACCACACCCCTTCCCCCCACCTCACAGACCTGCTGCACCACCACACCCCTTCTCCCTACCTCACAGACCTGCTGCACCACCACACCCCTTCCCCCTACCTCACAGACCTGCTGCACCACCACACCCCTTCCCCCTACCTCACAGACCTGCTGCACCACCACGCCCCTTCCCCCCACCTCACAGACCTGCTGCACCACCACACCCCTTCCCCCTACCTCACAGACCTGCTGCACCACCACGCCCCTTCCCCCTACCTCACAGACCTGCTGCACCACCACGCCCCCTTCCCGCTGCCTCCGCTCATCAGAAGCCAACCTCCTATCCATCCCCACCCGCACCAATCACCGGACCTGGGGGGACAGAGCCTTCTCCGTCGCTGCCCCCTCCCTTTGGAACTCACTCCCCCAACCCATCAGAGACTGCACCGACCTCACCTCCTTCAAAACACTCACCTCTTCAATCTGGCTTTTAATGTGTGATTGTGTTTGAATTAGTTGACTTTAACTTTAACTATATATTTATTTGTTTTTCTTTTCTTTTCACTATCTGTAAAGTGTCTTTGAGCACCTGTAAAAGCACTAACAAAATAAATCTATTATTGTTACTGCTAAGGTTAAAGCAGATGCATAAACTATATCAATTAGTTGCAAGTTGCATTTTGAGTTTGTATAAATTGATAATAACAAAACTGAGAAGCCATCTTGTAAAAAACCTTTCCCTCTTATAGGAACCAGTGTTGAGTAGCAGTTTGCTGATATTCGATGTACTGATTGTACTCTAAATGAACAACTGAATAAAAACTCACCAGCTCGATCCCAGCCACCGGCTCTCCCACCCCACTGATGCGTCCAATCCAGTGAATGACCCCAAAAAGGGGCGGGTCGTTCACCTCCACCATGGACCCCACCTCCAGCCCCCCGTCGAGCCCCGCCTCTCCATCCTCCTCCACAGCCTCACTGCTGACCGGAGACCTCAGCGAGGGGGAGGGGGGGCCGTGAACGCCGTTGTGATGGGGGTGTTCAGGGGAGGTGTGTGTGGGGGTGTGTGTGGGGGTGAAGGTGGGTGACGTTGGGCTGAGGGGTTTGGGAGCGGTCAGAGGGGGAAGAAGAGGCTTGCTGTTGGGTTTTGGGGGCGGCAGTGGAGGAACTTTAACCCCTTGTTTTCCGGGGGGCATCAGGGCGACTTTGGGCGCAGAGTGGGGGGGCGGCAGGGGGAGGGGCTTAATGGGGGGGGGCGCCGGCTTCAGGATGGATTTGGTCACTTGGTGAGGAGGGGTGCGATGGTGGGGTTTCGAATCTGGGGATAAAATGGAAGAAGAGTTAGAATTAATTAATATTCTTTTATATTATTTGATTAATTATCATTTTTTATTTATTTATGTTGTTATATATTGTATAATAATTTATTCTTTCTTTCTTTGCATATTTTACACTAACCTTTAGTGTTTATCGATATATTGTTGTTGCATTTTATTTTAACCTTAATTGTACATTTTTACTTTAATGTTTTGATTAATACTTTTATAAATACCCAATTTTCCCACCAGTATAAATACATCTCTGTCAGGCATTCTTACAGGATTAAACAAACATGATTAAAGGTCACCTCATGCTATGTTTTGGTTATAGCATAGGTCTCAGATATATAAAGATATATAAAAAACATGTCTATGAAGTGTTTTGCTCTCATTCTAGCCATGCTCATATCCCTCCATTTCACTTCCTGTTTCAAAAGTGCTGATTTAGATATAAAGCTTTAAAAAAAATTGATAACAAATAAAAGAGGAGGGGTCTGAGCTCATGCGGGACCCGGCAGCTACTGTCTAAACTAAATGCTGCCGTGATGAAACGCCATATCATGGATTATCAAGGATTCTCTCTGAAACAGTTTGGAGCTCAAAGGCTTTCTCTCTTGCCGGTTATACCACAAGGTGAGTTCCTTTTTACTTCCTGCTTCTTCACACACATGCTCTCTAGTACAGGTTAGCTCTGAGTGTTAGCGATGCTAATGTAAACACCGACCATATTACGTCCAAAACAGTCGGGCATTGTTTCTGATAGCAACTTTCTGATTGGGCCGTGGGTCCACATTTCAGATATTACGTCATATCGGACACAAATCTGGATCAGCTCCGTTGTTCCCCGGTTTTAGAGATTTGGGTACGGAGGAAAAGAGAGAGGGTTTTATTTTCTGACGCTGCGTGAGTTCCCCGACACACCGGGGACACGTGTTGATGTAGAGAAGACATCAAAAAGTGCATTTTGCATGATAGGTCCCCTTTAAATAAATGATGGGGTCCTGGTAAAGATACACGGTCATGTCCCAAAGGGAATATATAACCAAAAAAACTCTGAAATGTCAATTGTTTTTTTAGATAGTATGCCATATATTCTGCCAAAGCATCCCTGTAAGCCACAGTGAACCTTTCACCTGGTTATACATGGCTGTGGACTAATGCTTTAAACACAATACAGAAGATTCAGGGTTCCCAAGATCAGGCTGAACCGATACAAGCACTCATTCCTGCCTCTGTCCATTGAGCTTCTTAACATTCACATGACATGTAATATACTTTTTAAATGTTGGCCATGAGGGTTGTGCAATAGGTCGCCATTGTCAGTAGGTGTGTCTGTGTATTGTGTTTGTTCAAACGGTGTATGAGTGATGATATGTGTATGTATTTTAATGTTTGTATATGTACATGTATGCGGAACTGCAGGACGGAGACCAGAACAAATGTCCTTACGGGGACAATAAAGTATATCATATCGTAATACGAGTGTGTGGTTGTGCAACCGTTGCCGTACCTGAGGAAACCTTGTTGATGGGCACTAATGCTCCGTAGAGTGGAGAGGGAATGTTGCAGAGCTTCTCTCCTTTATAAAGACCGTCCCACTGTCCCACAGGAGCGTCCTGTAACACAGAGACAACCACAACATACTCATCACTATAGATAGTATGGCGCTCTAATAAGGAATCAGGTAA